>JAWNLI010000476.1:2372500-2662500 GCA_035042405.1 Drosophila demipolita | reverse complement strand
GGATATGTTATCATTCTCGTTGAGAATGCGGAGGGTAAAATTAAATTATACGGCTCACCGTCCGATCGTGATAATCTGGAAGTGGGCGATGAGATACTCGAGGTCAATGGCCTTAGCCTGGACAATATATCACGGGGTGAGGCTATTCGCCACATACACGATGTAAGTAATCGATTTAAATCGAACTGATTAATCAAATATTCTGATTTGTTCTCTTTTCGTTTTCACTATTTCAGTGCATCAAATCATGCACAATTTGTTTACGTGTACGCAAGAAGAATGATTCCCGATTGGGTAAGTTATGTATAAATTGATATGTAAATATATTTATAATGCCATTTATAATTACCTCAATATTATTTGGAGTCGATAAAATACAGTGAGTGTTATAAAAGCGCTTGTTATTTTAAATATTTGGCCAGGCCAACGAACCCTGCAATTTTAAATAATCTGTCTTCCCTTAGTTTCTCGTTACGTCAGGCACGTAGGCCATTTATCGATTAATATCAGTGTGATATTCGAATGTCTCTTTGAAATGCAGTAGACATATGAAATTTCTTTCGACTTATTCTTATCTATATATATGGAAACTATTAGAAGATATCTCTCGGTCGGGCTGTATCTTGTCAAATTCACACGAGCGACAAACAAACTGTTAGCATTTAATTAACATGCTTTTAGTGCAATGCTTTTCAAAGTGCGCGCGCAGCTATTTTGTTAACTTTTTGCATTCATTAACCAACAGCAGTGACTGCTCAACTGCACCTTTCTAGTCAAAACCAACTCATTTCGCTCTCTTTCTGCTCCTCTCTCTCTGCCTCTCTCTTTTTCTCATTCTCCGCGTGTTTATCTTTTGCTCACACGCTCCCATGCTTGGCGCTGGTTTGAGCATCTCGCGCAGCTTTTTTTTTTTGTTTGAATGCTTTTGTTTTTACAACTTGCTTTGTGGTCAGCAGCTCCCAACGATTTACCTTTACGCTCTCTCGCTCTCTCTCTCTTTGTCCCGCTGCTCTGCGCACGATTTTTTGGGGGCTAGCTGCGCTTTGGCAAGTAATCACATCAGTTGTGCGGCAACTGTCGCCGTTTGTTGTTGCGTCCACACCACAGTCTGCTGTTAATTCCCGTTGTGAATTGCATTCTGCTTAGTCTCGTTTCGCGTCGTGTCGTGTTTGTGTAGTGCCGGCTTCCGCATCGCCCTCTTTGCCACGTCCTACGGTCCCATATTGTACGTTCAGAGTGCGCGCGCGCGCGTTTTGACTTTTTGGGGCAATTGTGACTGCGCCAGCGTCAGCGTTTCATTGCCAATTCGTTTCGTTAAAGAGCGTATATTTTTTTTTGTGCTGTTTTTTTGTTTTAATATTTTGTTGTTGGTGTATCTAATTTAATTTGTGTACATACACACAACCGCACATCCACATACATATATATGTACATATATGCAGCAGCAGCAACAGTAGAAGCAGCCACAGCGACAGCGACGCGTCTTAAGTAAGTGTGCACAAATGCTTGTCAAACTGTCTAAACTTGCTTTGTACACGTTTTGTACGTGTTTGTGCCTGTCTGTCAGTCTCCCCTCTCCACATGTCTCTCTGTCTGTCTATCTGTCCCAGCTGCCAGCTGAGCTGAGCTATGTATGCACGAGCCATGAATCAGCAGCGACAGCGACGGCAACGGAGACCGCGGCGTCAGCGTTGCGTTTTTGTTTTATGACTGCTTTTTGTGTGTTAAATATTTTTTTTTGTTGCTTTTATTGTTGTTGTTGCTTTGTTTTGGGGCGAAGGGCATTTATGCAATACACGCAGCAGCGCTGAAATATTATTGTAGGACAGAAAAAGCTACAATAAAAGCAACAAAAACATTTTCGTTTTCTGCTTTGTTTTGTTTTTTTTTATTTCTTTTTGCCGGCAATGTTGACGTTTTTTCCACTTGAAATTCAGTTCAAAACTTGAAAAGTTTTCCCTGCAATAAAGAAATATGCACTTGCACATTTGTGTTTGTGTATGAGTATGGGTGTGTTGATTCAGACTTTACACTTTGCTTATGAGCTATTAAAACAAGTGTCAATTTTCACATGTTTATACCCTATACATGAAATAATTACAAATAGGGTATAATGAATTTATATATAACACGAATAAGGCAAATATAAATATATAAAATTGTGTATATAAATAAATTGATATCGATATATACACATTAAAAAGTAAAAGTTGTAGCAAGTACGGGCTATGACTAATAATACCAGCTGTTAGTCTATACATACATACGTAAGTATGTATTTAGACGTGTAAATAGTACTCACACTATTGAAATGCAATACAAAATAGCAGCGGAAGCAAATCTAACTAAACAATGCTCTCAAACTAACAAAGCTCGGCTCTCTTCATTCCTCTCAGAAATGTAAATCGCTCTGTCTCTCTCACGGAAATGAGAGAGTGTGAGAGCTGGAAAGAATTCTTGTTGTTGTTTTGACACCTCTGCCAATGATCGCTGCCATCCACATCTCACATAGAAAACGGCACCAAAACAGCATCAAATTATTGTTGGAATGGAATGGGAAGTGGGCAGTTAGTTGTCTGTGGTAAGTGGGATGGGGAAAGTGGGCAATGTTGGGAGTGGGAGTTGAGTGCGCTGCCAAAGATAGTCAGCCAACTGGAAACTACCGCTGCTGCTGAATGATGAAAATAAGCAGATGAAGAAACAAGAATGTCGCAAAATTGGACATACCTTCAGACCGAGTACGTTTACTAAATTACAGGAAAAGCTGCTTACAGTTTAAGTAAGTGGCTTACAGTGCTGCTCAAAATGTATGGGTAACGGCAATTCTAAAAACTTGAAAACGAAACGAGTTTTACTTGTGTGTGTGTGAAAAACTAAAAACAGCAAAAAGACCAACATGCGAAACAAATCCCCAAAGAGCTAAAAAACAAAACACATCAACTGACTCAACCGACACAGTGCCTCCCCAAGTGGAATTGCTAGATTTCGTAGGGGCGTTGTTTTTTTTGTATTGTATTTTTTTTGTCGTCGATAAAGTGCCCAAATGGAGGCGTAAACATTATGTATAGTTAAATAACACAAGATTATAGATACTCAAAAATACAGCTGACCAATGCTCGATTTACTCTGCCCTAAAAGCAAGTCAATCCATTAAACAAATATCTACAAAATGCACGATTTTTACATATTTTGTTCTTTATATTTTAACAAAAGACAACTAAAGCGGAGTATTTTTTGTATAAATGCAATTAATGTTTTTCTCTTTACTCAACTGACGGAAATTCAATTCATTTTAGATGTTTATGTTTAAAAATTGTAATGCACCATGCACCATGCACCATGTGGCACGAAAGCTGACCAAAGATAGAAGTTTTACTTTTTATTTATTTTTTTTAGTTTTTTTTATATTTTTGCATGACTATATTACTATATTTTGTTTAAACTATGTTTGTTATTTACCAAAGTTTTTGCAACAGACTAACTCTCAGCAAATTTAGTTGCAGCATTACATCAACATCCAGTTAATAATTAATAATGCAATTAGGGAACTTTTCCATTATTAACTGTTTGCATTACTGCATTTTACTTATAAAATGAATAAAGTTTGCCTTAATTGTCATATTTCACATATTTATTTACGGAATGTGTGTAGATTGATTGTCTGATTGGATGATTTATAATCAATTATCGGTAAGAAATTCGGATTTAATTTCTATCGGCAATTGTAATTTATAATCATTCTATTATTTTATTTAAAAATTCTTTGCTGAATTTAATTCTTCTTGTTAAATTCAAGAAAAATATCGAATATATAATTTTTTTTTGCCAAACTGGGTTTTTTCTCTTCCTAATTTATCACATAAATATTGATAATGAATTACTTGGATTTTGTTGAATCCTTTTGCTTACTTTTCGAGTGTCGTTTCTATTCGGTCTACTTTCCTTCTGCTTTGCTTCAGTTCGTCTCTCAGGTTTGTTTTCGTCTCTCAGCTTCTTTTGATGTGGCCTTATCTTTATCTTCATTTTTGCTTTGGATGGAACACTAAGCCACATCAACATTGTCGCATTATCTTTTTGTTTCTTCTTTCTTTTTTATGCATCTCTATTTACTCTCTATTGCTTCCAACTAAATCTTAATCGAAGGAAATTTTCTCTTTTTTGGGTCACTTTAAGCAGCAAATGGGCGCAAGAATTTCTATTTTATTTCTTAACCCCCCCTCAGAAAAAAAAATGAAGGTGTTACTCATTACTTGTATTGTCTGCTCACTCGCACACACACATAGAAAGAGACAAACGTTAGCATTCCAAATTTTTGTTGTTGTTGTTGTTGTATTTGCTGTTGTATTAAGCGAAATCAATAGAGCGACCAAGATGTTGAGAGCATCCAACAGATGGGCAGAGAGTCACAAAGAGAGAGAGACGAAGACGGAAAGGAAGAGAGGGAGAGCAAAAGATACAGCTTTGTCTATTGCCCACGGTCCATGCAGGTGTGTAAGTGTGTGTGTTGGTGAGTGATTGGTGAGGGTGGGGATGGAGGGGTGCTTTTATTGCTGGCTGCTGCTGTTGGAGCTTAGCTTAAAATCCGGTAAGGCAAGTTTCTTAACGTCGCTGCTCGCATTGCTGCCATTGCTGCTGCCTTTGCTTCTGCTCTCAGAGTGTTTCTTACGATTTACACGCGCTCGATGATGATGATGATGATGATGGCGGATACAATTGAGCGCTTACCAAACACACACACACACAGACTCACATGAAAAAAGCGCGAGAGGAGTTGGTAGAGGGAGGGGTGTATATGTGGTTGGGCAGCCATGTGCTACGATGTGTAAAAGTCATTGCCTCAAAAGCGACCCAAAGTCTTATGGCCATGGAATTGCATGCTGCACACACAAGATAGTTGGTTGGATAGATAGGTTGGTAGTAGGGGGGCGGAGAGGGGTGGTGTGTTGGTTTTTTTGCGACTTAACTGACATTCAATAGCCTAAGTCACTGCAAAAACTCTTACCCCTTCACCCCTTCCTTCACCTTCGTCTCCGTCTGTTTGTTCTGTCATCTGCTGTAGCAGCTGATAAGCAGCTGTGAATTGTGTTTACATATGGGTGTGTTTGTGTGTGTGTATGTGTGTGTGTGTGTGTGTGTGTGTGTGTGTGTGAATGAGTGTGTCCAAGTGTCTTCATGTGTATGTGTAGAACATCATTCATTCACTTAACATTTGAGTTAACACACAGAAATCAAATCGCTTCGTTTTTGCTTGCAGTCAGCTCAACACTCCTTATCAGAATATCAAAGCTAAAGTTTATTGGATTTGTGCAATGTTCGTCGATGAGCAAAGCTGATAAATTGTAACCTCGATGCTATCAATTCATTTGCTGGTTGGTTATGTATTCGATAACATGGTTTAAAGGCAATCGATTTAATGAATATTGAACCCCCCTCTGAGCCTCTAAGTTTAGTAATTTAATGGCCTGATTCGTTTTCCTAAGCCATGTAAAATAAATATTTACTGATTTAAGATTGGTAGGTTCGTAGTTGTATCTTGGCTTCAGCTGACAATTAACTGATTGCGTTTAGCAGAAATATGAGTTTCCTTTTTCTTCTTTTCTATTGATAAGGGTGGATAGGCAGAGGGGAGGAGGGTAACAGCAGGCAACGTATCCAGTGGCCAGAACCAAAAAATGGCAAGCTGAAACTTCAGGCAAAGTTGAGTGGGTGGAGGGAGGTAGTGTGTGTCTGTGTGTGTGGGGGGTATCTTGGGTTGTGCAATGGGTATTGAAAAGTGGGTAGATAAGGTGTAAATGGGCTACTACAGTTGTAATTGAAAGGCGAGACGAGACGAGACGTCGCTGCAATAAGTAAAAGCATGTGTGAGGCAATCAAGCGGGCAAATAAATAAACAAACGTGAGACAATGCACACCCCTGAGCAACAGAAACAATAACAACAACAACAAACAACTTCAAAGCAGCACAAAACTGCTGGAAGAGTGAAAAAAAATATAAAAACTGAGTGAAAAAAAGTATAAAAACTGTAAACAGAAAATGCCAGCAGCGCTGATGACAATCATCAGTTTTTTTTCAAATGAATTTGATTGAAAGTTAAAATACCTTAACCCATTAAAAACAAACGGAACTCAACCGGAAATAGTATTGAAAGCTACACATCTGTGAAAAATTAGAAATAAATAAAAATAATAAAAATAATATTCGTTTACAAAATGTGTTGTCATAATTACAATAAATATTATATCAAATATATATAATAAAGTACATATCGAAAAAAAAACAAAAGATTTCTTATTTTTTATATACAAAACACAATTAAATGTAAGCTCAGCTGGTATGCTTCAAAATTGTTGTTTATTCCCAAATCAAATTCCTTGGCACTTTAAATGAGCAATTTAACAAATTTGATTTGGCAAGAAACATTTTAATCGATCCAAAAATTTGCAAAATGATAAATTCCGAATTAAAGTGAATTGAGTTGTGAAAATTATATCACTGCTTGAAAACACAGCTATTTGAATATGGTCGGGGAAGGGTTAAATTGTAAACATTCATCTGTGAGACACACGCATACACACACACACACAGACAGCTCATAATTGCCATTAAACACACCCCTCGCACACCCGTTTCTGTGTTTACATCTCTTCATTTATAATAGAGGCATTTTAAACTGCGTGCGTCCATCAGGTAATCAGCTGACTGCCTGCCTGCCTGCCTGTCAGTCATGTTTTATGTGTCCCGCCCCAACCTCGCCCCCACTCTGCGGTTGGTCCAAATTGTGTATGACAATGCAAACAATTAAACAATTCCTTGTTTACCTTGTGTGCTGCTGCCTGATAAGCGATTGATAAGAGCCACACTCGACTGCATTGCTTCAACTGGCGTATGCGTAATATTTATGTATGCAGACACATACACACACACACACACACACACACACGCACACACATATCCACACACACATATGTTATGAGAAATATTTTGGGAATGTCGAATAATCAAATCAAATCCGTTTGACACATTTAACGCATTTATGTCTTTCAGTTTGTGTTTTATTTGATAAGCTATGACAATTAGTCAATTAGTCACCTGGAATTGCACAAATAGAATGCAATCATACAAAAAAAAATACATATTTAATGACAACTGAAGCACATTTTTTAAAACTGCCCCCAAGTCGCACATTGAAGTATTTTATAATAAAAATGTCATTTTAATAATGATTATAAATTATTATAAATTTCGCTGTTTTTAATAAATGTAAATTGAGAATTTAATAAAAATTGACTTGAATTCACATCCACAATTTCGATGGCCGATTAAATATACTATTGAAAACAGTTTACAGCTAACTCGTAGTCATAGAAATGATTTATTACCAAAGCAATTGCAGGCTAGAATTCAATTTGTTTTTCAAGTCAATCGATAAAAATCAACAAATTTAATCTTATCTGTATTGAAAATTATAGTCAATCAAAACTGACAGATTAGGAATAGGGCAAGAACTGTTAAAGTTGTCTGAATTATTTCTAAGCCAGTTTATATTTCTTAAATATATATAATACCGCATAAGATTGGAAGAGATAAAGAGAAGGGTTAGTTGGGGGGGAGGGAGTTAAATGTTTTTATTTTTCTTATCTATGCGCATAACGTAAAAACAAATAAATCTGTCACATAAAAACAAAATTAAAACAAATATAAACATGACAAAAAATACGAAGTTTTTTTTTCAAGCTGCCGACGATTTAATACACTTGCAAAACATGTTATTTATAATAAAAATAAATAACTATGATAATAAATATTATTAATTATATATATTTTATTATTATAAATTAGATGTTATTATATAAATTCTTGCAGCTGATTTGTTTTACCCAAGAATATTTGTTATTTTTCGTATTGAAGACGTTGTCTTCAACAGTTCGTGACAAAATTATGATGCCCGCTGCAAACGTATAAAAAGACAAGCATTTCATGTAGATTACGTGAGGCATAAAACGCGAAGCAAACACACACACACACACGCACACACGCACACACACGCGACTTTCTCATGGCAAACGAAAGTGAACATTAAAAAAAACACAAATTTGCATGTCACTTTCCATTTTAGGCATTTCATCAAATGCACAAATCGTGGCAAACTTATCAATATGTATAACATATATGCTGATTACATGTTTACATAACTATTATATAATCGATGTGGAATTGAGTGTATTGAGAGAGAACAGCTATTTCTTCTACACACACACACATACACATATACATACTTAACATATTTAGCTATTCGCATTCCCACAGTTTTTGGTCGAAGAGGGCAAAAGCCCGCAAACTTCTCTGTCTGCTGCTAACTGCTGCAAAAGTTCATGGCCCCAAAACGACGTTGGTCATGTGCAGGGCCAAGCCTTCTCTTTCCTTCCACCCCCCTGCAGCCCTTCAGCTGTTCGTCCCCTTCCAGTTGGCTGTTCTGCCAGTCTACGCCAGTCTCGCAGCTAGCAGCAGCCTCGGAAATGCGATACATCATTTTGCGGTTACATAACCCGCGCACATGCTGCTTAGATAAAATAAAGGAAAAAAAAGCCAAAGAGAAGAACAAAAAAACAAAGCGAATCAAACAAAAAAAAAAATACATATACATTATATATACATATATATATATATGGAAGAGCAGCAGATAAAGCAATGTGTTTTGCGAGTATAAAAACGAAATCTTGTGCACCAAACGAGTTTCACAAACAGCAACAAAAGCGATGCTGAAAAACGGCTAACAAACAGCACAAAGAACGGCAACAACAACAAAGCTAAAACAAAAAAAAAAACAGCAGAACAGCAGCCGCTGTAAAGCTGGGAAAGGAATGTTAAAATAGTAAAAACACACACACACACACACACGTGTATAAATACT
Source organism: Drosophila demipolita (assembly GCA_035042405.1). Classification (NCBI taxonomy): domain Eukaryota; kingdom Metazoa; phylum Arthropoda; class Insecta; order Diptera; family Drosophilidae; genus Drosophila; species Drosophila demipolita. Next base: position 2,653,588 of record JAWNLI010000476.1, on the reverse strand, counting down.
GAATTTGTTGTATTTTTTATTTAAGTTTTTTGTGAAGAAGCACGGGTGTTTATCGTGTTAATCGATTATCGATAGCATGATTTTATATCTTTTATATCTCAATATTTTAATCCCAAACAAAATGAATGAAATTAAAATGAACATGCATTTTGCAAGTTGATCTTAATTTTGCATATTTGTATGGAATATTTGAATATCCGAAAATCACCTTAAATATTTTAGGGTCTTTTTGTTACAAATTTTAATCGCCAATCCCATAAATATATATCTTAGACCAGCATCAATGTTTTTATGCACCGATCTCAGAAACTATTTGGACTAAACCTTCAAATTTGGAATAGAAATTCTCGTATACCATTAAGATCAAGATCAGATTATGCTTATTGCATTTTACCGACAGCCAATATGGAATATTCATACACCTATATTATACATCTGAATAATATGCATTTTCATGAACACAATTGTCGCATTTGAACAACTGGAAAGCAACAGCACAACAACAAAATTAACAACAATGGCAAACTTAACGCTGAATTAAGCACGCCAAATAATTTAACGAAACTTAAAGATCGCACTTGCACTTGAGAATTTCGAATCGAGTAATCAAGAAAAACAAATTTAAAATACCGACTGCGAAATACTCTAAGTTCAGTCTAATACAAGTTGAGGGGTTGGATATTTTTCGACCTTTGAGTAATCGTGATTAAAGCCTTAAAATTTTGAAATATTGGCTTTCTCTGCTTTTGGGGATAAAGCCCATAAATTTCTGGTGGAGCCTGCCATTAATCTATCTACCAAACTTGGTAAAAATACCAATTTAAGACACTGTAAATACGATAAATTCTTTGCGGTAGCGAAAAGTGCACTTTATGATGTTAATTATAAAAAAAATTAAATCACAGAATATGGCAAGATATACAAATAGTTCAAATATCACGTATGCGACGTGTGATCCGCTGAGCTTCATTTAAAGCAAGAGAAGCTGCAGACCAGAATGAATTAAGAAACACAACAAAATAAAATACACACACACACACATATTTGCACAACACATTATTATTTAATTAAAGTTACATTTTAATTGCCAGTGACAGACGAAGCAAAAAATGATTAGGGCCAACTAATAAGCTAATCATTCATAAAAATACTATTAACAAAATAAAAAAAAAAATTTTATAAAAAATAATAAACGTTATTACGATGGAGATGGAGGGAAACCAAAACGCACCAATTAAAAACAAAACAAAATAATTAATCACAGTTTTTCAACTTGATAAGTTTATTGCTGAATGTCAAAGATTGTTGATAAACCCCTCAAAAAGACGAGGTCAGCTTAATTAGTTGATGACGTTTGATGTTAGTTTAGTCAAAAATCAAAGAGAAAATATTTTATTTCGTATGCCCAACAATAATTATTTTTTTTCCTAAAAGAAAACCCTTAGTAAAGCTTGCATAAATCATTTCTGAATCTGCATCTGAATTATCACTAAAATCGATAGAATTTTCCTTTTATTGCCACGAAAATGCACTCAATTTTAGGAATTACCGTCTTTGCCCCCCTTTTTTGATTTGGCCAGCTAACAATTCTGACATGAAACTGGACACTTAAACAAATGGAGTTGCCAAAAATTCAAAATCGAACTGTTTCCTAATCTGCGGGCTGTCATAGATTGACTATCAAATATCAAAAATTCCCATTTTGCTTGTCATTTGTTTTGGTTTCTTGTAAGGCATAATAATGTTGCACGTTTGAATTCAAGCAGAATTGGCTAACAATAAAATCGGAGAGCCCTGAATTGAGTGAATAGCCATTGGTATTTTAATGGGATTTTATTTAAGGGGCCTATCAACCTGTACTCAAAGTGAAAATTGTAGTTTTTGGATGCACAATTTTGCCATTGCTTTTGCAATTAGAGAGCACTGTGGGTCCATTGTTTATCGATTCAATGTAGCAATTAGAACGATGTGCGTGCCCCAAGTGGAAAGTGGCAAAGAGAGAACAACAACAAAGAAAAAAGGGGGAAAAAAATGACAACAACATTAACTTTCAATAGGCTTCGATGCATGCGTGTTGAAGTTGCCATCGATGATGGTGATGATGACGATAATGATGATTATGATAATGCTGACGATGACGATGACGATGACAATGACGCTGTTGCGCATACATAACTCAAAGATGGCCCATTGAAAGGATCCACCAGCTGCTCAGCGTCATTAAATGTTAATTTAACTTCATAATGTGGCACCAATGGCTGATGGACAGCGGATGGCAACCACTGGACGCAGTTAATTAGTTTAAGTTGACACTCATTGCACTAGCTGCATCAACAAATCCCACAGGCAGCGCAGCTACACTTAGACAAATAAAGAATACTAGAAAAAAATATATATTTAATTTGAGCATTTAAATTGTTTCATAGAAATAATTATAAAAAAATAGTTAAATTAAAATTTATGCATTTTCGACTTGTTGAGGAAAATGTCGTTTCTTTTTCTATTTACAATAAATTTAAAAAAAAATTGAAAAATATATATTTATATTTTTTTTTATTCAGCTTCAAAATCGCCATTCTTTTGCCTCCAAATTTAATTCATATTTTTTGAATATCAGAAACGATATTTTTTGTCAAAGAATCAGTTTGATTTTTTACTTTTTATGTTTAACAAATGTAAATAAAAAATAAGCTTTTTAATTTTTAGAATAGAATTTCTCGTTTTTATAAATTACTTTAAAAAACATCATTTTTTTGTGAGTGCAAAAAATTGCATCAGTGCGGCACACGCGACTGACAACCAACATCAGAAGTAAGGGCGTGTCTCACCCATACACACACACACACACACATACACATACACTCATAAATGAGATTAAATGTCAGTTGGTGTTGCTGCGTTGCTTGTATATAAAGGTTCAACGACATATGACGTCGACGCTGACAACGCAATGGCGCCTAATTGGATTTGCAACGGGGCAAGTGGGCGTCGCGTAAATGTTGTCGGGGGTTGGGGGGTATGTTGCGTCGGCCGCAATTTTTCAGGGCGCAATTTTGGGGCGCGTTTCAGCTAGCTGCTTGTGCGTCTCTGCTGACGGCCACTTTGGGGCTTAATCAACATTCTTAAAATACAAACACTGCTCGACTATTAGATACCCATTTCTGACGACAGAGTGTGCTCGACTGACAGTTACTCTGTGTTCATTTTTGATTCACAATTACCTGTCAATTTTGAACACCCTTTTTTAACCATCAAATTCTGAAAGCAACACAAAACGATCTTGCAACTAATTCTGTTCCTTATTTCAACAATAATTTTGTGGCAAATCTGCTACATACCTCTTTTTTACCATTCAATGTGTACAGGGTACTGAATATTAATGAAAATGTGTCGAGGTCGGGCTAAGTTGTCGACGTTGACACTCAACAGCAAATTTCGAGCACAACTTTTTCGTTTCCACGACATATTTCACAATTCCTTCGGCACTGCTAGAGCAGAGCTCTACAAAGTAAAATATATATATATATATATATATATATATATATATATACTGTGAAAAACAATCGACCAGAAATTTCGAAAATCGTTTTAGCATCTTAACTTCCAGGAATGATAAAATATAATAAGATAAAATGACTATTGCGATTAGTTGATTATTTATTGAATTCTCAACGAGATATGCAAAACTTTTTTGTTTGTGTTATTGAAATAGTCAATAACAGAATAAATCACAATTTATTTTGCAAGATAAACTGAATGCAATTAGATAAGATTTATACACGTTTTGCTGTTTTGTTTGCGCTATTCGATTTACCAGCTTGTTGAATCAAGAGTTAAGTATTTACGCATGCAAGCACCAGCAATATTTCCCTTAGCGTAATTGGCCAAGGTGGGTGGCAACGCCCACAATTTGGCTATGCATATCCATCTTAACTTAATCAGTTGGCAGCGGATAATAATACATGAGTATTTTCACTTTTCTCTTCCACCTCCAACTCCCTCTCTCTCTCTCTATCTCAGTGCCGACAAGTGCACAAATATATATATATATATATACATATACACACACATACACACATTTTAATTGCACGTTAACCGAATATTCGTTATTATTGAGTATGTTTATTCACTCAGTACTCACATTTATTGTTGTGTTGCATTCATACGTAAAATTCACTTGAATTTTTCCCCGTATTTAATTCCAAATTGTGAACTTAATTTGCAGCATTCCAAAATTCAGGTGAATTTATTGAGTTTCATTTATATTGGAGTTTAACATATTGAAAAAAAAAGATCTCCAAAATATATCAATTTGTTCACCTCTCTTCACATTCTTTTGCCTAAAGTTTAAACACTCTGAAAAAATGCAACTAAATTTTAGAAATTTATCAATTAAATGTGTAAAATTTATGATTGTGGTTTTAATAAATCAAAACATTGATTTCTTAATTTCTGTGTGAATATCACTAAAAATATAAAAAAAAATTATATCTAATTTCCAGGGTGTTGTTTTCTATATGTGTACATTGAATTGAATATTGTCTTAGAACTTTTGTTATTTCTATTATTTTTCAAAATTTCGAAGCATATTATATTAAGAAGAAGAAGACTAACAAATTAAGTTAGGTTTCTTATGATAAGCAAGTTGATACGGTTACAGGATATGTTCTAGTCGTGCACTCTCGACTCGTGCAGTCTTGCTGCTTTTGCGGTTGTTGTTTGTCGGTTGGCTGACAACGCCATAGGCAACAACCATAAATCATTTCTCACTCACTCATTCCATTTCTCTAACTCTCTCTCTCTCTCTTTTCTCTCTTTCTCTGTTCCACTTGTGTGTGTGTGTGTGCGCAGCGTGGGATATTGGCAACTCGGTGCAGGACGCGTTTGTCATTGCCGTCGAGGAGCACGCCAGGGAGCGTCTGCAACGATTGGCGGCCTTGAATCGTGTTACGCCCGTGGACATAACACAGCTGTCCAGAAAGGTAAGTTTCCAGCACAAACAACGCATTACGCATCGAATTTAGGCAATACCAAATATGAATATATGAATATGAATTAGCCTAAGTCTGTGCAGCATCCTACCCAATCCAACCCAATCTAACCCAAATCAACCCACTAAGCTGATGGTTTTTGTAAATTCACATTCAAATTGACAATGAACAATTTTCATGTGGACAATTTTTTATGTGAATTATAGATTAAAAATTCACTTTTAATTCATACTTTAAATCATTAATTTATATAAGTTATTTAAAATTGTGTCGGAACTACAATTTTTTATGTAAATTATAGAGTAAAAATACAGTTTTAATTTATACTTTCAGTTATTAATAAATTATTTAAAGTTGTGTCAGAACTTGTACAGTTTTTTAAGAGAATTTTAGACTAAAAATACAGTTTTAATTCATACTTTCAGTAATGAATTAAAGTTATTCATTTATTTAAGTTATTTACAATTGTTTCAGAGCTTTTACAATTTTTTTTTGTGAATTATGGATTAAAAATACACTTCATACTTTCAGTTATTAATTCACTTAAGTTATTTAAATTTGTTTCAGGGCTTCTAATCGCTTCGAAATTGATATTTTTATATTTATATTTATATTTTTACTATTATTACATGACAATTATTTTGTATTTAGTCTCATCTTGCTGCAGGCAATACTTGTTGGTTTGTTTTTTTTGTTCTTTTTTTTTTGGCTTAAAGCCATTTGGTTGAAATACATATTTTGACATTATTTTCTTTTCAACTTTGCATATATTTATCTGCACTTATTCCAAGTATTTCACCTTTGACTTTTGCATTTGCAAGTCATGAAAAGGGTTATTTTTTGCGGAACGAATACTTACTTTGTAAACAACATAAACAATTTGCTTTATTTGCGAGCCGAATTTCTTTCCACTAATTATTTTGTTCTACCTAGGAAGGTGTTTATTACTTCGAAATAATTTTTATTTTGAATATATTGTTTCTATATAAATTAATAATGGTTCATCAGTGGGTTTCAGGTAGATATTAAAAGAAAAACTTCGGAAAGTTGATTTGTTGATGTGATTTACATATTAAAAGTGGTTACAAATGATAATACAAAAACATTTGAGCTCTTCATATTTAGATTCTAGATTGATTGTTTTGTTGCTTAATGAATGTTTTTGGTTTTTATTTACACACATAACAATTGATTGAATACCATTTTTGTTTTCAATCCAAAAGTTACGAATCGTTGTCATCAATCAATTTCAGACTATGCAAGTGAAAGTTCCACGGGGTAAACTAGTTCGCGTAGAGACAGAAAGGCAGCCAGGCAGACAGATCTTGTACATGGCATATACACTTAGAAAAATTCATGTTTTTTTCGCCATCAAATTGCGAATTCTTTTTCTTTGACCACTTAAATATAAATTGATTGAAAATGTTGCAGTCAAATCTTGAAAAAGGTTTTCTTGATAAGCAACAACAGCAGATCCAGTTTTTTTTATTTATTTATTTATCGAAAACATACTCCATTCCAAGCTTATCGAATCGATAACAATTAAGGATACATTTGTAAATCTGCAGACCTCAATTAAGAAACACAGATTTGTAAACTAAAATATATATTCAAGAGCGAAATTATTTTGATATTTGTGTGTTCAATTTTAGCAGTGAAATATTAAAAATGAAACACACTTTACAAAAATATTTAATATGCGAAATCCTCTTAAATATTTTGCTGTTCGCCTCGATTCGCATTTGAAGAGGAAACATTGCCAACCAAAAACCATTAAGGGAAAAGTTGAATTTTCAATTAAATTTATGTTGCAGTTTTATAACAGCAGAGTAAACACACATGCACACACATGCACACACACATGCACACAGTAGTTGTCAATATTTATGCGATGAAGCCAACTCAGATGAAAGCAGCTTTAAGCCAGGCCCATTTAAGCCACGACGCGAAAGTGGACTGAACTCTTTGACCAGCGTACTGAAAGCATGTGGAAAAAGTCGCAAATTTAATTAAAAATTCAACAAACACGTAGAACAACAACGGCAACAATAAAAACAAAAACAAAAACATAGGCAAAAGTCAACGGATAGCAAAATAGAAACTAAAAGTGAAACATTTGTTGCATAACTTTTCAAACAAAACGCACACAAAGTAGAAGTTGGAAATACACACGCACACTAACACACACACACACACACACACACACAAGTTAATAGTAAACAACAACGATATTAAAAACAAACACAAAATTTCGAATGAAAAAAACATAAAGTTTTACTCGATTATTAAAGTGCAAATTAATTTTCAATTTATTATGCTTTAAATTAATAAATATTTGTGAAGAGTATTTTACTTATATTATGAAGCTTGTATTGTAGAAAATATATACGAGCTGATACATTTTATATATATATATATTCTTGAGTCGAATCCGTCTGTCCTCACTCGTCCCCCAATTTTGAAGAAATCTTAATAAAACTTGGCTAATATTTGTCTACAAGCTGAGCGTATTTCGCAATCGGTTATGTCCGACTACAGAATTCTCATTAATTTCCATTTCGTTCTTTGAGGATTTCTTTTACATCCTGCCGGAAGCATTCAAGAGTTTATATGTCACTTTGAATATTGAATATCTTAAAACGAACTCATAAATACATTGGTTTCTCTGAGGTTACCTTGAACATCCTGCCGGAAATATTCATGATTTTATATGTCACTTTACATATGGGATATTATAAAGTGAACTCATAAATCACAGTAAATTTCACGAATTAATCGAGTCAATTGCAATTTGAACATTTATTTTTATCTCCTACAAAAAGTTGCCCTTTTGCTGACGCATATATTTCGCAATTGTTTGTCGTATTTTAATTGATTTAATTTATAAATCACTTGCTCAATGGTCAAACTATAAACCATCAACTATCAATCAAGGATATGTGGCAAGTTAGTTATCGCCACAAATTAGTCGTATTAAGTCACAATAAGTTTAATTTTGATATTTGGTTAACCGGTTATTGGTGAACCCAAGAAATATCAGCAGTCAGCTAATTGGATGCTATCTCAGTTATTGGTTGCTTCCTGTGACTGATGCCCCCTCGACTCATACTTGCCACACGCTGCAGCGTCATCAATTGGGCTTAGGATTGGATTGGTTTGAGAGTCACAGCAACGATTGCACATATATTAAAATGTGAATAATGTATATATAGTTATTCACTTGCATATATGCAAATATAGCCATAATGTCGGCTGGGGAATTTGTCATAAAGTCAAACAGTTTTGCAGTCACTGCTTGTTGCTGGGTGCGGCCAAAATCAGATGTCGAAACTGCGACAGAGTTTGCCTTTTGTTAGCGGCCCACGCACCCAGACAGAGCGAGACAATGTGCGTGTGTGTGTGAGTGTGTGTGTGATGCTGGCACACCTACGCAACGTTTAACAAAAGGTATCTTAATGGTACAGTAAACACTCGCTACAAATTGTTAGCCTAGCAGTACGACAACTTTACTCCATGCTGAACCGATTTTTAAATACGATTTAAATATTCATCATTTAATTTGATTTTTAATAATATTAAATATATAATTTATAATGATAATGCAAATGAGTAATTAATCATTTATGTTTTATTACGCTGACGTTTACTGTACTATAATGTGTAGATTAATAATGCAGATTTGATTAGGCGGGCCAAAGCCCGGTTCTGGGAATAGGCGTGTTTCTGTCTGGATTAATTTGGCTGGGTTCACATAAATGAATTTTGATTGATTTGCATAAATGCAAATAAGGCAACAGAGTTTTTGCAGTTTTCGTTTATTATTGAAAACATTGAAGAAAAAGGATACACCGATGTCTGTATTTGTTTGTGTGTTTGTGTGTTTGTCTGTGGCAAACAGGTTATGACAAAAATAACATTTTTTCCTTTAATGTTTCGTTTGCGCGTTTTCGTTCTTATCTGCATTTGTTGGTTGTTTTCTTTATACAAAATAAACAAATAAACATTCAAACTTTTTTACATTTCAACCTAATATTATTTTATATCGAACTTTTTTTTTAGCCTTGATTAAAACATTAAATAATAATATCGACACAATGAAATCAAAGAAACCAAAAAAAATAACATAATTTTTAAAGTGCAATTTAATAATTAAATTGAAAGTTATGAGAAAAATTTATAAAAATAATTGGGCATATTTAAATGCAAAAATTAATGAAAATAAAAATAAAAAAAATAGTAAATATTAGTTAAGTTATAATTTTAGATTGGAAATTGGTAATTGAATTATTTATTAAAATGCTCGATTTATTTAAAATAAAATATATTTCGTTTAGCTATGTTTTTTGCTCAGTTCAATCGATATCAATGTAAGCATGCTCATCGATTATTATAATTGCCAGTCAATTATCGATAACATTGACAAATGACGGTACTGAAACAAATTATCAAGCGATACAATAATAAATTTCGTATCGATAACAAATTGATTTAACGATATTTGATGAATTATATCCAATATTTGATTATCTGTTGCGCTTCCACTTATATTTGCCACACTCGCTCGTTCTCTCTCTCTCTCTCCATCTCCCTATCTATCTCTCTCTCTCTCTTCTGTCTCATTGCGTGTGCTGTCAAAATTGCAGCTGCAACAATCGAAAAGCGGCACTGTTCCCAGCCAGAAACAGGACCTGAGCTTCCTCAATGAATCGACGCCGATCTATGTGACGTCATTTAGCAGCAATCAAATCACCTGCAGCAGCGCCACAATGACAACAGCAACAGCGGGTGGCCCCATCAGCGCTCCAGGGTTGGCGCCAACAACGGCGACGACAACAATATCAACACCATCGGCAGCACCGTCGGCGGCATTGGTTAGCGCCGCCGTTGCAGCTGCCACAGCGGCAGCAGCAGCAGCAACATCAGGAACAGCGAGTGCAACAGGTGATCGACCTAGCAATAACAGCAGTGTCAGCAGCAATAGCATCTCAACGGCAGCAACAGCGGCAATTGTTGGCGCAACGGCATCAACAGCAGCAGCAGCAGCAGCGGCAGGCCCCAGCTGCAGCAGCAGCAACAACAAGACGAGCAGCGCAACTGGTCACATCTATCAGACGAGCCATGCCCAGCAGCAACAGTTGCAGCAACTGCAGCAACAATTGGCAGCGGCTGCTGCCACTGGAAAACCGTTGCAAGCAAAATCATTGCTGGCGAGCAGTCTGCAACATTTGGCCGAGGAGGTGGACGACGATGATATGGATGATGATGATGATGATGTCGATGGTGCCAACTATTGTGGCATCACCTACATCAGCTACAACAACAAGCACGCACAGCTGCCGACAACAACGCTTCCGACAACAACAACATTGCCAGCGGCAGCAGCAACGCTGGCAACAACAGCAGCAATACATCAGCAGCGACAATTGCAGTTGCAGACATCATCGTTGGGCTGCGATGTTATTATTGCTGCTGCTGCTGTTGATGTTGGTGGTGGTGGTGGTGGTGCTGCTGCTGCTGGTGGTGGTGCACATTTTGTTGATGCACAAACATCAACATCAACATCGCCGCTGGCCGTTGGCCTTGGCAAGACAAGCATTGTGATAGCGGCAGATATTGCATTGCCGATGCGTTGCCACAGTGGAGCATCCGTACATGGAACGACAACGCCAAAAACCGAATACTCGACGGCCATTTCGAGTGGGCAGCTGCAACAGGCGTTTGCAGAGTTGAAACAGCATCAGCAACAGCACGCCAGCGGCAGCGGCGGCAGCGGCAGCAGCGGCAACATCAACATCAACAGCAGCAGCAGCAGCAATATTGGACAGCAACATTTACTTTTAAACAGCAACAACAATAACAGCAATAATTGCAACAGCAACAGCAGCAACATCATTGGGACGTCCGCTATGAAAAATTGTGATCTACTAATATCGAATAATTTGTATCCACCGAGACGAGAGGTGAGATGGCAACAGTTGTTGCAACTTGTTGTCGTTGTTGCAACATTGTCTGTTGCACGTTTTCGTTTCGTTTGGTTTGGTTTCAATTCGGTTGCAGTCACATTTTTTGTGATTTTTCTACTTGATTTGTTTTAAGTTCCATTTGCAAGCCTGCAATCAAATTGGCTATTAAAACTCTCTCTTTCTCTCCTCTTGTCTCGCTCTCTCTCTCTCTCGCAGTTACTAACTACGCTTAAGGATGACGTCATCGTGCACCAGTCCAGCGAAGGCCTTAGCCTTTCCCCATACAACACAACAGCAGCAGCAACAGCAATAGCAGCAACCGGCAGCAATAACATAACCACCCAGCAACAGTTGCTCAGCGGCGCTGCCGTTTTTGAACTGCAACAACAACAACTTCAGCAACAACAACAACTTCAGCAACAACAACTGCAACTTCAGCAACAACAACAACAAAATAGTCCCACAAGTAGCATATCAAAAGGAAGAACTGAACTTTTACTGGGCGATCAATCGCTGCGACAAGATCCAAGGTAAGTTCAAAATTAACTCAAAATAAGCCAATTATTTGTTTGGATTTAAGTTTTTCTTTTGTTCCTATTACGACAAGTTTCTTAAAATGCTCAACGAAAAAATCGATGCATTTTTTGTGCTACATCATTAAATATGAAAAAAAAAATAAAATTCCCTTGGCATTTGAAATCGGTTTAGTTTTGACAAGTGCAACTCAACTTGGCAACTTTAGATGTCATCATTATAACCAATATATTTGAAGAACAAAAAAAAATGTAGAAATAATTTTAAATATTTTTGTCCTGCATTTTCTACAACAAGTAATTTTAGGTAAAAAAAACCATATTAAATCTGTTTATTTTTCGTATTTGTGGGTCGAAATTGAATTTTATTCTAGATGTTGAATTAACTTGAATATAAATTCAATTGAACGGTGTATAAAAATACCAAATGGCTTTAAATGTGGGGCAAAGAAATATTGATTAAAGATGAATGAATTGTTCGCAACACACAGTTGAGCAGCCACTGTGCCGGGGCTAAGAATTAAAGCAGATGAAAGCGAACAAAGTGTTGCCTATGCAGCAGGCGTCACTTTAAAATATTCAATGCTGGTCCAGTGACTCTCGAACATGCCGAATGCGTTTTGTGCATGCATGTGTGTGTGTGTGTGTGTGAGTTATGCTTGTTTCCTTCTCTATTTGCCAAGCATTTATTACCGTTTCACCAGCACGGCAACCTTTTGCAATACGCTTTTGGCATTCATATTCCACGTCTCCGTCTTTCCGCCTTCTTTCGCATTCTGCGCCATGGAATTACCAAAGAAGAGCTCTCTGCCGCTCTCCTCTCTCTCTCTCTCTCTCTCTCTTTCAGTGTGTGTGTGTGTGTTGTTTTTATGACTGCTTATTTATTTACTTGGATGGCTCGCTGGGTTTTCCAGCTGGCTGGCTTGTCCTCGTCCTCGTACTCGTCCTCGTCCCCGCATTCGCACTCGTCCTCATCCTCATCCTCGTCCTCATACTCGTCCTCGTTCTCACCCTGCTTGTCAAACACTCATTCTGCATTCGCAGATATTTTTCACACATATATTTTTTTGTTTTTTATTTTGTTCACCGTGCATTTCATCTGCAGGTGTTTCGTTTGATTGTGTTTGTGTTCCTATCTGTCTGTTTTTTTTTCCTTGTCCTTGTCCAGGACTTGTGTATGTTGTTGGCTCCTCCGACTTTGGCTCGTTTGCGATTTTACTGACCGCCTGCCCACCTGCCCGCCATCACACAACCAGTTTAACCCCCATAACACTGCTTACTGCCCGCCTGGTTACCTGGTTGCCTGTGGAGGAGGCAATCGCCGAGAGCGCTCTCATTTTACACTCATTATTAATTAACGAGCTATTTTTCACACTTTGCGCTGCATATTTATAAATTTTAAATCGATTTTCCTTGAAGGCGGCTTCCCGTTCACTTGTTGCTCAAGAAAATTGTTAAATATTTAACTGAACTTCATCTTCAATATGCTGTGTCTTAACTTAATTAGCAATCTTTGGCGTTAAAAATATTTCCTATGAATATGGTTTCAGCTTTATCAGTAAGTTTAGATAACTCTGCTACTGAAATTAATATTTATTTCACATCATTCTATGAACTAAGAAATACGCGTAAAGCTCAGTTGGGATTATAAGGGAAATACTTTCTCCTCAATCGCGAGTATCGAAATAAATAATTTTCCACTATCATAAAAAAAAATTAAATTTCTATGATATTTGCTCACAATTGATAAAGTATACATATATATTAATATAATATCGATATTCAAAATTCGTTTAGTACATTGGGAATGTTACTTGTTTTTATTAAAACAAATGTAGTTTTTAGTTAATATATATTTTGGATTCATTTTTTTTTTTTGTGATAAGTGGTATTTAATGATGAGCTATAAAACTATAAAAGAACTAAAACAGATATTAATCAAATGCAAATATTACTTATTAAGTAAATGAAAATTGTTTGCAAACATTATTATAAAATGCAAAATAAGTTGTACTATTATTTTTTTTATTATTTAATATTCTCCAATTAAATGTGCCGCATTTTGCTAATGGAATAAAAAAAAATTGTCCTTTTCATTGGCAATTTTAATTATTCATTCACTTGTTGCACTTGGATACGATTTGAATGTCTGCAGCGAACGAAAAGAAAGAAACAGAAAGAAAAACTGCTGACTACTAATCAGTTGCAGATGACAGTGACACTGGAAATGGCCAAGATGACAAAAGCAACAGCAACAACAACAACAACAACAACAACAACAACAACAACAACAACAAATGATGTTGACGCTGACTGCAACGAAGACGCTGTCACTTGAATGCAACACGAACGACACACTTCAATGTGCGGCATTATTTATGGATATCACTGAAGTTGTTGTTGTTGCTGTTGTTGTTGTTGTTGCTGTTGTTGTTGTTGTTGTTGTTGTTGCTATTGCTGTGCATTTGACAGGCTGCAAAATTGTCATTCTATGATGGGCTCGGCTCTCAGCTCGGCTCGACTCGACTTGACTCGACTCAACTCGACTCAACTCGACTCTGCTCGACACGCAGCTCGCCTCTTGGATTGGCTTAGCTTGACTGTGCCTGGCTTGGCATTGAAATCCGATGACAGCCAGCATCCAAGCTGTTGGCATTTGTCTTTTGGCTGGAATTTTTGAATCGTCTTTTTGGCTTGCCTTACGTTTACATATGCGTTTCATCTTCTCGGTTAACATCGAGGGGCACAATTAAGGCGACAATAAAAACAACAGCAACATTTTTGTTTACCTGTTGCCTTGCTTGAACTTGCAATGTGGAAATGTTAAAGTAGTCAAAATGTGTAAAGTTTAGTAAATTTAGTTCCATAAAGTAAGACTGTTAGATTTGTTGCTCTTCAAAAAGTATTAGTAAAACTTGGCTAAATATAGATTTGAATAAAATTTCTTAATGCTTATACGCTAAACCTATTAAAAATAGATAAAATTGGTAAACTGATTTTCTGCAAATGTATGTAAGAGGCAGAAGGAAGCATCTCCGACCCCATTAACTATATATATGTTCTTGATCAGTTTCAATAGCCGAGTCGATATATTCATGTCAGACTGTCCGTCTGTCCTTCTGTCCTTCTGTCTATATGAATATGCGGATCTCTACGCTACATACTTGAAATCTGGAATAAAGGTTTTTATATATCCGACTCAGATCAAGTTTGCTTTATTTTGTTGGAATATATTTCAACAACTGAGTTTTGGGGTATATCGTTATCGAGCTCACTCAACTACAGCATTCTTACTTTTTCTTAAAAATGTAGCTAGATTTCAAATTGAATTATTTATCGGTCGAAAGAGAAATTTTTGTGTACATTGGCACTTAATGAATTGAAGCTTGCCACACAGACAATAACGTCATGATGGCCATGCGATGCTGTGCAAATAATGTTGCAAGCCGCTAAAAACTGAAAACTGAAAACTGAAACCGTGGCCAGCGCAACTGTAGTTTGGAATTTGTCGCCAGTGGTGTGGGGCAGGGACGGTGCAAGAGTGTGGCAGGCATGTGTCGAAGCAGACAGATCTTTGACATGCCAGCCATGTAGCCAACATCGTGTTGATTGCTGTCCAGGCCAAAATCCAAACCCAAACACAACCAAAGCCAAAACGAAAACCCAAACCAGACGCAGACCAAAAACCCAGTCAGCCTCGAAGCCAACTTGGCATTCGGTATGCGAGGCACGCGCAAGCGCAGCATTTTTGTGGCAAATGTTGAGGTAGGACCGTATTTCGAAGTGATTGTGGCTTTTACTGCTGCTGCTGTTTCTGCTTCTGCTACTAATGTGCTGGGCAGTTTCGCATGTAGCCAGGGAAAATCAATTATCTTTACGAGTTTACCGCTGCTGAGCCTCTAATAAAAGAAATATATATATATTAAAAAGGTAAAAGGAAATGGTAAATGGAAAGGAAAGAGAAACAAACAACAAACATAAGCAAGAGCGCGCCTTGTAATTAAAACATTAATTTCCTGTCGTGTTATAAGACAAATTCTCATGAAGCCTAGCAACAACAACAACAAACGCCCACGTTATGGCAGAGAGAGAGAGAGAGAGAGAGAGAAAGAGAGAGAGAGAGTGAAACAGAGATGATGAAGAAAATAAGGCAGGCAGAACGTAAAATAAAAAAGGCAAACAGAGCGTAACAAAGGCACAGAGCAAAAGAGAGAGAGGCACAGAGCGAGAGCAAAGAGAGCAGAGACTGTTGTAGTGCCTGAACTTTTTTGTTTTGCGAAGTTATGTGGAATATAAAGTTTTGTCAGAATATGCACAAAATGAAAACATATTTGTCTTACGGCACTGCCAGTGCAACTGTATATGTGTATGTATGTATGTGTGTGTGCATTGCTACTTGGTAACTTGAGATAAATCCGTTATAACTCTTGGCAACTGGGCCGCAGCAGAAAATAAAAGCAAAGGCGACCCAAATGATGCCCGTGCAGGCCATATGGAAATACGCGTTATACGATACAAACACACACATACACATATACACAAGCGTGTTTTGTTGTTGTTGTTGTTGATCATATCTTTTGAGGATGCTTTGCTGCTGAGAAAACAAAAATAAAAGGTAAAACGCAACTGACGACGTGTCTTTTGTTTTGTTTTTTCGCCAGTTTAGCTTTGATTAGCCTGAGTTTGCCCTTGCTTTCCTTGTGTCCTCTAAGCTAACTGAGCACAGTATGTCAAACAAGTGTTTGGACACTAAGACCAAAATCATCCACACTTTCACAGCTATCGCAATTGCAAAAAAAAAAAAGAAAAGAGAAAAAGTGCAGAATTCAATTATGGCAGCGAGCCTGTAGACAGATCAGCAACACTGTGCGGCAAACAGCATTAGATCAAATTTATTAGTAA
This sequence comes from Drosophila demipolita, assembly GCA_035042405.1. Taxonomy (NCBI): domain Eukaryota; kingdom Metazoa; phylum Arthropoda; class Insecta; order Diptera; family Drosophilidae; genus Drosophila; species Drosophila demipolita. The sequence continues at coordinate 2,637,199 of JAWNLI010000476.1, read as the reverse complement.
ATTTAAATTTATATGTGCATGGTCGTATGTATGCATTAAGCGCTCAGTTCACAATGCGTTAATTATTTTTGTTACCTGTGCGTCTCTTCTTCTTCGCTCTCTCTCGCGCTCTCTTTGACTGCGGCACAGGCTAACAGCAACAACAACAAATGCATACCAATAACTGCGTATGTGTGCGTGTTTATTATTTTCCTTATGTGCGTGTGTATGTGTCTGTGTGTGTGTAAATGTTTTGGGTATCTGTGTTGCTGAGTCTCTTTGAGGCTGCGTCTGTTAAAGCTGCCTTTGGAGCTGCGCGCGCCAATCAACGCCAGTTGTTGTTTCCTTTGGGCAACGGCCGCAGTCGCCGCAGCATACGTGCATACATAGCTGAATGTTGAGTCACGCACACACAAACACACATGGTACAAACACACCTTTTGTTCTTTTGTATGCTGGCAGGTATTAACAACAAGCTTAACTACATACATACAAACATAACAAAACCAACAAACATATACACACACACACATGCTACGTTTAGATGTAGGTTTGTATTCATGAACATGTGTACCTGCCTTCGCTGCCGGCGTCAACGTTAACGTCGACGTCAACGTTCGTTCGCCCGACTGCGCTCAACTTACTTAAGAGCCGCTGCTGCTGTTTGTTCTGCTTCTGCTTCTTCTTCCACATCTGCTGCTACTGCTGCTTGTTCTTCCTCTTAATTCTGTTCTTTTGTTGAAATTCCTATTCCTGTGCTGTGCACAGCGCTTTAGCTTCGTTTGCTTCTCTTCTTCTCTATGTTTTGAGCACTCTTCAAGCTACTACGCCTAGCGCAATTTGCCAAACCCATTGTTTGTCTGCCTCTTATGTATGTACACAGGTGTGTGTGCCTATTTATGTAAATACATATGTGTATATCCTTTAATACAAAAAAGAAAACAGAAAACCAGAAAACTTGTTCGTTTATAGTGCTTCGCTTGAGTGTGCTGCACTTGCGCTGCGCTGCCGACAGGTACGACAATAACAACAACAACTCTCTCTCGCACTCGCTCTCTTAGGCGTCTCAGTTCTCTTGTGCAGCAAAATCGCTTTTGAGCCAGCGTTTTTCGTTTTATGTTGGCGGCGCTCAGCTCACAGGTTTTTAGTGTTTTCAGTCTATGGCTAACTTTGTGCGCAGAGACAGCTAAAACCGTTTTCTGTTGTCGCGTCTCGTGTCAGTTGAAAGCAACAAAACAATAATAATAATAACAACAAAAACAACAGCAAATGTGTAACTGTAAGCAGACCGGCAAAATTCACAATGACAAATAATTAATAACAGTGATTAATGTTTGCTATTTTTTTGTTTTTGTTTTTTTGCAATTACAATTGCAACAGCAGTAGCAACAACGTTGGTTAACCGTTAACTGCTGATCAATCGACAACAACAATGTTTGCTAATGTGTGTGTATGTGCTGCAAAGAACCTATTAAATGATAATTAATCTTTAAATCAACAACAACAAGGGAACAAATCACTCTTCTCCTGCTCTCTCTCCACACATCTACAGTTTTTCTTGCTATTTTTTTTCCAAGTAATTTTCTTTGCAGTTGCGTTGCCTTTTTTCACCAGTTGCATCCACTGTGAGCAGCGTTGCCAGATCGTAATTGCTGTGGCTTTTGTTGGAATTGAAAATGTTTGTGCAAGTGAAAAACAAAAGTCGCAAAAACTATGCAATGTCTATGCATGTGTGTGTGTGTGTGTGTGTGTGTGGTCAGCATGCAACGTCAATGGCTACTGCAGCAATTGTTGTTGTTGCAACCATAAAAGCAGCCAGCGACAACAGCGAAAATTTCTTTCGAAAGTGCTGAGAAATTGGTCAAGCAACTTTTTACAGCCCGTTGTTGTTGTTGCTGTCGTAATTAATACCTTGCTCAATAAATAACAACAACAACATCAACAAGACAATGAATGCAATCGATATCGGCAGCGATTTATTAATTTTCCCCCTGGAAAACGAGTGCGCTGCGCAAGCGCAGAATTTTTTTTTTAAATTTTCCTTGTTGCTGTTGCCACAACGTGTTTTATTTATTTATTTTAATTTGTTTTTTTTTTCGTGTGTTTGTGGTAAGCAGGGCATTTAGAACGAAAATGTTATAGCTGAAATGTGCCCAAGTGTAGGATAACAGAAAACAAAACAAACAACTCAATAATCAAATCATAACAACAACAACGCCAACGAGAACAACAACAAAATGCGCATCCTAAAGCAATGGTGAGTGAAACTAAGACGATCTCTCTCTCTCTCTCTCTCTTCCTCCTCTCTCTCTCTCTCAGTTGTTGAATATACATTGCTTTTGCACTTATTTTTATTCTTTTGCTGCTGAAGATGACACATAAGTAGCAGATACTTACTTAAGTTAATCTAACTGTATATAATCAGGACTTGTATTGCTATACCTGTGTGTGTGTGTGTCTGTGTGTGTGTGTGTGTGTGTGTGTGTATGTATGCAAATCATGTGCATAACACACATGCATGCATAACTCAGTCATGGAAAATCACAATCATCGTATCTGCTAGATACTTGCCCCATTTCGTATGCATAACACGACAATGACAGCAAAATACAAACACAATCTGACATTACGTACCCCAAATGAAATGCACTCGCACATACCAAAATAGGAGCCACCAGCAACAAATATATGCACACATATATATAAATATATTTATATATATATATATATATATATATATATATATATTGTTATATGTGCAACGCAATTATCGCATTCCATTTTACATAAATGGAAAACAAATAGATTGCTAAACAGCACAGCAGTAAGAAGAAGGATGCAAAGAGTGAAAATACTGCCACATGCCACATGCCACAAGCAATTCCATTACAGTGCATGAATGATTTTCATTGAATTTTCCAACTGCAGCAGGAGTAAGAACAGAAAGAGATGGCAATAGTTGGAAAGGTGTAGTTTTCCCCACAAATGTTGCACGACTATCTGGCAACTTTTGTTGCAGCCCATAGATCACTCGGCCAGAGCCGTTAGCGTAACCGATACCAAAACCGAGACAGGAGCCGACTCACAAAGGTGCGTCACAGCACATACGTGATATGTGTGCGTGACATCAATCATGATTGAAGCGCAATGGAATTGAAACAGGTTTAACCTTCAATCAGATAGAAATGTTGTCAATTTCAGTTCTTCCAAAGAGAAGCAATGTAAAAAACATATATATTTTTCACCCATGTGGACCCTTTCGTTAGTAAAAAAACAATTTAAATTTATAAAGTCAGAGCTATAAAGTATATTAAGTAAAATCAAAATTGGCTATTTAAATTTAATAAATAGGAAAAGTTTATGTTTATATGCAATACATATTCATAGTATTACTTTTTTATAAGCTACTTCAAATCAAGTTATAATTCAAACAAAGTATTTAATGGAATAAACTTAACATTTTGCTTTGTTATTTTATTTTTCAGAACTAATTGTTAGCTGAACATTTATAATTTGTGTAGTCGTTGTTTATGGCTATTTTCAGGCCACAATGTAGAATACATCTTTCGAACGATTGGTAGCAAACCGATTCAGACACAAAGTCGGCTAGTAATGTTGATCAAGAATATATATCATATTTTAAAGGAGACGTCTCCTGTCATGCTTAACACACTGCTCAAAATAAATTTAATGGAATAAACAAAATTATTGTTTTTGTATGCGTTTATCGATAATAAGAAATAACAATTATCTTAGCCGAAGCAAAAGATGAAAATTCGATAAATGGATGCACTTTCAATTACATCTATTTAAAGTCAATGGTAGAATCACAAATATATGTATATACATATATATCTAGTACAGTTATAAATAGATAACATGAAAAACACATATGGCACGTGGCATGCCACAAGCAGCTTCACACACATGTTTATCTCATTCCAAGAAGTGGTGCACCCTTGGGGGCTGTTTAGCAATCAATAGAACCACATTTCAATTGGCAAGCGGATTCAACAGTGCTTTCATTGCTGCATCCATTCTGTGGTTGGCCAAGTGTGTTTCTTAAATCTGGCCACGCCCACTCGCTTAACATCGAGCGGTGAGTGAGTCAGGCGAGCGCAGCGAGTGAAGCATTCATTTCGCCAAGAGATTACCGAGAAATGCCAAGAAACCAGAAACCACTTCAAAAACAAAAAACCAACTAAGAATGCTGTAGTTGAGTGAGCTCGACTACGATATACCCCAACACACAGTTGTGAAATATATATGTCGACTTTATTGCCAAATTAACCTGAAAAATGCTGCGCACCCAAATGTAAAAAGACCAACTCATTTCTTATAGATAGATATCATTGCGGTTATGCAGAATACACACAAAAACCTATTAAATGAAATCAATATGAGAATATATTTTTGGGTGTATCACATCAGATTTTGATTAAATTGAATTGGTTCATAATATGCAAATGCAATATAAATTTTGTATTAATTGGAAAATTTGGACTTAAAAATTGGTTGCTATCGGAAATTGTAATATATCGATAATCGAGAAATGGAGGCAGTTATCGATAAAATAAAGCAAACTTGATCTGTGTTGGATATACAAAAACCTTTATTCCAAATTTCAAGTCTGTAGCTCTTAAAGTCTCTGGGATCCGCGCCTTCATAAAGACAGAAGGACAGACGGATAGTCGGACATGGCTATGTCGAGTCGGCTGTTAAAACTGATCAAGAATATATGTACATAGTTCATGGAGATATGTCGGAGATGCTTCCTTCTGCCTGTTACATACATTTGCACAAAATCAGTATACCCCTTTTACCCGGTTTTAATGGGTTCAGGGTATAAAAAATGCAAACAAAAAACTTTTGTGCAATTTCAAATGCAAGAAGAATGCCCCCAAGGAATTCGAGTAGGTGTTGCAGAGGTTGTTGTTGTTGTTGTTGTTGCATCTCTCACATGCCACAGCACAAACCACTCTCAGGTGTATTTAACATTTAATTAATTCTCAATAAATTTGTCATTTTATTGGTTCGTGGAAGATGGCTTCTAGAAAGCTTTCTCTTTGCAACAGACAACAGTCAGTGGACAGCGGGGTAGCAATGTTGTGGGTGGTGTTGGTGGGGGGGGGGGGGTAGGGAAAGGGGGTGATTGGACTGCGTCACTATCAATTGGATGTTCAATCGAGCGCCATTTGTGAAGAGGACCATTAAATTGAATTGCCTTGGCTGGCATTCAGTTGGCCAGCAAAGCAAGTGGCTTAAACTTCAAATTGCAATCTGGTTATGCTGAGCACAAATGGTAAGAATGGAGTGGGGGGTATTTGCAATGTGTACTCTTCTAACGGTTCATTCATATCCACTCAAGTTGTTCAAGGCCAATTTTATCCAGAGAGTTGTCGATTGATGTAATTTACTCTTGGCTTTATCGAACAAATAAAAAAACAACATTTTCTTTTCAATTTAAATAAATAAAATTGAATTCTGTCAAAATCAAATTTACACATTTTAATTTATTTATATTCTTCACATTTCTTTGGCATTATTAAATGGCTCGGTGAGATTAAAGTGCAACCGGAGCAACTGCAGTTGTGGCAACTCTTGCTGCCCCCAAACGGTTCTCCACAACTCCGGCAAACTATTTAATCACTGAACTGTTGCCACAATTGATAATCATTGGCATTCATTTTGTTTTAGCTTGAAATTATTGTGGGTGTCTCTGCTGCAGTTGCCACAGTTGCCTCAGTTGCCACAGTTGCAGTTCCGTGGCAACAGTAACCGAGGGTGTGTCTCGACCAATTAGCCAGCTGCCTTTGTCTACTCTCTACACTACCTGACTGAGTACACGCAAAAAAAAAAGCGAGCTTCTTTGTTTATAACATAAAACTAATACAAGTAAAAATACAAATACAACGATAAAAAGTATATTAAATTAAAGAGAAAATTTAATATTTGATTAAACAACAATATGAAATTTTTACGACTTTTAAATAATTATACTTATATTTATATATATATATATATATATGTTGCCTAGTTGAAATCACGATATAATTCAAAGCAAGCATTTAATGAAATCAACTTAACATTAGATCATAATAAATTAAAAAAAAAAATAAATTAGAAATTTCACTAACTTTTTTGTATTTATTATTATATTATACAATTTGAAATGATTTATTTTTTTTTTTAAGTGTAATTGTCTGAACTTGGTTGTTGAGTTAGCTAACGTTGGCTTTTATCTGCTGCGCCAGCGGCCGGTCTGTCTACCCCTACCCCTCCGTAACTATCCCTCTCTCTCTCTCTCACTCTCTGCCCCAATGACTCACTGACTCGACTCGACTCGACTCGACTCGAGCAGAGTCGACTCGCCTCAAAGGCAGCAACAATTGCCTGGCAGCACAATGGCGGCAACGACTTCCGCGCTCCGCAAATAAGCCTCTTCCGGTTTGATAGCCACATGCTGTACATGCGACTGCACTTGTGTGTGCCACTTGTTGCAGGATGAATAGTCGCTGCCACACACACATTTTTCTACATATAGTCGCAGTTACAGTTACAGGTGCAATGCTGTTAATTTAACCCAGCTCGTAAGCTCTTCATGCATCAAGTATCATCATTCACACACACACACACACACATACACACGCCCCCACTCTATCTCTCTCCAAATGTGTTGCAGGTCACACAAATGCACACACACATAGACAGAGGCACAGAGAGCTTTTTGAATGATGCCAACAATTAGCAAGCCGCAACTGAACATTGCCAACAACGGTACAATGTGTGTGCGTCTGTGCGAGAGGTGTGTGTGTGTGATGTTATGAGTGCGGGGTGTGTGTGCGGGGTGTGTGTGTGTGTGTGGCTGCCACTTTATAATATGAACAATCGCATCGGACAGTTGACCAGAACATTTATTCATCTAAAACATATATATTATATACATATATACACACACAAATGTTTATATATATACATATATATATATATATATATATATATATATGAATATGTTATGGCTTGATTGTCACCCTCCAAAAACTCTTGTGACCCCATTTTGTAGCTCACTCGCATCTCCCCTATCCCTGCATTTCCCATTTCCCCTTCATCACATTTAATACAAATTTTTGCTCATTTTAAAGCACAAACCCATGAATAGATTAGGATGCAGTGTCTCTGATTCCTTTCTTGTCATTGTTATGTTCTTTTGGGTGGCTACCATTACCATGAGGGCCACTTCAAATTCAGATTCAATTGTGTTGGGCTGCCATATTAGACTGATATGAGACTTGAAATATTTATGATTCCAGCGGATGACTCGCAGTAAATACCTCCTAGTGGAGAACTATTAATGGTTAGAGGAATGAATATCTATCAGGAAGGAATATCTATCGGTTATCATTAGGTATCATTCAGTATAAAATTATCAATCGATAACAGAGTGGATACTTTTCAGATAACTTCCAATCGATAGCGGGGATGTGTCTTACAGTGCCAGCAACAGCAATTAACAGAATATTATAATATATTATATTATATTATAATATAAATATAATATAATATATATAATATAATTATTAAAAATAATCAAAAACATCCTTTGAATATGTTTAAATCATAAAATGTGCCATATTCAGTAATAAATTCTGTTTTTTTTTTTAAATCTGCCAAAATTGTGCGCACTAAATTTGAATAAGTCGAAATAGACAGAAAGTTCTTCTTCTTTATTTTTACAAATAGTTTCTAGATAAAAGAACATAAAGTTGATAACTCAAAGGAAGTCCTGCCCCAAATCCACCTCCCCAAAAAAAGTGTTTTTCCTTTTTTTAATATTTCTTAGAGATTTTGCGTTAGGAGAAAAATGCTTTCAGAGACGACGCATACACAAAAATATATATATATATATATTATACATATATATATATTGCTAATTGGATTTTCTTTGTTTAAATCAGTTACGTAATCCCTTTGATTTGTAGCCATTTCGCTGCTACTGTTATGCAATTCTTTAAGCGTCTTTTTACGTAATTGGAGTGTTGTCGAGTTAATCGCGTGCCAGTCAACAGCAGCTGTTGCATTGCAAAGTGGTGGTTGGGATGGAGGGGGGGGGAGGGGGTAGGGGCTGGGGTTGGTATTAAGCGGGGGTTAGGCACTCATTTGATCCTTGCCAGCTGTGGTTCTGTGCTCTTTTTGTTCTGGTTATCCTTGTTAGCCTTGATTGCAACGTTTGCCGTTGAAGGTTCTCTCTCTGTGTGAGTGTGTGTGTGTGTGTGTGTGTGTGTGTGTTTTTTGTTGTTCGTTAAATTCTCATATTTCAGTTGGTTGTTCAATGTTTTCTCTGTTCTCTTCTCAGCTCTGGCGCCAAAGGCATTTTAATTCGTTTAGCATTCTGCTTTCTGCTTGACGCTCAACTCATTTGCGCTGTCCTCATTTTATGCTCATGCCTCACGAAACATGCCGCACGTTGCATGCCACGTCCTTGTGCCTTTGTCGTCGCTATTCATATTTTCATTGCTGCTACGCAAATTAAATTGTCCTGGGCATTAGCTTCTCCACAAAATCGCATTTCTTTTTTAATGCACTTTCTCTCGTCGCGTCTCGCTCGCTCTCTTTCTCTCTCTCTCTTCCTGTCTCTCTCTCTCTCGCTCGCTCTCTCTCTCGCTTTTGATAAATATAGTCCAGCTTTGACAGCGACAACAGCCTGCTGCTTGCTGCCTGCTGCCTGCTGTGGCTGGCCACGTTGATGACGTGCGTCCACTTGGGGCCCAAATGGAGAGCGGAATTGGAGTTGCGTTACACTCAAACCCACCCAACCCACTTAACCCACTCAACCCACTTACTGTTCTCCCGCAGCTGTTTAGCTGCCAACTACACTTTGATATGCATGCTGAAACTGAAATTGCTTTTGCGTTGACCTGACCCACACACACATACACACACACACACACACATACACACACACCAATATCTCCACTACCCTCCCCCCCCCCCCCAACAACAATATTCGCACTGAGCTCGCGTTTCAATCACGCAATTAGCGACCCGTTCTAAACCTTTAAGCCAAAAGTCGCACAAATTGTTGCCCCAAAGCGAAAATGCAGTGAGTGCAACACCAAACAACACAGTGACGCAAAGCTGCACATTGCAATTCAAATTTGATTTCAAAGCCTATTCGCTTCTACCAACTTCCTCTTAACCGGTTCCTCCTGCCATAAACCCTTTCGATTTCCATTCTTTCATTTCTAAAATTTAGAATTAAATTTGAAACGTCCCATTATGTTAATAGCTCTTTCGGATCGGATTTTCCCCAATTGGTGCCACCAATTTTAGATTATTTTGCATATAATTTTCCCCTATAAATATTTCATTTCATTTTTAATTTAAATATTAAATTAAATTTTACTTTAAATAATATTTAATTAAACTTGTTAGCTATTTTTAATAACTGGCTTTAAATAATTAGTCAATTTTATCGCTAGAATTGTATTTTAATGCTTTAAATATAAGAAAAATTAAAATAAAAATTTAAATAAAATTCTCAACTTGAAGATACCCGAAACCAAGTTGTTAATTGGGAATCCTCAATGCACATCCTGCCAGTTTGTGTCGCCTTAGCTAGGAAATGATACAGCATCCTAGGGAACCATTTTATGTGCTTCAAGGATTCTAGCATGCGTGGAGAAGCGGGGTTTGATGAAGGGGGCAGATCTAACATATAATTGTTATATTAACCTGTGTATATTTTATTATTATAAACCATTAATATCTTAAGATTTACAAAAGCATCACCATTTTCTGGGACTGTCGATTCTAATTTTAATAATTTCATTGTTTTATTTTAAGAAATGATTTGTAGATTTCCGATTTTGATTGCAGCGCAAGTTTTTCAGATTCAGTGTTTGATTGTTTTTTCTGCGAATTTGTCAAGTTATGTTTAAAACTTAGTTGACAGATTATTAAATTAATTAATAGTTGTATCTTTAGATCTCTGAATTCAACTGGTTTATTCAGTCTGTTAATGTTGATAATGAATATATATATATATATATATATATATATGCTTCGTTTGTTAAAAATTGTTAAAATTGATATGAAAAAGTTTTCAATTTTCAATGTGTAAATAAAATTAAAGTTGGAATTTTGATGCTGAAAATGCTCGAAAATTGAATTACTGATAAATTGTGCAACGAAATGCTTGCAACACTGTGCACTTGAGAACTTTTGCAATAAGGTGTGCAATCAATCGTGCCACACTCTTAGCAAATTTGTAGCAACTTGTGTGTCAAATCAACGCACAGACAGAAGGCCAGAGAGACAGAAAGACAGGCAGACAGAAAGACAGAAAGACAGAAATAGTGTTGCACGAACTGTAAATGCACCTGAGTTGATTTTGTAGCAAGCTCTGTGCAAAAGTACTGCCAACAACTGTCAATGTAGCATGAAAATGTAATGAAATCTATCGAGTACAAGCGATGCAATAACGTCCAGGTGGTGGTGCCTCCAATACGAGTCAACTATCTCAAGGATACACATGTATCTGTATGCCACTCAACGGGATTCACTTTGGGGAATTGGACTTGCTGCGCTGCTATCGGGCATTTAAAAAGCACACACACATATTATATATATATATATATATATATATATATATATATATGGCTGACGCTAAGAATCAACGTTTTTGGGTTTGCCTCGCGCCCGTCTCCCCAAGGAAATAAACAAACCAGCAAGCAGCCAAGCAGTCAAGCAGTCAAGTTGCAACTTGGACACGAGGCACACAAGGCACACACACACAACACACACAATATACAACACACAACAAATGTAGCTGCACAATTTCCTGTGACTTTTTAGTTGATTTAACGCAACACAGCAAACTGATTGCATTTAGTAATCAGTTCAGTACCCTTTCAATTGCTAATTGTATATATATATATATATATATATATATATATATATAATATATACAACATATTGTGGATTCAACAAAAAGAAGCAGCCTGTGCCTGTGGCACCTGTTGGCTGGGTAAATAGTTGAAAAATGGCATTTCAGCAAATAGAATATTTATCGTTTAACTTTTTACATTTCCATTTATTTTTAGTATAACCAATTCTCAATATTAAAAGTAATTTTAGGAAACATGATTTGCCTGGGAATATAAATTCGTATTTTTTGTTTACCAAGTTTCTAAAATAAGCAATCTTTTTTTGTGCTGCAAAATATTGCAAAAAAAAAACACTAGTTACGAAAATTTAACAAAATATATATATATATATATATATATATATAATCAGTCAGGTTTTTAGTCAACTTAAGATGTGGGCAATTTGTAAATCAGTCAGATTCATCCTGCTTATACGGTAAAAATATACATATGAGAAGTAGGGACTCCAACGAGAATCAGCTATATCGATATATAGATATATATTTTAAACTGTTGTTGGGGCTGAAATTGATTTCAAGCCTCGTTTGGAATCATTGTATGAAATGGAGGGGGGGACGGGGACAGACCTAACAGATGTAATTACGATTATATAGCATTAAGCAGTAGTGAAAAATTACCTATATTAATAATTCAGTTGAAAAGGACTCTTAACTAAGTATTAATAAAATAAGCATTTAAAATAAAAATTACACATTTAAATGTAATAATATATATATATATATATATATATATATCAGTTTTTTAGTATATATATAGTTATATATATAGTTATGTGATGAATATGCCGATTAACTGAACTGTATTTTTTTCTGCTCTTGAATATGTTTTGTAGGCCACGTCGGCGATCTGGCTCGAGTATTGTGGTCATTGATGGCGATGATCTGAAGCCATGTCTGCCGGATGATTACATAAGCGGTCAGCATCATCATTTGCATCATCAGCAGCAGCAGCAGCAACAACATCCGCACCAGCAACAGCAGCAGCAGCAACAGCAACATTATCGCACGCATTCTGGTGATATTAGGGAGATTGATCAGGAAATGCTGACCATGCTGTCGGTCAATCAAGATAACGGTAGGCCTAAACATCTTGTTCATAACTGTTAACGGCTTACGGTTAACCTGGTGCAATTTATAACACATACACATATAATCCGCACAGGTCCACATCGCGAGATGGCCGTCGACTGTCCGGATACGTTTATAGCACGCAACAAGACGCCACCAAGATATCCGCCACCCCGTCCACCACAGGTAAGCAAATCACTTAGCTGGCTGCAAACAAACCACCACCCCCCCCCCCTCCCCCCTCACACACACACACGCTAACAACAACCACTAACAAGCAAATTAATAATATTAATAAACGCTAACAACAAAAGTCACACAATAATCACGCTTGCCAATTCCAAAACATCCACACTCAACCACTCATTTCATGCATTCTCTTTTCACCACTGCACCACATTGCTCACACACGCACCACGCACCACCAACCAACCAACCAACCAACCAACCACTAAAACACAGAAACACAACACCAACCATACAGCAATCACCACCAACACCAACACCATCACCAAGAACACAACTAAAACTAACAATGATCATGCTAACAAATTGTTAATTGTTGCATATCATTCTTCACGTCAACATGAACAACAACAACAACAACAACATCAACATCAACATCATCATCATCATCATCAACAACACTCATCAAAAACAACAACAACAACAATTGCACTCGATGAGGCCACACAAAATTTGTACAATCAAAAACATCAATTCAAATTGGAACAAATCGAAAACTATGAAAACGATCTACAAACGGAACAACAACAACAGCAGCAACAACAGCAGCAACAACAGCAGCAGCAACAACAGCAGCTGACAGTAGCAACAACAGCAGCAGCAGCAGCAACAACCGCAATAGCAACAGCAGTAGTCAACCCGGCAGCAGCAACATTAATAGGCGCACAACAGCAACAGCAAATGCCCAACAGCAACAACAAACACAACGGCAACAATAACATGGCCGATGAGTTGTTGTCGGTGGTTGATGGAATTTATCGGAAGGGCGCCAGTTCGCCATCGTCGAGCGCTTTCGACGAGATGCTCAGCAAAGAGGCGCTCGAATCATTTGAAACTATTGCCTATCGACACTTGCAACAGCAACAGCAACAGCAGCAGCAGCAAACGACTAGCAACGGCAGCGGCAACAACAACAATGGCAGCAGCAGCAGCACAGCTGCCACACACAGCAACAACAACCAAAACAACAACAACAAATTGAGTGCAAGCAGCAACAGCAACAACAATTCATTGACTAGCACACGCAGCAGCAGCAACAACAGCAACAGCAGCAGCAGCAACAACAGCAGCAGCAACATTGCCAGCGCTGCATCCACAACGAGCAGCTCCACATTGCCAGATGATCTAAGCTTGGCGCCACCAGGCTATGAGCCCAGCAGTCAACTGTTGCCACTGCCACTGCCACTGCCACTGCCACCGCCGCCAGGCAAACATCGCGAGCTGCCGGTCGATGTGCCCGATAGTTTTATTGAGATGGTAAAGACGACGCCACGTTATCCGCCGCCTGCGCATCTCTGTTCACGTGGCTCGCTGCTTTCCAATGCCAGCTCCTCGAATGCGTCCACAGCTCACACGACGCTCTCGTCGATCAACTCGGCTGCTGCTGCTGTTGCCGCCGCCAACAATGCTGTGCCTGTTGCAGCTGCCACAACGATTGCTGATGAGGTATACCAAACAAAATCACAACAAAAAAAAAAAAAAAACGCTATTAAAAAACAAGCTTATTGCTTTTCAACTATTTTCGTATATTGTAAAACTTTGCTAAACAATTTCAATTTCCTCTAAGCAACTGTCTCACTCACTCTCTCTCTCTCTCTCACTCACTCGCACTCTCTCTCAATCTGGCTTTCTCTATATTTAATTTATAAAAGTGCCTTTCTGTGCTCTGTCCTAGCTTAAGTTTTGACCACGTAACGCGTCAACCGCAGCGCTGCAGGCAAAGTAAAACTTGCAGGCCCACCCATCATGCTAATAGCCATATGCCACATGCCACATGCCACAAGCCACATGCAACATGCAGCATGCCACAAAATGCCACATGTAATCGCGACCCACTTGCAAGTGACATTCCTCACAGCACACTCGATTAGCCAGTTTATGCCCGACCCCCTTTCTACTCTCTCTCTCTCTCCTTCTCCCTCTCACCTCTCTCGCCCCCCTCTCTCACTCTCTGTATGCCCCTCTGTCTCCCTGCCTGACTTCCTTTGTCGAGTCTTTTGTTGCCACTTTATGACACGAATCGGCAGCAATTTGCATTTCATCTCAGCATCTCAAACTGTCTGCAACAGCAACAGCCACGTTTTTATCGCTGCAATTTCCACAAGTTGTTAAAGTTTTTCCCTTCTTTTCTTTTTTTTTTCTAGTGAATGTTTTGTAACTAACTGTGACAGGTAGATGAGGTCCAACAGCAAACTCAATTTATATCGTATATTTCGATATATATATAGTGGTTTATTATATTTGCTAGATATTTATTATGATACGATTTGGTACGCTGAAAATACATCTAAAACAAAAAGTCGTTTTATTGGAAATTACAACTATTGTGAACATGGCTAAATTTATCAAATTAAATTTCAATTTAAATTCCAATTTGCGAACGGGTTCATTAGAATTTTTTATACTGTTTAACTAGTACAGTTTGAGAGTCTCTCGCAGTTTCAGAGTCACTGACTCCAACATCAAAATAGGTCTTTTTAGTTTTTATTATAAAATGTATTATATTATTGGCATTGTTTTATACAAGAAAAATACATCAAATAAATTAAATTAAATGATTACCAAATTTTATGCTTAGATTGAGTTCAAATATTTGTGCCAATTAAATAGCGAAAAATTAAAATCATTCTCAAAACTTTTGTTTAGTCTGCTTGAAGATATAATTTGTTTATTAGAACTTTAGCGCTATTTAATCATTTAAATTATTTAATGAAATGAAGACTTAATTTTTTGCTTAGTCTGCTTGAAGCCATAATTTGTTGTTGTTTATCAGAACTTTATTTATCCATTTACTTTTCTTTTGTTTTTAATTATATAAGCTGTTTCCCTGTTTTCATTGTCTGCCATTTCCAATGTTTTACGGCTTTTCGATTTAATTCCTTTCCGGGTAGTAGTTGCAATTCGCCCCACTCTCAACAGACGCCTCCAATGCCCCAACGGCCACTTGGCCACGGTGCTGCTGCTGCTGCGGCTTTCATGTGTTCTTAGCGAACGTTGGCCCAATTCCCTCTACTGCGGCGCTTGTAGTGTTTTAGTGTTTTGGCCTCGTTACCAACATAATCCTAAGCTCTTCCCCGACCGCGCCCATCAAGCCCTTTTTGTGCATACATATATATATATATATATTTATTTACAAATATAGATAGTAGTGTGTCTGTACGTCTGTGTGTCTGTGTGTGTATTTTTCAACAACAATAATAACAAAAATAGAGCAATAGAGACAAAAACCTTGAGTAATTTGATTCAAAATGGTTGTTCATCAATTTGGCGCTGGGGTTGCCAAAAAGATAAATTCTTATTTGAGAAAGGCACAAATAAAGCACACACAGCAAACCAAAGAATACAACAAATAAAGCAAATATTGACAATGATTACATTAATCACAGGGTTATCTGCATTTGCATTGCACTTTGCACAAACACGAAGAGAAAGAGGACCGCAAACCGAGCGAATCAATTAAACAGCACAATCCAAAAACAAAAAAAAAAAAAATAAAAGCAACAGCAGCCGCAGCAGCAACAACAACATTAAAACATGTGCATTACTCACATACCCACGCACACATACACACACATGCCCAAACATATACACAGACAAGCACTCACACACACACACACACATACACATAAACTAAAATGAAAATCCTAATTAATCGTTCTCTCGAACTATTCTCACGATTTTCTCTTCCCCAACTCTTTATCTATCTCTCTCCCTCTCGCTCTTTCACTCGCAGCTTAATGGAAACTCTAAGCCTTTGCCGCCGCCTCGTGATCATCTGCGCATTGAGAAGGATGGTCGTCTCATTAGCTGCGCCCCCGCACCTCAGTTGCCCGATCGACGAGTGCCCGCCAATGGCAATCAGCAACACCAACAACAACAACAACAACAAATGCAACTACAACAGCAACAAATTGCGCAAGTTGTGGAGCCAACACTCGAGCAATTGGACAGCATTAAAAAATATCAGGTGGGTGTTGTACAATATTCAATCTCTTTGAAATTCGAACTCGAAACTTAGCCTTGCGCCTGCTGATAGGCTATACAAAGAAAACTTATTAGTTGACCTCATTGCTGGTGACTGTCCAACCGCAATGTGTGACTGTCAAAGTGTGCGTACTTTGCCTGTTAAAGAAATTGAATTGAAAATACTCCTCAGATACCTTAAATATACTTAAATTAATATATTATTGTTCAGCTTGTGCAACAGTTGCAGAATGCACACAGATGAGAGCATAATTCGTTGTCCCTTAATTTGAATATCATGTCACAGTTGAGTGCAGCTCGTCATTTTGGCATGCATTGAAGCAAGCAGCAGGCAGAAAGCAGCCAGAAAGCAGCCAGCTTGTTAGCAGTTGGTAGTTGGCAGGCAGCTGGTAGCAGGAGCTCCAATTTGTATGGCTCCCTGCCCTTGCCTATCAAAGTAGCGCCCGATTCGGAACGCTGCTCCAGCCCCCGCCCCGCCCCCGCTTGCAATTTGATACCAGCTTTGTTTGCTGTGCGACAATCGACAATGGACGATTTCATTGACGGCAGCTATGGCAACGTTTCCGGTTCGTCGTTTCACGTGCTGCTGTGTTGGTTTGGCTTTTAGTTTTTGCTGTTGTTGTTGTTGTTATTCTTTTGACCAGTTCATATCAAATTGTACACTTTAAACTTCCAAATTAAAGCGGCGAAACTTTTACAGTAAAGCAAATGCAATAACTACAACAGAACGCAATGGAATGGGAAATAGGAAATAGAAAATAGAAAATAAAAAAAAGGGAAAAGCCGACATGAAAAGTTACTCAACAATTTTATGCGTGAGCAGCACTTCTAATTATTATGTGGTAAATGTGGTTAACCAAAGAGAATTCAATTGAATTAAATATTCTTTGGCTGCCAGACAACAACAAATGCAGAAAAGTGCATTAAAATGCGTTGAGAAAGAATTACTGTGAAAGAATCAAATCGTTTAACGCACTAAATAAATAAATGCAATCTCTTTGTGTGTGTGTGTGTGTGTTTGTGTTTATATAAACAATATGAATACCTATTTAAACATAAACGCGAAATGTATAATTAATTAGACAGCTTAGCGCGCACAGTTGAAAAGCAAGCAGCTCAAACTGTGGAGAAAAAAAACGTTCAATTCAACTCTATTTTTTTTTTGCCCTTATCAATAATAATAATACTAATAATAATAATAATAATCAATGATAATAGTTCTTAAAACTCAATTTAATTAATCTTTTATCTTGTTTAGTAATATTAATAGTACTAATAACTAGTTTAAAATTGAAGTCAAATTTTAATGGGAATTATCGGCTTTATTTAATTTTAGCCATATATATATAAATATATATTCTCGATCAGATAGAGCGCATATTGGAGACATACAATTCGAATCTAAGCGCCCTTTCAGTTTACAGGGTACCTTTGAATCGGGCATTCGATTCTTAGTGAATTAAATTTTTGTTTTTTTTGTATTTTTTTTTTACTTTGCGACCGGAAATTAATAGCAATAAAACAAAAGTATTTAGCGCTGATTGTTGCTGCGTATTCTATTTATTATTGACCAATTGTTAGCTGTAAGTCGTTTCCGTTGCTGTTGCTATTGTTGTTGTTGTTTTTGTTGTTGATTTTGTAAAGTACTTTTTTTGCTAGCAAATACGCAAATTAGTAAAACCATTTTTTTTTTACGGTTTTTGCTTTTAGTTGGTTTTGAGTCATTTGGCCAAGATGACAACTTGTGTGTGTGCGTGTGTGTACACTGACAAAAAAAAAAACAAATTTCCTTACTATTTGCTAAAGTTAAGAAGGAATTTTTTTCGAAGAAGATTTGCATTTCTACTTTTTAGAATTGTACTTTTCAATAATATAAAATATTTTGAATAATATCGTTAAAGGGAAAAATTTTTCTACTTTTCCGAAATTTGTAGATAATCAGACTATTTAGGTTGATTTTGTAAAGGCCTATCTTTTCTCGCAGTGTAGTTACACCGGCAACAGTCATCATATATTGCGAGTTATTTTTGTTGGTTTTTTGCTTCTGCTGCTGTTGCTGCTTTTGCTGCGATGACAACGACAACAGCGACGGCTGCTAACTTGGCTCACACATGCACACATTGACTCAAATAACCCACTCGAAGCAGCCACACACACTCGAACACACTCGAACACACACACACAAACACACACACACACTGCGTCAGCTTACACTTTACTCATTCGCTCGCTGAGCAGTTGAGCGGCTAGCTGAGTGTTGTGCTGGGCTCAGAGGGAGAGAGGTGGTGATATGTGCCCGGTCGGGTTGAGAAGGGGGTGGGTGGGGGCTGGTTAGGTGAGGTGAGACCGTTTTACCGCTCATTTGTTATGATTTTTCAGTTGGCATTTTTAGTTGTTTTTCTACGCGTTCTGCGATCGGCCGCATTTTCAGCTACTGCTCTTCGGAGCAAACGTGCGTGTAAACGACTGTGTGTGTGTGTGTGCGTGTGTGTGGGCGATAAAACACGACTATATATATGTTATATATATATATATATAATTTTGTATATATATGCATACATAACACCTTTGTTGGCCATAAAATAAATTAGTTTTCATTTTTTGTATCACATTTTTGTGTTTTTATTTTTTGTTGTTGTTGATTTATTTAACGTGAACAAATATGTGCCACGCCCCTGTGACCCTCTGCGCTAGCGTGCATTTGGTTACAATGAATTGCAGTTTGAGAGTCACTGCACTGGCAAATTAGGCGCTTAGTAGCAGCAGCTCTAAATGCCACTCACGTTGCAAAAGCATAAAATAGAGGAAAAAAAAAATACAAACAAACAAACATAAATCGTAAACAAAAAAAACCACAATTGGCATGTCACTTTTGGATTTATTGCCAATGGGCGTAAGGCCTAAATGCATTTTATGAGCCAACCCGCCAATGCGGCTTTAACAACAGCTTTAAGCGATACTGGGAATATTTACGGAAATCACAGCAACTACTGCAACTGCAACGGCAACAGCTGCTGCAGCAACTCTTGGTTAAAATAATTAAATGCAACAATAGCTGCGGATTTGCTGTTTAAGAAAATGTTGCGTGAACAATGCGTCGTTTTTTTTTTTTTTTTTTTTTTTTGTATTTATATTTTTTTTTTATTGCTGCTGCTGCTGACTCACAACGCTTAATTTGCAATTCAAAACTAAAAAGGGGGAAAAATATAAATAATTTTTAAAGTAAACAGTCAAACAGACATTGTTGTTTGTTTTGTTTTTATTTCAACTTTGGTTTTTTTTTGTTTTTTTTTCTGTTTTTTTTTTGTTGTGCACATTTTGTGACCGTCAACGAAAAATGCAGCAACAACAACGGCGACGTCAGCGTCTCATTTGCAACACGAATCGAACAACAGCAACAGGAACTTCATCAATTGAATGAAAAGAAAACAAAATAAACATGTAAAAAAATAAATAAATGCGTAAAATTTGTAAACTTGTAAATCGCACGAGCGTTGCGAGTGTTTGTTGAGTGGAAAGTCTATAAAATTGTTGCTGTTGCTGTTGCAGTTGCAGTTGCAGTTGCAGACTGCTCATGTTGTTGCTGTGCTTTTTGTTGCTGTTCTTATTGCGTTGTGGAGACTGGATCCCAGAATGCAGAACTATTGCCATTTGTAGAAACTTTTGCTTTGTTTTCCTTCTTCTTTTTTTTTGTGTTTTTTTTTTCGACAAAAAACTGAATTCAAATGCGCATTAAACGGCATTTGTCAAGTTAAGAAAATGCAAAAGAGCCAGCAAAGCGTTGCTTTTTTGCTGTTCATAATATTTAAATTTATACGTTGCAGCTGTCAAATTGGGGGCGTGGTCATATTTGCATAGTTGCTGTCGACAACAGTTGTTGTGCTGGGCGTGGCTAGCATTCGAAAAAGTGAAACAGTTTGTTTGTTTTTTGTTTTTTGTTTTTGTGACTCTATTAATTATGCAAAACGAGTCAGCAGCGATAACAATAATGTTTAACAGATAAATATAAATGCTTTTAGTGTAATAACAATCGTAACAAATCGTATAAAATGGTCTTAACAACATTGCAAACGAGACTGGACAACGATGTTGCTGGCAACGAGCAGCATTTAACAATTGACACAACAACAACAGCAATTCCAACAGGAACAGCAGCAGCAGTAGCAACTGCAGCAGCAACTCCAAAAAAATTGCACGTGCTGTGCGACAACAACAACGACAATAACAATCTGAATATGAATAATAGTAACAACAATAACAACAACAACAACAAACAGCAACAACAACAAATGCTGTTTGAGAAGGAAAATGATAAACTTGCCGTCAATTTCAACAACAACTTTAACAATTATTGTGATATGAACGGCAATGCGACAACGATCGAGCAACTGCAGCAACAGCAGCAACATCAAGAATCATCTGCGACAACAACACCGCAGCATAGCACCTCCTCCTATTCGCCCGCCTCCGCCAACGCCTCCGCTCTGCGACGGGGCACACAAATTCAACGTTCCTCGATGCGTTTGCGACAACAACAGGCAAGTGTGGCAAAGCCACAGCCCCAACGCCAACGGCAACAACAGCTGAAGCAGCTGAAGCAGCAGCAGCAACAGCACAATTGAAATCAAATTTCAATACTGCTGCTGCTGTTGCTGTTGTTGTTGTTGTTGCTGCTGCTACTGTTGCTGCTGTTGTTGTTGCTGCTAAATTTCCCTTTAAACGGCAGCAACCTTCAGCTGCTATCGCCAACTGGCTTTATCTACAAATATGCTAACTTAAAACGGCAACCAGTTAACAGCGAAGTAGGCTAACTGGCTGACGACAACTGGCAGCAACAATAATAACAGCAACAATACACAACAACAGCAAACTTAACAAATTCTTTAGCTTTAGCCAACAAAATCATTGACAAAGACACACCGGAGCCACTGATACACTGCATATAAATATGGTTTTCTCTCCTATTACAATTTTTTTACAATCTGCATGTTGCTTAGTAATGGGAATAAGTTGCTATTAACTGATAAGTACTGTATTTCGACAGATATATGTATATATATTTTTTTTATGAATTTGCGTAACAATTTTTATAATCGGTTTTGCAGCTGATCAGCTGTCAAACGACAAACATAATATTAGCAAAGTTTGTCTTTTAAAAATATATATTTTTCGCTGATTTGATTTTCCTATACTTATTCCGATAAATTTCGAATATCGTCCGAATTTGTGTGCTGGGCAAGATGCAGTGCGTCCAGCCTAAAAAAAAAAGGAGTACAGATGGTCTAGCAGCTGAAACAGTTCACTTCTTAAATTTAATTAAATTTTAATTTACTTATATTGTTTAAATTTAGTTTATATTTCGAAAACTAATTTTCAAAGAATTCTAAGTAAAGTGAATTCTTAAAGTTTTGTATTTAATATTTATATATGATTTATATATATATTTAAATATTTAAATTCCATTCGATGCATGTGTGGCAATCGCAACATCATAGCTGTAAAACCCAATTGACTATTGACGTTGTGCGCCCATCCACAATAACAATAAAAAATAAAATAAAAAAAAACAACAATCAAGAATAAGCAAGTTTATAAATTTTTAAACATTTTTTTTTGCCTGTACGCGCTTTTGCAATATTTATTTAATGCCCGTCAACCCGACGAGCATGTTGACGCTGACGATGATGTCATGGCATTTGTGTGTGTGTGTGTGTGTGTGTCTACACCTGAATATGTATGCATGTGTGTGAGTGTGTGTAAACAACAACAAGCGGACAGAACACGGCAAGTAAGGTTCATTTGCCGTTGTTGTTTTACAATTGCTTTTGCCTTCGCTCGATGATTGATGGCCAGCAATTTTGGTGACTGATTTTACGACTGATCTGCAGGTGCATCAGAAGTCACTAAAAAATCCACTACGAGCGTCAATAAATTTCGATTTCAATCGAATCAGAGTCACGATTCTGGTCAGCAGCAGCAGCAGCAGCAGCAGCAGCATCTTCTCTCGTTAGAATCTGAATTGGTTGAGGTATTTGCATAGTACTTTCCAGCGTTTCACAAGTATGCTTCAAAATTTAACTTGGCAATAACTATTATTGTTTTCCACTTCCTCCTCTTCTACTTCATCTTCATCTTCTTCTTTTTCTTCTTCGTCTTTCGCCTTTCGTCTCCGCCATTGTCTTTGCCCATTTGCGGGCACTCAAGTTGTTGCTGGCTTGTTCAATGTCAAATCGCATCGCTTTTATGTTTTTCTTTTTTTTTTTCTTGTTTTCTTTCACGTTTTATTTGGTTCACATCGTTTTTATTCGCGCCAGCCGATTTAACTACCGCACCCCCCCTCCCCCTCCCACTGTATGCTTCCTAAGTCGCGCTCCTCTCCTCCGCCATGCATTCATCGCATGCTGTGTATACATTTTTGCTGCTACTCTTTTTTTTATACAGTTTTTGGTTTTTCGCTCACATTATGCAAGTTCAGCAAAATGTTGTTCTTTTTGTTTTGTTTTTTTCTTTTGCATCGCCTTTGTCTCTTTTTGTATTTTCAGCGCCTTTCTGTTGTTATTCAATTAAGTTTTTTTCCCTTTTCGTTTCGTTTCGTTTCGCTTCTTCTTCTTTCTTTTTTTGAGTGTGTTGTGCTTTGTTGCCAAACATCCCCAAGAAGAGAAATGTGTAAGGTGGCCGCTCAGCTGTTGTTGCCGTGTGGAACCCGCCTTTGTCTTGCTCTCATGGTCAAGATGGTGGTTTACGGCGCGGAACAGAAAACGTCAATTTTGACACGCGGCGGACGGCTGCTTGCAATTATCATCTTCATCAAAAGTGTTCTGTTCTGAGCAATTAAATTATTTTTAGGTATAATAATTGTTTTGACGTATTATTGCGATAAGCATCTAAATAACTTTCAGTTAGCACACATACAGCAGTTATATGTTGCATGCATGTCTGCATATATTCGAGTCTCTTCACCAACGGTAAACTGCCATTTAACCAAACTTTAACCGACCTGCCAATGCTCCTATTAAGAGAAGACCAAGTTTTATCGCTTTCTAACACTTAAACTTTGCATTTCTTTTTCACTTTTATTAGCCACTTTACGAGCTGTTTGTGTAACCGACCTAAAACCGTTTTAACAGTATATATACATAAATAGATATTTACATGCAAACTTTCTATTGAACCTGCTTTAAGCCTTGTAGCAACAACATGCAACATTTGAAATACAAATAAGAACCGGAAGCGAAAACTAGAAGATTTATAAATATGTGTACTGTTTGTATATCGATATTGGGATTATACCATTTCCCCCCATTAGCGCTGCAATTTTCTTATTGGCCCTCAACAGCTGCGACAGTTTGACAAGCATTGTGAATGTGTTTCATTTGTTGCCAGTTTGCCAGTTTGCCAGCTTGCCAAGTTGCAAGCTTGCCAGCCTGCCAGCTGCCCACCCACTGACCTAATCCAAAACAAAAGCCCGGCACTTGAGTGGCTTCCACGGCAACTGCCCCAACGATGTCTACCCCAAGTGCTTGCATCCCTCTGCGCCCCCCCCCCCTACCTTTTCCACAGCTTTGCACCCCTTCAGGCTGCTTGGCGTTCATTAGCTCATCAGTTGTCGGCACTTTTTTATTGTTGTTGTTTGACCTGCTTCGCGGATTTGTTGCGTGCCAACAAAGCGCTGCAAAGATCTGGTTGCACACAAGGCAATAACAGTTCACTCGAACTGATAGCAATAATATATTGATCATAATGGGATATTATCAGATCTAAGAAAAAAAATAATTATATTGAATATATCTAAGATTGTAAAGCGGACAAATTGAAATCGGTATAAATTGATTATTAATAAAATAATTATGAATTTAATTAAAATACTTTTTAATATACGTTTATTGTATTTTGATTAGGATTATGTTATTCGTTCTGTTCTCTCAGTGTAGGATATGCATTTAGTTGGGGCACTCTGCACTTCTGCACACATTTGCTGCCCCCCAACACATTTCGCTCTTTTTATCGGCCTCCGCCAGTCGTTGCGGTAAAAAAAACCGCTAATTAAATTAGCACAAAAGGCCGCAAATGCGGATTAAGTGCGCCCAGATGAAGCCTCAAATACCAAGTGACAAGCACAATGCCAATTTTCCCATCACCTCTCGCACTCTCTCCCTCTCGCTCTCTCTGACTCATTGTTTTTAAATCGGTTTATGTATCTTTGCAGGAGCAACTGCGACGCCGTCGAGAGGAAGAGGAGCGCATCGCCCAGCAGAATGAATTCCTGCGAAATAGTTTGCGTGGCTCGCGCAAACTCAAGGCGCTTCAGGATTCGGCAACGGCCACGCCCTCACCGGGCAAGGCACAGCAGCAACAACCAGCAGCAGCAGCAGCAGCAGCGGCGGCAACAACAATTGCTGGCGTTGAGAACGAAGCCTATCTGCCGGACGAGGAACTGCTGCCGCCAGCGGAACACGTCGACGGTGAGTCCAGTGCAGCCGGTGAATTTAGAATTTAGGAAAACAAGCAAACTTTATTATTTCAACCAATCAAATTTTAATTTTTGAAAAAAAAAAAAAATATTTAATTAAAGTTTTCCCAATATGAAAACAATTTGAAAATATAAATTTGAGATTTCTGATTGTTGGCATACCTAAAAGTTAAGCTTACTTTATTTCAAATGTTACGTCGAAAATTCAAAAGTTATCCGTCTTCATACCTATTTTAGTATATAGGAATAATGTATATCTGGAGTTGCATATATAGCATTGCTATTTTTAGTTGGACATGTGATAGATATGGCAATTTCATATTAAGATTTGTTATATGGATTTCATATAAAATATTTGGCTTGTTATTAGATGAATATAGAATTTTCATATTTGGCTTATTGGCATTATTGATGCATACAAATGTGGGGATTACGTATCTAGATTAGGCATTATGAGATAGTTATAGAAAATTCATATTAGCTGAAGTAACATTTGTATCTTTTGTTATTGGCTTTAATCATTAACGAAAGAACAGGATTAGGATTACTGGTTGAAGACTATAGACTAAGAAGTCTGACACCTAAACTTGGAGAAATCCTCAATGCACGTCCTGGCCGATAGTGTCACCCTAACCAGAATAACATGCATTATCCTAGGGATAATGGGGAATTGGTGAAGCAACTCCGGTCGAGGCGCCCCCCCTAAGAGGTCAATTTACAATACAAATTAATTATTTGATTCGTTCCGAGATTTGTTTCACGCTTCTATATGGCGAGAGTAGTGTGTGTTCTGTGCAAGAAGGGTCTTAATATTTGAACTGTGATTTCAGGCTATGGCGAACTGATTGCGGCGCTGACACGGCTCCAGGGCCAACTGGCCAAGAGTGGGATGAGCACGCTGGCTGGTCGGGTTTCTGCGGCGCATAATGTGCTGGCCAGCGCCAATGTGGCCCACGTGCTGGCCATTCGGAGCGCTGTGCTGCAACGACGACGTCCTCGCGTGGCTGGGCCGCTGCACGTCAGCGCGTTGGGACTGCAGAAGGAGATTGTGGAGATGCTGACGCAGTCGAACACGGCGACGGCCATTGAGCTGGGCAATCTGCTGACGAGCCACGAGATGGAGGGTCTGCTGCTGGCGCACGATCGCATTGCCAATCACACGGATGCATCGCCATCGCCGACGTTGACGCCAACGCTGACGCCGACGCCGACGCCAATGATGACGACAACGGCGACGGCAACGGCAACGGGAACGGTAACGCTGAGCGGCCATAGCAGTCCGGTGCCGCAATCGAAAGCATCGGCGAGTGGACGAAGTATGGCGGTGTTGCCACCAGTTGTTCCACCGGTGCCCCTATCTGTGGCACAACGCGGCGCCATGCCCCTGCCCGTTACAGCTGTGGCGGTGGCGGTGCGCGGCGAATCGCCGCCAGGGATGAGCGGCTGCTTTGGCACGTTGAACGATCAGAATGACAACATTCGCATCATCCAAATCGAGAAGTCGACGGAGCCACTTGGCGCAACGGTGCGCAACGAGGGGGAGGCTGTCGTCATCGGACGGATCGTGCGGGGCGGTGCTGCGGAGAAGTCGGGACTGCTCCATGAGGGTGACGAGATACTGGAGGTGAATGGCCAGGAGCTGCGTGGCAAGACGGTGAACGAGGTGTGCGCCCTGCTCGGCGCCATGCAGGGCACTCTCACATTTCTGATTGTGCCCGCTGGCAGTCCGCAGCCCGGTGGCACCGGCATGGGCATCGGCATGGGTATGGGCATGGGCATGGGCATGGGCAATGTGATGGGCATGCATCCACATCAGGTGGGTGTTGGGGGTATGGCGCATCGGGATACGGCTGTGCTGCATGTACGTGCACATTTTGATTATGATCCGGAGGATGATCTGTATATACCGTGCCGGGAGCTGGGCATCAGTTTCCAGAAGGGCGATGTGCTGCATGTGATCTCGCGCGAGGATCCCAACTGGTGGCAGGCGTATCGCGAGGGCGAAGAGGACCAGACCCTGGCTGGCCTCATTCCTAGTCAGTCATTTCAGCATCAGCGCGAAACAATGAAGCTGGCCATTGCCGAGGAGGCGGGTCTGGCACGCTCGCGCGGCAAGGAGGGTGCCGCCAGCAAGGGTGCAACGCTCCTCTGCGCACGCAAGGGACGCAAAAAGAAGAAGAAGGCCAGCTCCGAGGCGGGGTAAGTGTTGCGCCCAATTCATCCATTCCAAACTCAAATCTCGACTCAGACTAACCTATATGCCTGCCTGGTTATTATTTGTAGGTATCCGCTCTATGCGACAACCGCTCCGGACGAAACAGATCCCGAGGAGATACTCACCTACGAGGAGGTGGCGCTCTACTATCCCCGTGCCACCCACAAGCGACCCATCGTCCTCATCGGTCCACCCAACATTGGCAGACATGAGTTGCGTCAGCGCTTGATGGCCGATTCGGAGCGCTTCTCGGCGGCGGTGCCACGTAAGTCCAGCATCATCTCTCTCTCTCTTTATCACTCTCTCTCTCTCTCTCTCTCTCTCTCTCTCTCTCTCTCTCTCTCTCTCTCTCTCTGTCTGTCTCTCTGTTTCTCCATCTGTCTGTGGCTCGCAGTTTTCCTTTTGCTTGAGGAGAAGATGAAGGCAGCAGGCAAGATTGAAGCAATCGCCAATGTTTCCCAAGCGCATTGCTAGCTCAGTTCAGTTCACCCAAATCCTAATTATTGAGCAGTGTTGAGCAACGATCAAAGCTGCGCTTACTAGAATTGCTAGCAAAAGCTTTACACAGACGGCGGCAGAGCTCTGTAGACAAGACACAAGTACAAATTCTTCTCTTGGTGCTTTCTTCTCGTTCTTTGATTTACACACACTGCTCAGAAGAATGCTATTGCAGAATAAACCAAAAACAATTAGGAAAGAGATGATTTCTGATAGTTTTTAATGCTTAAAAATTGGCGTATTAAAAAGAAAATAAAAAAAAAACTCATAAATTTTCATTAAGCAACAAGTTTAATTTAAATTGCTTGTTTGTTGATTTAATGTACAAAATTTTCTTTAATTTTGTATAACTATAAATATAAATCAAGCAATATTTGTTGCTCTGCACTTCTTCTTAGATGCAAATATAAAGAATCGTCTTGAGAAGAGTCTCTCATCAATCTGAGCGACACAATCCCTTCACATCATTAGATCATTGTTGTGGCTGAATTTTCCTCCTTGTCTTCTTTCCGATAACCCAAAATACCCACATTATTATTATAATTAGATTTACTATATGTTCGCCTCTTTTCATTTTCACTTGCATGCAGACACTTCCCGGGCTCGGCGCGAGGGCGAAGTGCCCGGCGTGGATTATCATTTTATAACGCGTCAGGCGTTCGAGGCGGATATTCTGGCGCGTCGGTTCGTCGAGCATGGAGAGTATGAGAAGGCCTATTACGGTAAGTGGGAGTTGAATCTGTTAAGCAATCCATATCTTTATCTCACACTCAATCTGCATCTTGGCAGGCACATCACTGGAGGCCATACGCACAGTCGTTGCCAGCGGCAAGATTTGTGTGCTCAATTTGCATCCGCAGAGTTTGAAGTTGTTGCGCGCCTCGGACCTCAAGCCATATGTGGTGCTGGTGGCGCCACCAAGCCTGGATAAGTTGCGGCAGAAAAAGTTGCGCAATGGCGAACCCTTTAAGGTGCGTTATCGATAACTGTTATCGTTATCGTAATCTTTGAAATCCATCGAACCATTTCTGATGTGTTCATGTGTTAAAGTTCTTGCTTGGCAACGCTCTTTGTACAAGTTATTTCTCATTAATGCTTTTTTTGTTGTTTTTGTTGTTTTACGTTATTGAACTTGTATCGATAACAACATGATTTTAATCGCCTTTGTTATCGTTACCTAATTGCTGATCGTGTCTTTTCTGGCTACACAGGAGGAGGAGCTTAAGGACATCATCGCCACTGCACGCGACATGGAGGCGCGCTGGGGTCATCTCTTTGACATGATCATCATCAACAATGATACGGAGCGCGCCTATCACCAGCTGCTGGCCGAGATCAATTCGCTGGAGCGCGAACCGCAATGGGTGCCCGCCCAGTGGGTGCACAACAATCGTGAAGAGTCATAGTGGCGTCCATTCCGGCGACTGTTTCACCTGCTGCCCCGTCCCTGCAACGAGATCTGCACCCCGGCCTGTCCCTGCCCCTCGTCTGGCGATGGCAACCAACCCTGTCCCTGCCCCGCCTGCAGGCAACAAGTGCCGGGTTAGCCCCTTTTGTAAATAATACAATGCAACAACAATACAATACCAACAAGTGGAGCAACTGCAACTAAAACTACAACTGCTGCCCAAGCAACAACTATCTATCGTGGAGCATATTTTCGTGTGTATGTGTGTGTGTGCACTATTCACATACATATTTACTTGTACTTAACCGTTTACCGTTAACCATATACTCGTATTATTTATACTAAATTTATGTATGCATGTAAATTGTTTGTTTGTTGCAAATGCATTTGAAACATTGACAAACACTACTGTTTTCAAGCATTCCATTATTTTTTTTTTAATACATATACATATGAATATATATATGTATATATATATATATATATTTATATGTATATATATATATATATATATATTTATATATATATATATTATATATATATATATATATAAATTTTTTTTATTACTTATTACCAATATTTTTACTGAAGTACGTTCACAAATAATTGTTATTCAATTTTAAAACAGATCCTTTTATTTTTCGTATTAAGATATCATCTTGAGCACTTCCTTAATTTTGAAAGACAAATTTAAAATTGTAAGAAACGACAACACCAACAACAATTGCATTTGTTGTAACACAGGCACAAGTGCAAACAGTGTGGCCAGTCTATACTCTAAAAACGAAACTGATGTCGAGATCGAATTCGATATCGAAAACGAAGTCGACATCAGGCTGCCAATTGAAATAACCATATGGTAACTGAAAAACAAAAAACCATTTACAATAAAAACCGAATGTTGCCGAGTCCATAGCAACGAGCAACTGAAACAGAACCGAGAAGAGAATAGAAAGCAAAGGATAGAGAAGAAAAGATAGTGCGAAAGAGAGAGAGAGAGAGAGAGAGGAGAGGAAGAGGTGCGGCGATGATTGGTGAAGCCAGGGCGGAAGGAAGCGAATGTTGCAATTACGTAATCTATTTACTTTATATAAATATATTCACAAACTATACATATAAATATACACATAAATTATATACAGTAATACAATTAGTTTTTAAAATAACAAGAAGCGACGAGCAAAACAGTAGAACGAGTAAAGAGTACGGATGAATAGCAACAATAGAAACAGAACGTTATTGCCAAATAAAACAAAGATGTAACAAATATAAAATATATGAAATACGAAATATGAAATGCAAAATATGAAATACGAGTATATAAAGTGAATAATGATGAACAATGACAGAAACCCGAATTCAAATCAAATAACAAGCAAAACAACATTCCGCCAGCAAGCAAAAGATATAGCATGCAATAGTGTAGCCAAGTTTAATGTGCACTGTAAAAAAAAACAAGCCAATATATACATAATAAACATTTGAAATATCTAGACGTTAGTTTAAGAGCATAATACCACAAAGAGGAATGAAACAAAGAATTGAAGAAGTTAGAAATGCAGTCAAAAAACCCAGACAGCGAGTAGTTGTTTCGGAAAAATAAATGTTGTAATTCATCAATTTAAATGCGATTAGAAGCTTACAAAAAAGGCCTAACAAACTCCCAAAAAAAGCAAAAAAAAAAAATAGAAAAACTCACGCAGAAAAACAAAAGTGTATAAGTAAATATATACATATATATATTTGTTGAAAATGCAACAATTTTATTAAGTAAATGCTCCAAACGGCGTCAAGTAAATTTTGCAAAACTATGTTACACAATGTTTATAACTTGAAAGATTATTAAACAAGACAAAACTATACAAAAAGAAAAGAAAATGAAACATAAATAATGCAAAGAAAAACGAAAATATTTTAAAATATTTTTTTTTTGTAGTCAACAAGGTATAAAAATGTGTGTGCAGTAAATTTGTTTAAGTTTTTATTTATACGTATTAAAACAAAAATCAAATAAATATGAAAATTAATTAATAAAACTACAAGTTTAGTATATTATATGTATATGTGTGGTGTAATAAATTGAATAACAAAACTAAGCTAAACGAATATTGCCAGCAAAAAAACGAAGAAGAAACTAAAAAATTAAACTAACTCTATACAAAATAGGCACGGTTTAACAAGCATTGTATGATATGAGAATTACCTAAATAAAATGCGACAAACAAATACAGAAACAAATGAATTCTTCAAATCTTTTAAATTTCCGATCACTAGCGCGCTTCAAGCCAAACCTACAACAGCGCTGCCAGACTCTGTTTTAACTTAACAGAATTACTCCTCACTTAACAGAGCCACAGAGTGGCAGAATTACTCGTCACTTAACAGAGCCACAGAGTTGCATGGCCAGTGTGACCATTGTGAAATCAAATATACAATGCGAGCTAACAAATGCGAAAATTGCGCAAAATAAGCCAGCGTATATATCTTGCATTCGTTACCGAAATAGCAAACTGTGCGGACGCGTTTACACCGGTTGTTGCAGTACCGCTAACTGCCGCTATTGTGTTGTGTTCTATTCTGTTTCCGTTTTTTTCCCCCGATTCTTTTTTTTGCTTGTGTTAGTGGTGGTTTCCAATTGCATTATTTATATATATATATATATATATATGGCCAAAAAATAAACTTATCGGCAGCATGAACCGAAACACAAGTTATTAATGAGTGCGGCCTTAACATTGAATTACCAACAACAATCAGCAGCAACAAATCGCTGAGCTGCTAGCAAACAGACCGACTGAGGTTTAAAGAGAAAGCTAACTAAAGAGAGCAGTAATAATAATATTAAGAATATGCCAGTGAAGTCGGTGTCGCGGCAACAGAGCCAAACTCCCGCCCAGCAGCTGCAGCAGCAGCAGCAGCGTGATGTAGAAAATGGCATATATCCGAATATACCAGCAGAGCGGCGATCGCCGCCGGTGCCTCAAATAAGGCCGCCAACGTTGCGCCAAGATACCGTTGACATGGAGGAAATACCGCTTAACCAAGTCAATGCCCAGCAGGAGTCGGGGGATCGTCAGAGAATGCGTGAAGTGTTCGACAAGGTAAACCACTTGCGCAGTTACACAAATAGATGCATATGTGTGTGTGCTTTGTATGTTGCGTGCCTGCGTCTCGGTGTGTGTGTGTTTGCGTGAATGAATAAATTTCCTTGTCGGAGTAAGACGACGCCCATCTCTGCCCTAACTCTTGTGCTTGTGGTTAAAAGTACGATGTCATGTTGTGAATCAATTCTATAAATATTTAGTCACGTATGGTCACCCTTACCCTTACCATTTCCACTTATTGGCATACTCTCTTTTTGTGCACGCTGCGACTGCGCGCTATTTGCTGTTTGTGGAGAAGGGCGAAGAAGATGTTTATCAACGTCAACTTTCTGTCTCCCTCTCTTTCTTTCTCCCTGTCTGCATGTGTTCATTTGTACAACAATCAGTTAATTTCACACTTTTGCATAATACACCGTTAACATTTTGATGTTTGCTTTTCTCAGTTTGTTTTTCCTGCAGCCACTAAAACAATTTGACAGGAGGGAATACCAGACTGTTATCGCTTACGAAAATTGTGGAGAGCAGAAACCGGTTACTCAAACATACAGAAATATCTACATGCACACATGTACATAAAAGTGTGTGTAAATTTATATATGTGTTGTTATTGTTCTTGGCTGTCAGTCAGTTAATGTTTGGCTTAGTCACTTGCACGAAATTGTAGTTGCCATTTTGCTTTATTTAGCGCTAAGCATTTATCATTGTTTGCCCACTAATTATAAAGAGCCGCTCCCTCTTTCTACTCATTCTCATTCTTACCTTAAGCCCAAACTGCTGCTGGTTGTTGTATTTTCTCTTTTGTTTTTGTCATTGAACAACATTCCATCGTATCCATTCTCTCCTGTGTCGCACGCTCTCACTCTATCTTTCTCTCTCCATCTCCTGGCCCTTAGCAACCGAAT
This sequence comes from Drosophila demipolita, assembly GCA_035042405.1. NCBI lineage: Eukaryota > Metazoa > Arthropoda > Insecta > Diptera > Drosophilidae > Drosophila > Drosophila demipolita. Next base: position 2,604,380 of record JAWNLI010000476.1, on the reverse strand, counting down.
CATCGATATACGAATTACACTTCATCATTTGTTTCAACCTGTTTGATAATGCTTCTTCTTCATCTGGTGCTGATTCTTTTATTTGGCTTATTATTATGCATAAACTAGCATATATTTATTACGCCAGTTGCCTTTGGTGAACAACGTTCCGATTCCGATTTTGAATCTAGCTTTCACCTTAGTGATTGTTTTTAGTTCTGTTTTGTAAATTCATTCAATATCTCAATATTGCCACGTAATCTTATCTCTTTTGGCTTACTCAATTAAAGGCATTACAACATGTTCGCGTTGTTGACCCTAAACGCCAAACTTTTCATGGCCTTTTATCGATAAACACAGGCTTACATGCATGCATGTCTAAACTGCCATTAATGTGACTCAGTTTTATTCCCATGTGTTGTATTCTTACCTCAAACTTTCCCCTGCCGTTTCCCTTTCCTCCGATTAGTCAGTTTCTAATCAGAATTGTAGTAGAATAATTGTAGAATAGTTCTCGAATCGAGTGAAGTGTGTTCCTGTGTGTGTGTGTGTGTATGTTTGTGGATGCAGGTGGTTATATACACATATATCTCGTTCATTTGTGTTTAAGTCACTTTTGCCTTTGTTTTGCAATTTATTGTGAGCTATGAAAGGTGCTTTAATTAATATTACAATATGTAATCCATGAAATAATATGACTTTCCTTCTGTTTTTGTAGTCTTTGCAAAAAGGCTACAAATGATTAATGCTGCAACCGAATTGGAATTTACTTCTTAAAATATAAACTTTTTACCCCGATTGCGATTTTTGTGTTATGCATATCTGGTAACCAGAATATAATGCAAGTATAAAATATTTTTTTCTATATAAATAAATAACGATAATCATCATTTGGTATATGTTTACACAAAAATATTGGCATAGCTTTAAATTACTGTGGCTGGATCCACTTATCTTATCGGTATTAAATACTGAATAAACACACACAAATATATATATATATCTATATATATATATATATATATGCCCACATGTATATATATATACATGTACAAATAGGGAAACAGTTTTTGTAATCTTATACATTTCGAATTAGTTGGGAAGCTATTCTAAAACTACTCCAAAAATGTCTGGGAAAATGTGTGGAAATAGCTGGGACCTCGATTTTTGACGAGCCTGTCACCAGTTGCTATCCGATTTTGATCTTTTCATTACTAACCTGTCCATTTACGGCCACGACTTGTTTTTGCGGCATTTGGAATTCTGTTGTTTTTTTTTTTTTTTTGTTGCATGGATGCATTGTGGCAATTATGCAATAGCACTAAACAGACAATTGTGGCAGTCGCCAACTTGTTGCTATGCCTAATTTCAGGTATCTTTTATTTACTATTTTGGAATCAGAAGTACGAATTTTTTGGCATTGCATGGTGAAAAGTAAAAAAACGTAAGTTATATTATGCTTATGTTCTGCCACTCTGCCTCCTCCTCATGCGTCAACGTCAATGCGTCCATCCATTTGTCCAGCAGCAGCATTTTCCGCTCCAGCTGAGTGCCCGCTTCGCAACGTTTCGTTTGGCTGGGTATCGATTGTCCCACAAGGCCCATTTCCATGTCGTTGGCATCGCAGAGGCTATTGCCATCTTGGCCCTGGTCTCGCTTCTGCTTGAGGTCCTTTAACCAGCTATTTAGATTCACGACCATCTGCCACACACGCGCCATTCTCTAGATTTGACGGGCTTTAGAACCTGTTTCTCAAATCACACTTAACTCACCATTAAGCTGTAGTCTGTGTTCGGTAATTTGCAATTGGTAATCAGCAATGCGAACACGTTAAGTCTATTGTGTTGAGGTTATTTCCAATCCTATTTATGTTCTCTACGAATTACACCCCAAAAATGAGAAACTGGCATTCCCCAAATCTCATTTGAGTTAACCTGTCGACGCCTGCTAGAACATTTGACCTTTTTTTATGTTTGAAGAGGCGGCTAAAATTAATTAACTCTTTTTTTAATACCACGATTGGAAATATATTAACAAAGAAAAGATAGTGTTCGAAAATAACTCCTTTTTCATGGCTATAAAAATAACGAAGATGACGACACACATCCATCAACTGAAAACATGTCTATCTGTTGTACTTATTTAATGTAATTATTTATGTTTAATTTCAACAGAAATTCACTTAAAAATAAATAACTTGTGTCGGGTGAAAGGCTTTGTCAGATGGGCTTGGGAGGTTGCCAAAGATCTTGAGACTCCCAATGTTGCTTGTGTTAATGGTTCAAACTGTGAACTAATCACTAATTTCAGATATATATATATATATATATATATAAATATATATTTTATACCAATACTAATTGCTGTTCGCTTTCCGATTTCAGCACGACTCGGACAGAGATGGACTGATCAACACGCAAGAGCTGAAGGGTCTGATTTCGGATGGATACTGCCGTGACATACCTGCCTATATTGCCGAGCAGATACTGCGCCGCAATGATATGGACAACGATGGATATCTGGACTTTGAGGAGTTCTATGTGATGTCGCTGCACCACAAGTGGATGATGCGCAATCTGTTGACCCGCTATTGCCGGTATGTGGTGCCGCCGCCAAAGCCGCTCGAGGGCGACGAACCCGACGGTGCGTACGAGAAACAAATGTCAATCTGCCCGCCACCGCTGACCATGGTCATCTTCTCCATCATTGAGATCATTATGTTTCTCATCGATGTGATTTACTTTCAGTAAGCCAGTCAAATTCTTTCTCTCTATCTCTCTCGCTCTCTTATTATTATTAATTGTTTGTTTTACTTGTTTTTAGGGACGATCCGAACCACAATCAGCGCTTGGGCGAGAGCACCAATGGACCAGCGGCAACGCTCTTCATTTACAATCCGTACAAGCGCTACGAGGCGTGGCGCTTTGTTAGCTACATGTTTGTCCACGTGGGCATCATGCATCTAATGATGAACCTGATCATACAGATCTTTCTTGGCATTGCCCTCGAGCTGGTGCATCACTGGTGGCGTGTGGCGCTCGTCTATTTGGCTGGCGTGCTCGCTGGCTCCATGGGCACCTCCCTCACCAGTCCGCGCATCTTCCTTGCCGGTGCGTCCGGTGGTGTCTATGCCCTGATCACGGCTCACATTGCCACAATCATAATGGTAAGATACAACCAAATACAAATACAAATCCAAGCATACCTCTATGTAAAAGAATCCTTGTCACATTCCATTGCAGAACTACTCTGAAATGGAGTACGCGATTGTGCAGCTGCTTGCCTTTCTCGTGTTCTGCTTTACTGACCTGGGCTCATCCGTGTATCGCCATCTAACTGATCAGCACGACCAGATTGGGTATGTGGCGCACTTGTCGGGTGCCGTCGCTGGACTCCTGGTTGGCATTGGAGTGCTGCGCAACTTGGAGGTGCGTCGCTGGGAGCGCGTACTCTGGTGGATCGCTATCATCTTTTACTTTGCACTTATGACCACTGGCATCATTGTGCACATCTTCGTGCCCGACTACTTTCCCATGCCCGAATACAACTGACCACCATCAGGATGAAATATTCAGGCCAATAACAAATTATCTTTAAGTCGCCCATAGTCCATAGTCCATAAACTTGGGCATGGCCTTAGCCTTAGCCCTAAGTTATATATGATATCCAAAGTCCAAAGTGCCCTTGATTTAGGCCATTAATTGAGTTAAGTTCAACGTGCGATTCGTTATATTTATATATGTATTTCGAAGAGTTTATCAGAAGAAGTTCTTAATTTATACCCCGTACTTTATAATATATCTTGTATTTTGACTCCGGATAACTCTGCTTACTCGTAATCAAAACATGACGCAACGCAAATAGTATTAAACACACAAATCAAGTTCAGTACTCCGCACAAAGAGATTCGTATATGCACTCGACTCGACTCGACATTCGTCATGCAATGATTACCAGGAATCAATCTAGAAACACACAAAGAGCATTAAAGAGCAACTTGCGAAAATGGACATAATAAACATTTCCTCAGCACTGTTATAACCATTTTCCAAGCTATTACGCTTTTGTACATGTTGTTACACGATGACTATTTAGTGTCGTGGCAGCAATTAGTCTTCTTTGTATTTAAAAATATATTTTTGTAAAATGTATAAACATATACTACGCAATGTGCACTTAACCTCGACCCCAAGCCAACCCTCAATGCAAACGATAGTACACAAATATGTACATAATACTCCTAAGCAGACAATAGACAATAGAGACAATCAGACAGTCTGCTTAGTGGTAATCCACGCCTTTTGATATAAAATTGTGCATTTTACCAGACGGGCTATTGTGCATTATCTATCTAAATGTAATTGTAGAAGACTGACTTTGAGTTGAGTTAAAAAAAAAAGAAAAGGGACTCGTCAAGTCCAAAGTTCTTGTGAGTGTTCATTTTCTAAGTTGGTTGCGTTGAGTGCAATGCCTTGGCTTATGTTACAAACACAAAATATTTAAGCGTAAATGACGTATTTTCATATGTATTAGAATAAGAAATATTTATATATTTCTATGTATTTATATAATAAAATAAATAAAAATTTTACATAAAAAAAGCTATAAACGAAATTTTAGTCGGTTGCAGTAGAAACTAAATCGCAGTCAAGTGAGAAAAGTGTAACACTCTCTTAGAGACACGCATTCCATAAAAAAAGATTTATCTCGTTCAAATCCTTTCCGACTTTCGAATGACATCGTGCGTTAGAATCGTGATTATGGGATCATCTAGGAAGTCAAAAATTTCGATCTCAATGCGTACGGAAATGGGTTAAAACATAGAAATCCTTTTTATAGAAACTAAAATTTTGCTTTGGCCAGTTGATGGCCCAACTCAACACAAAACTTTTGACCCAGGATTCGTAACGAGCTATGTTCTGTTTGAAAGTGTCCTGCTTCATGTGTTTGAAGGAGTCTCGTTCTTTTGTGCATTTGATATAATTGGCAGACCAAGGACCTGTGGTCCTAAAAAATCCGTACAGTCCTTGAATTCGCAAAGTTACACCACCTTTTTTTTGTCGAATTCTGGAAACCCTTGAATGCCAATCGACAGTCTAAAAAAATATGTCCTTCCAAAATCAGCTAGGATATATGCAAGCTGTGGAGTTATCTCCACTGAATTAAAAAAAATAGGTTAGTTTACCTAACTGTGTCTTTAATGATATATCTTAAGATATAACTGTTATTTTTAGCAACACAGAGTATGTATTCAAAATATACAAAATTTGATTTTTCCATTTGTAAATTTTCGAGTGTTTACATTTCTTAACGAGTACAATTAATATTGTATTGATGGGGACTCAGACTCAGTCAGGATTAAGAATCAGTCTGTATTCTGAACAACTGGTTTGCAGGCACACCTTGAAGGTTAAATTATTTGTATAGAAGTAAAATGTTTAAATGTTTGAAAAACCGCCTTTGTCGGTGGATGGAGCCGCCTGCAATTTCAGATTTATTGGCTCGAACTGTGAAACCTTGGCGACTGTTAGCCAAGCCTGCGGCATTCTCACGTCCATCATATCGAGCTCGACGGTGCCATAAGCCGCCATATCACGCAGCAGAAGTTTAAAGTTGGTGATGTGCGTATCGCGCAACTTCACCGTACGCCATACGCTCCTTTCGCGGCCTATCATAAACCAGGTCTGGCACACTCTTGAAAAGCGCATGCGAACCTGCAAACGCATATTGTGTCGATTAGTTAAAGGTATTCATCATCAGCTAATTGATTTTGATTTGCAAAATGTGTAAGAAACTTACGTGCATGTCAAGCGACTTCATAATGGTCGTCATCCACTACAATCAACGAATTGCTGGCGCTTAGCTGCGGCGTGGAGCCTTGTTAAAAATTCCGTTATGATACCCAACTCTGGATCGCCAATAAATAGACAAAAGATTCCAAGAGATTTTGTTATTCGTTGTATTACACAAGGGACATTCTGTAGGTATGGCAAGCAATGATTCATATATCATAATTAATGGCAACTGTTCAAATATTAATTACAAAAGTTATATTCTCGAATGTCTTTATTGTGGACTAGATTCGATTATTTATTTATATATTATGTTGCTTGTTCTTTAAGCTCATGGCACCATTGTAATTTTTGGCGATATATATATATTTATATGTATATATAAATCTTCTGGGCCATTTTTTTTTTTGAGCTTTATGACTTTGGCCAAACCCATTGCTGCACGGCGCATCTTGCGCTTGTGGATGCGCTCTTCATGCTGAAGTTTGCACGCATACTCCTGCAGCTCCTTGAGCATATTGCCACGCACCAGCAGCACTTGTTTCTTCACATTCAGGCAGATCCTCTTCAAAGAAGTTCTGTGTGATAGCGAGATGGAAATAAATTATGAGAATTAATATTAAAAAATATAGCTACTGAATTTAATTTTCTTTCCCTGATTTTTCTTAAAATTCTCAAAATCTTCAACACACTTCTAAGCTTACCTCCTTTTCGTAAACTTAATTTTTGGCTAACCAAATCTTCAGTTAGTCAGAAGTCCAAATTCATGCTTACCTTAAAATTTGATATCTTTCATCCACTTTGTCGAAAGTTTCAAGACATTGCGGACTTTCTTGCAGCACTCCATTGTCTTGTGTGTCGTCCCCTTATGGGTGTCAATGCGCTCGCCATCCATGGTGATCGATGCGGTGCCTTGAAGCGCCGAACGAAAGAGTTTTTTAGATTTAAATATTTTTCCCATTTTGCTGTTCGTTGTCCGGTCTTGATCTTTTCATTAAATTACTTATTTTTTTGTTGATATTTCTGCTGCATTTATATAAACTTTATATTTTATTTATTTTATTTTAGCTTGGATTCTCAAACAACTTTCGGAGTATCCGGTCATCAATATAATATTCTCCAAAATAATCCAGTTTCTGCATTGCCGCGCAGCTGCGATATGTCAAACGAAAAACGGCGTTCTTATGTTTTTCTTCTCCCAGAGAAATGTCAGAAAAGAAACATTTTAAAAACAGGATGAGCGAAAATGCCAAAATGTAATACTACAACTTATAAATATTACAAACTCAAAAACGTATATGTTTGAATGTTTTTATTATGCACTAGATCATAAATTTATTTTTACATTATCATTTACATAACTGACTACAAACTACAGTGTTCCTTTCCTTTCCTAGCGCTTTCCCTTACCACTCTTTGTACCCTTGCCACCTCCCTTTCCGCCTTTGCTACCTTTTGCACGTCGCTGCTTGGCAACAATGGAGCGCTTGTCCTTCTTCTCACGCGGATCGACGACACGATAGCGACCCTTGACGCCAGCTGGACGGCGAGCACGACGAGAGGCCGTGTGCTTCTTGGCGACTACATAGCTAATCTCTTTCTTCTTCTCCTGTGCCTTCTTGTACACCTTTTTCAGCTGCTTGGCCTTCTCCTGTGATGTTGCATCCGCATTCTCCATGATCTTCTCGGCCATTTTCTTCGCCTTGGCTAAACGCTTTGTGGAACGGCGCTTTTTGCGCGCCTTCGCCTCCATTACCTTCTTGATGGGACGCACATTCAGTTCCTGCACCTTGCGCTGATACTCCTCCTGCAGCTCCTTGGGCACCGGCTGTGGCTTGGTCATGTGCTCCAACTCGTCTTGTGCAAACCACATAGGCAGATTCTCATCATTGAACGCATAGCGATTCCAGGCGGCATCGATGAGATCTCGACGCGTCTTCTTGCCACGCACCATCAGCGCACCAAGCGCCAGCTCTTCCTCATTCAAGCGCACCTTCTTCGCCTTGGGTTCTGTGTGCGTGCGGGAAAAATTCGAATTTAATATATTTATATAAATAATATGATAACTATTATTAATTATGGACTATTTACTTGCTTATACTTTTGCTGGGAAGTTATTATGATTTCAGTACCTCAAAATTCTTAGCTGTATCTCTTTGCCTTAAACTTCCTCTGCATAAGCTGGCCCAATCTTCAGATACTTATTTACATGAATTATACTGTTTGCATTCTAGATTTATTGTTTCCTTTTTACATCGTTGACACTGCCATACTTGAATGAAGAAGACGCGAGTATTTAAATCTGTTTCTGGTGTGTGCTCTTCGCACACCCTGTGACTGAACCCCAAACTAGCTTCCTATTCGCCATGTCACTCTAACATTCGGTGCACAACTTCTATGCGTACCTTTAGCCATATCTCCAGCAACTTTATCCTCATCGACTTCCAGCTCAGAGTCCGAATCGGAGTCCGAGCTGCTTTCCTCCTTTTGGCCATCGTGCCGAGCACGGCGCTTGGCCTTTTTGCCCAGGAGCAAGGGGCCAGTTTCGCTGCTGTCTTCTGGGACAAATGTGGAACGCCTGTCGCCGAGCACATCGACACTCTTGTCCTTAAAACCCTTGACTAGATTGTCAAGATCATAGTTTTCCTCGTCGTCATCCTCGTCGTTGCCAATATTTTGAAGATTATCCTTTTGGTACCACAGTTGCACGCGCTGCTGACGCTTTGTGTCCTTGTCCCGGAAATCGCCCGACTTAATAAGCGGATGTTCACCGCGTTTCTTCTTCTTTCCCTTGCCCTTGGATTCGTGCTGATCCTCATCGTTGTCACTGAGTCCCAATCCCTCTTCATCATAATCGCTTTCGCTGTCCTCCTCTGCACTGACGTCGGGCTCATCATCGTTCTCATAGTTGGCATCGTCATCCATTCGTTTGTCGTCTTTATCGTACTTTTTGTACTTGGGCAACTTTGGCAGTTCATCAGTGTTGCCTTCTAAATCAAAATCTGGATTAACATCCAGAACCTCATCCAGCTCGTTCAAGCTGTTGATGTCCTTTAGATCGAAGATTTCATGCTCAGTCTCCTCGACGGGACCATCGTCGCCTTTGATGACCATGTTCAGGTTCATCTTGTCGTGCAGCTTTGCTTTGGATTTGAGCGTCTTTTTGCGTTTGCGCTTCAGATCTTTCTGCTCCTCATCGGCGAGCAAGCCAATTTGCTGATGTAGCTCAGCATCCTCCATATCCTCAATTTGTTCTTGAGTCAAGGGCAGCGGTTCCTCGGTTTCAACTTCCTGCTCCTCAATAATGCCGTTGTCTGATTTAAAAAATTCCGCCTTGACATGTTTCCACCACAGCAGCAAACCCTTAATGTCTTTGCGTCCTAGAACCTTTAGATCTTTGCAGCACTCAAGAATCTCCGGTGTTGTTGACTTGTGCTTGGCAATGCGCTCATCATCCATAGTGATCGATCCAATCCCCTGAAGCGCCGTAAGAGCATTTTCCGACTTCATAAATTCCGATGCAGCCAAATCGTTGCGCAGCGACATGTCCTTCTCTGTATAGCCTTCGGCCTTGATGCGTTTTTGCTTCTCGGGGTGCAGCAGGTTGATTTTGCTACCTCCCTCGAGATCGAGCTCCTCAAACACATACTTTGCGTCCAACAGACGGGAATCGATGTGATCGGGTGCCAAATAATATTGGCACACAACGAATATCTCGGCTGACTCTTTACGGGATGCACTTGGTTTGGTGGCATGCACTTTTTTGAACAACTGCTTTAGCACCCAAAGCAGCGAATTGTAATCCTTGGAACGGAACACCTTTGTCACAAACCAGCCGCCTTTGCGCATAAACTGTGTGGCCAGCTTGAGAGCATTCAATGTCAGACAGATTTGCTGATAGGCGTCGTACAACCAGTTGCGACCCACATTGGGTGCACCGTCGTGTAGAACGACATCGACTTTCCACGATTGAAGTTCCCTGGTCAGCGACTGACGGCACTTTTCCGTTGTAATGTCCTCGACAAGGCTAATGCAACCGGGAATGGCCCGTATGGGAAACAGATCAACGCCGATGACAATGCTCGAGACGGGCATGTTCTGTTTGGCCACCTGCATCCAGCCGCCGGGAGCAGCGCACAGATCAACGCATACCTGTGACTCTTGCAGAAAACCATATTTTCGGTTCAATTGGATGAGCTTGAAAGCGGCACGAGATCGAAAGCCTGTCTCTTTTGCCAACTGATAGAACTTATCCTTGCGCGTCTTTCCAACTTTCGATTTTTTCCCCATTTTGTTGTTATTAAGTCAAATGTCAATTAAAATCAAACGTCGAATGCCAGAAGAAACAGAAGTTTGTAGTTAACGCACGCCGCCAGCGCGTTGCACGTGTTTGCTGTTTCGATATTAGGCGTTGCCAGATGCCAGCTGATGGCGCTGCTGACTTGCAGTGCTGCCAATAATCGACTACAAAAATCGAACAGAACGTAAAACGACCAGTATATCGGAATAAGTTATGTATATTATTACATTTACCAAATACATATTAGGTACATAGATACAAACGTATTAGGTTAAAATGCAGTCGGTGTTGAATTAAATAAACCTTTATTTATTAAGCCTGGCTGTAAATCTTAATCTGTCTTAATTATTGATAACTTTTTGCCTATCGATATTCTGTTACACCGTGGCTATTGCTGCACATCACTAAGCTCGTGCCGTGCGCTGTGTATTGTTATTTATGTATTTTTAGTTGATTTTTGTATTACAAAATTATATAAGTAATATGCTGCGCACGGTTATATGTGATTTAGCCCGCCTACGGTATGCATATGAACAAAAACTGCAATACATGACAGCTATAATCTAATTTTTTTTATCAATTTCACAGACTGAGTGGCAGCGCAAGTCCGGCCGCCGTTTTGATTACACAAGTGCGCGAAAAGGGTCATCTGAGCCGGCCCCGGTTGCGGAATCCCTACTGGTTTATACGGCAGCAGCGTACGGTATGTGAAGAGGCGAGAAAATTGTGACTGAGAACCCATTATATACTTTACGTATTATAACTGCCTTGCAGCAAACAGATGATCTTGTCACGGGCGAGAATCGCACTTTCATTAAGGAGGTGGTCCACGATACCTACGGTGTACCGGCGCTGATTAAAGGCACTCAAACGTACGAACAGAAGCAGTTGATTAAGATGACCGAAGCACCCACACATGCCGAGCCCTGGACGCCGGCCGTGCGTCGTTGCGGTTTAATCGCCCGCAAGATTGGCCAATATCCACTCTGGCTGAAGAACGGTGAACGCGTGCGCACCACTCTATTGCAGGTGGTTGACAATCATGTGATCAAATATATTCCTCCGGAAGAGTATCGTCCCACCCATCGACCGAATGTGCAACATTTGAATAAATACGGTTGCGTTTTAGTCGGAGCGGAGTGCACAAATCCGGCGCTGTTGACCAAAGAGTATTGCGGCATCTTTCGTGACTCGGGTGTAATGCCCAAAAAAAATTTGGCACGTTTTATTGTCTCACCACAGGCGGCTCTGGCTGCGGGCACACCCCTTAATGTAGGCCACTTTCGAGTCGGTGAATTTGTCGATGTGCGAGGCAAGACGTAAGTATTAACTTTGTATTGTTGTAACTCAACTAATTCGAGTGTATTTTCAGTGTGGATCATGGCTTTCAGGGTGTGGTGAAGCGGCACGGCTTTAAAGGAATGCCTGCCTCCCACGGTGTGACGAAAACGCATCGTCGTGCCGGCAATATTGGCGGTGGTGGAGAGAAGGGACGAGTATGGCCGGGCACCAAGATGCCTGGACACATGGGCAATCGATGGCGTATCATTAAGGGGTTGCGCATCTGGCGCATCAATACCAAATACAATGTGATGTGGGTGCAGGGCAGTGCGGTGCCCGGATCAACGAATGGACTCGTCTATATCTACGACACAATTCTGCCATTCCGCAAGCCAAAGGACGCGCCACCATTTCCCACACTTTTCGATAATGCTGATGCCAATGAGCCCGATGACATCTGGTACGACCAGGTGCACAGTTTCAAAGAGGACAGCATTAGCTATAAACCGGAGTAATCACAACTTGTCTATATTTGTATGTATAGAATTTTGAAACTTATTAGATAAACAAATAAATAAATGAAAATCATGAACAAATATAGGTAAAGCGTTTTAGAGGCGTTCTGATAGATGGCTCAATATCTTCTATGTACATCTTCAAGAGTTTACAATATTATAAATTGGTGAGGATTTGCGTTTAGAGAGTCACAATATATGAAAGCAAAACTTTCAAGACGAAAAACTCCACAAATAAAAAAGAGCTTTTCAGGCAAAACATTTTTCTCTTTAATTGCGCTTTCATACACACTTACATTTTGTATTTAATTTTAAATTTATAATTACAATTTTGCTAGCTTGGCAATAACTCAAAGATATGCCAGGTAAAACAACAGCTGATCTCATTTCAACGTCGGTTTCATTTCAATAAATAACATGATTGGCTAATCTATATTCTGGTTGATCAATCGGATGGACGACAAGTAAACAAAATAGTGGAAAATGTATAGTTAATTTATGCGTATATATAGATATATATATATATATATATATGGTACATACGTGCAATATATAGTATATATGTATATGAAATTATGACTCGCTGCTGAAGCAAGCACGGAAGTTATCACAGAAAAATGAAAAAATGAACGCCGAAACATGTCAGACTGTCCTTAACGTGGAGAGCAGGCTAACTGAATTTACCCACATCCACATTGGCAATAGTAGGACAAACATTAAATTTTGGTAAACTTAACCAAACCGAACTGAATTAGCTAATCGAGCGAGTTCCCCACGCTGTTTCCGTCCATCTCGGTGCTAGAAATGCTAGGCGATATGGTCGTTGAATTTGAGTTGCCAGCACCGCGATCCAGATTATAATACTGAACGATGCGGGCGGGCGGTCGATTTGAGATAGCTTCCGTAATTTGTCGGACAACGCATTTGGTTAGCTTAATGACGGCCAAATGGGCGGCGAATTGAAGAATCAATGCTCCGAATCCCTTGTATAGGCCACCAACGCCCTCAGTTAGCATTGTGGTCCGATAGCAATCGATGACTCCCTGATAATTGGTCAATATGGGCACCACAGCATAACCATTGTCGAGATTGTCAACTATAGTGCGTGTGCCCTGCAGCTGCAGTCGATGCAATATTGTCTCGATCGGATAAAATAACACCTCGGTGGTCAACATGGCGATCAGACTTGCATAGACTTCCCCATTCTGCTGCTCCAGCGTATCGTCGCGAGCCTTCGCGCCACGCTGTTCCTGCTTTGATGTGAGGCGACGGCGCATTAAGCGCGAGCAGACGCCGCGTATAACCAGACCAAACAAATACTTGGTTATCCCCATGGAGACACTGGGGCCAATCATCGCCCAAGCGGGCAGCATGCGTCCCTTTTGTGGAGAACTCCAATAGAACAAGCGCAGACTACCCTCGCGAAAGACATCCAGCAGTCCGGGTTTCTCGCTGGCTATGTCACTCTGCACGGTCTCCACCAGTGAGGCCGCATAGAAGGGCACAACCAAGCCAATGCTGATGCTGTCGAATATAAAAAAAATGTAATATAGTAAAAAGTCATGTTCAAGTTGATGTTAAAGATGGATATCATATATCAGATTTGTTTTTTATACTTGAAGCAAAATTGTATTATATATTGTTATACACTTACCACTTAAGTAAAATATGTTGACCGAAACGCTTTAGCGTGGTGCGGCTATCTACATCTTTGGGCCAGCTGGTGAACTTGCAGATGACATCGTCAATGGCCAGAGTCATGCCGCGAACGAGTAGACAGCTGCCGAGACCCTTCCACAGCGTTGTGACGCCCTGTCGGCGATGTAGATGCACAATACTTGGCAACAGCTGCAAGGGATGCAAATGATATCGCTTTGAGGCATTATAAACCTGACACTGACGGCGCAGCACTATAAACGGATGGCTTAGCAGATTTTCCGCAACGAGCGAGACCCACTGGACGCCAAAGACGAGATATTTGCGCAGCGATACATCTGTTGATGCCAAAGTGTTTGAGATAGTTTAAAATTAAAAAGCTTTTGCTTGTGCTCACCCTCCTCCTGACTATCCAGATATTTGTCTACTGCCCTGTTCTGCTTGGCCAGGGGCAGCGATAGATCGCGCTCCGAATTCATATACTTCAAATGTGTGGCGGCAGTTTCTTCGGCATTCATATTATCCACAATGGATTTCTCGCGATCATCGATACTAAAGTCAATTGGTTTACATAATTATTAGTCTACTAGAATAGCTGGCAATTTTGGTACGTACCCGTGCCCCATCTGCATGCCGGGATCACCGACTAAATTATGCGGCATTTTTTGCATATTTCTGAGTGCCTCCACCTGTGCAAGGGACTGCGATTGTTGGGTATGTTCACCTAATCCACGATTCGTTGCATGCCTGTATTTTTGTTATTTTGATTTGTTTTTAAAAGAAGTGGTTGCATATTAGTATTGGCGGCGTTTGCGATTTGTGATGGATTCTACTTACATTAGAGTCGTATAATTGTTGAGGCTGCCTGACATAATATAGTATTGTGTTTGTATTGTCGCGTGTGGTTGACTTGCACCTTCTCTACGTGAGTGTTAAATCAAAGCCTCTATTTTATATGTGTAATTGGGCTGCTGTTGCTGATGTTTCACAATCTTATTTTAAAATACTAAATAACTTTTATATCCATGTAGCTCTGCGAGTTCATTTTAGAGATGTGCGCGTGACACACAGAACAATTGAGCGCGTGTAGTATGAAAACTAAAATAAAAACAAAAGCAAAATGAAGCCAACAAAAAAGTCAAATCGTCTATATTGATTGGCACAATGCCAGCACATAACCAAAAATAAACAATACGTAAATGCACAGATACAATTCAGTGCATTTCGCGATATGCGTGCACGCAATGTTATTGTTATTGTTTTGCACCTATCGAAAGGAAAAAGTTATCGGCTTATAACATCTGTTCGCGCGTCTTTACTTTGATTCGCAATTTAAATGCAATTTTAAATGACGAAAACAATAAAACAAAGCGGCATAATACGTCTGGCCACCAGCGTTTGCGATCTGGAGCGTACCCTGCTAGGCGGCCAAAGTTTCCGGTACGTCTTTTGTTATATTTGACTATAGCTAACATAAATATCCAATTTAAATTTTAGCTGGCGCAAGTTATGCGATGCACCAAAAGTAAAATATGGCGGCGTTGCGTTGAACACTTACTGGGTGCTGACGCCGGAGGACGAGCACATTGCCTATGAGGCACATGCAGCTACCGCCAAGCAGGCTCCCAATTTCAGTGCACTGTTGAGGGATTACCTGCGCGCTGATTTTGATTTGCTGGAGCAGCAAACCGCTTGGATGCATGCGGATGAACAGTTTGTCAAATTTGTGGGCAAACCAGTCCGGATGTTGTCGCAAGAGCCGCTAGAAAATATAATTTGCTTCATGTGCAGTCAAAACAACAATATTAAGCGGTAAATACAATAACGATAAAATGACTTATTCATAATTGTAGTCTTTTAGCATTTCATCTATGATCCAGTGGTTGTGCGCCGCTTACGGTCACAAGATTGGGCATTTCCATGGCCAGGATGAGTACACATTTCCCACACTTGAAACGCTCATTGGCGAACGCTCTTGCAGTCAATTAGATGCGGAATTGCGTGCCGCTAAATTTGGCTATCGTGCCAAGTTTATAGCTCGTTCACTAGAACAAATTCAGAAGCATGACGGCAATGCCTGGTTTGAGCAGCTGCGTCAATTGCCCTACATGGATGCGCGAGAGGCTTTAGTTCAACTGCCTGGAATTGGCTACAAGGTGGCCGATTGTATTTGCCTGATGTCCCTAGGCCACTTGGAGGCTGTGCCCATTGATACGCATATATATAAACTAGCACAGCGTCACTATCTACCGCATCTGGCTGGCCAAAAGAGTGTGACCACAAAGATCTATGCTGAGGTGGCGCAGCATTTTCAGCAGCTCCATGGCCAATACGCTGGCTGGGCGCAAACGGTGAGTGCTCTTTGTCGGCAAATCAGAAATGGACATATATGTTTTTTTTTCTTTTACAGCTATTATTCTGTGCAGATTTGCCACAGTTTCAAAATAAGTCCGAGCTGGACAGTAATGATAAAAAGCCCAAAAAGCGCAAAAAACAATGATTTTATAAGATACTGTTTACTAGATCAATGTTGGTATTCCAATGTACGAACATGTTATTTGTCCACTACATATAAGATTGAATTATCCGTGTGTGTAATCTTCAGCAACTTACAGCTTAGCAAAGCTAAACCTAACATGCAGTACAAGAAAATTACCATATTTTTGGTATAAGCATTTCTTATCTTAAATAGCCTTTTGATTTACATGATTTAATGATGTTCAAATTTAAAATTTCAAAATAAAATACTGACTTGTGATGAGGTTCCAGAAATCTCAGCTAGTACTTCAAGTGATTTTCATGATAGTCGCGCGATCTATTTTTTAAATCTATTTTTTAAATTGTCGGTACGAAGTTGATATGCAGATTGCATGATTGAAATGCCTTATCATATATACAAAATATGAGAAATATATGTATAATTGTTACGGTACTTTGCTATTTTGGATGGAGGAGCTTATAACTTAAAGCACTGGCTTTAATTTTGCACGACGAACTGTAAGTGAAACTTCAATGGGATAAACCCTTTGACGTCACTTTCCGCACAACGCAAACAAGCTTCGAAAACGCAAAATACATGCATGGAGGGCACATTGCGCGGTTGCCAGCACTTCAATGTGTTTAGGTGTTAAGGTTGAGTCGGGCCGTTGCGGAATGCAGGCTAGCAGTTACCTAACCTAACCTATACGCCCCCACGTCTCCCGCCTTTTTGAGCCACTGGCATGCCTGCAACTAGTCCGAACGCAACTACAAGCCGCTGAAAGTATTTTGCCAACACTTCCAACTAGAGACTAAACAGCTTTTCAGTGGTTTTACTTTGCGCAAAATAAAAAGCAATTTACTTATAAATTTTTCACAGCAATTTAACGGCTTAAAAAAAAACCAGGCAGACAAATGCAAGCCGCCTACTCACCTTGCGTTAGGCAACACACAGGATAGCCTTACTCCTGCTACAGATTAGCACTGACCGCGTGTCACGCGTGTCACTAGTTGGTCCCTTTTGACGCGTGAGCATTTTTATTCCATTTATTGTTTAGTCTACGTTTTTGTAATTGTTGTGTTTATGTTTGCTGTTAAAGTGCTTAACGTATTATAAATAACCAAATGAAAATAAAAATAAAATAACTCTTTAATATAGGATATAAAAAACGAAACTCTTAAATAAGAATATTAATAAATATCGATGTTAATAACTTTTTTTTTGAATTCAACTTCAATTTGTACAAATTCCAGAAACATGTGTCTTATCGCGTGTTGTCTGTCGCGGGTTCTAAATAATTCGACACACGCGCTCATCTATGAGGCCAGTCTCTGGTTTTCTAGAGCTGTGCGGGGGCTTGCATGGTGTCAGCTATAATTTAATTTAGACAACAGCCAACCGCAGCCAAACAACACACCTACTCACACACCCACACACACACACGCAATACATAAAACTTTCGGCACCGGAAGCAAACACACTACACACACACATAGTTTTGGGTAACTCAGTTGCACGTTGGCGTTGTTGAATGGGTGTCACAGTTACGAGCGACTTTTCATACCTTAAATTATTTATTAGACAGTTTAATTTTCAATTCAAAACATTGCAAAATGCGTTGCACGACAAACACCTGAAAAGTTTCCCAACGCAAATCCGAATTTCTGGTTAATAGAAATATGTGTTTGTGTGTGTGTGTATGTGTGTGAGTGGGTTGTGGCCAAAGAATAGATAGATTATAGAGAACAGAGTGTGCATTTGGTGCATATGGGTGAGGTGTGTAATTTACAAACTGCACTTTTCATGCATAATTACTCAAGTAATTAAGTTGTTGGGGCGGAATTTGTTAAGCAATGGTAATTGACAGTAATTACAAATATTTAGTTACAGAGAAAGATTCTTTATATCAGAAGTCTCCGCAGTTTGCTCAAATAACGAAGTAATAATATTGTTGTAATTTAATTCTTGTAAATAGTAATTTTGATACTACATAAAATAATAGTTGACAAACATATGTATTATCAAATCAGTCAATCTAATTAATTACTTATTAACAATTTTGAAATTTTAGTTGGATTTGAGCATAGTTTTTTTTTTGGGTACTTGAGATAGCTCTGTCACGTAAAACTAGTTGGAATCCCTACATATTTATATTAACAATGATAATTAGCACTAATTTAGAATGATAATTAGCAATAATTCACTGTTCTGCACCCAGCTGAAAAATCAGCCTCTTCTCGAGCGTTCATTTGAATAGGGTATCAAAATGTTGTTGCCTTCATCAGGAGTTGGGCGAACCATTCTTAGCGGAGAAATTTGAAAATCCTATGCTGGTTATATGCATGTGTCTATATCAAAGTACTTTGATTCGCAAAGTTAAATCCTTTAAGATGAGTTAAGCTGAAAGAGAATTGAATGGCCTTTTGCATTGCCCAAATGACCAGGGTGTAAACTTTTTCGACAGGCACGCAAATATTGGCCATAAATACGCCAAAAACAAAAAAAGAGACAACAAGAGAGAATGAGAGGGACAGAGAAGGAGAGAAAGAGGGGGGGAGAGAGAGTGAGCCGTAAAGAGAAAGAGTTTAGCTGCAGGATGCGAATGTGGAGATAGATGGAGTGTTTGCCAAGGTGTTGCTGTTTGCTTCTGGTGATGTTGTTGCTCTTGTTGTTGTTGCTTTTGTTGTTGTAGGTTGGTGGTGCAGGTTACACATAAATTACTACGTCACATGCAACGGGTTTTCGGCTTCTCAGCATTAGCCACGTAAAGCGCCAAAGTTTTGTGTTTGGGAACGGTCGGAAACTGCGAGCTGCGAGTTGCGAGTTGGCAGCTATTATAGTAGAATCTGGGAATGGGAGTTGCTTGCTTGGTTCAAAAGTTGCAAGTTTGCATAACCAAAAATTGTTGTTAAGTTGCCAAAAAGTTGCTGCTCCAAAAAGTTGGCCGAGTGCTGTAAAGCGCCGAGTTTATTAAATGGCCTACCAACGGGGGCCAGGAGCACAAAGCACAAGGCACAAGGCACAGGGCAATGCAGGTGAAAAGTGAAAATGGATATAATCCGGAACATGAAACGTTAAACACACAAAAGGAAAGTAAAAAGCAAAAGCAAAAGTAAAAAGAAGAATAAAAAGAAAAGAAAAAGAATAAAAGGAATTAATAGAGAGAGTTTTGGCAAATTGCAGATAAGTTGTCTAATGGAAATATCAATTAAATGCCAAATGGATGCATTTAAGAAAACTGAACAGTTTGGAGTTGATAATTCCAATATAATATATATAATACTAACAATAATAATAACGGTATGCAGTAGTCAGTATCCGTTGTAAAGCTGATTGGCAAAATGTTCAGTATAAAGTTTAATTTGAGTAGACTTTCCAAAGGGAAGTAGAATAATAGAGTTAATAACTGTAAAGAGTAAATTATTAGTTTGATTACTATATATATTTTTCATCTGTCTGTCTATCGATATATAAATCTCAATATTAATTTATCTCTTCAATTCATATTTTCAAATATATATATTTTAGTCTCTTTTTATCTGTACTTTCTAATTATTGATCTATCAGCAGACTAACAATAAATTGCTCTAATAATAAATATTTATTTTCCATTATTATTTGTGTCTTCTTTATCTTCATTTATGTAGATTAATGCATAATTATCCATTGAGTAAAGAATCTATTTATTCTACTAATTAATTTTTTTTATTTTGCTATCTTTCCATCTGAATTTCATGCTTTCGTTCGCCCTAAGCAAGTCGCTCTTTCTTTTCTTCCCTTTCATTGGTTAAATGGAAATGGAAAGTAGATGCGTTTCATAGTTACAATATATCCCCTCTCTGGTGGCTATACCCCCCCCCCACTTTCTCAGTCCATCTATTTTGCTATGTAACCCGCCCAAATGATTTTCAATTAGTAACTATGGCTCCAATTGGGGCCACTGTGACTTATTAAAAACTTATACCCATAATTGGTACCCAATCCAGCAGAGAAAAAGTTAGGTCGAACTGAAATTGAGATGGGCTAAAGGGGCTGGGCAAAAGGGGTGGTGTAGAGGAGGGGAGGTGCATTGGAGGGGTTTGATCTTTTGTCCTTATGTGTGTGGGGCAGGCGGTAATATGGAGTGTCTGCAGATTGCTTGCTGATTTAATTTAAATGCAATTTTAGCTGGGAGACAATCTCCGCCTTGCTCCATTTAACCCAATTTCCACCAAAGTAGCAAGTCAATATTAACACACACACATCCATACACACTCGCTTAGTGGGTGCAACTTGAGAGTTGAAAAATGAAGGAAAAAAAAAACCGATTAGAAATGGAGACAACTGTGGACTGCGGTGGTCTGCACTCGATTTGACCCGATTGGGGATGTTACATGTGGAGAACGTGGATCCGCTTGTGGTTGTGTGGTATGTGGCATGCCTTGGCGGCGTTGTCTGTGGTGGCATTTAATTTTATGCACATTTGGCCCACTTCTTGTCAATTTAAATATTTCGGTCGACCGAGCATCGGCTTCAGTTGCCAGCGTTTGGCTAAGGATAAAATGTTTCCCGGTAGATATGCATGTGTCTCCATATCAAGTATAGGCTCTGGCCAAATCTGGTTTTTGAATGAGCAATCAGCTGAAACGAATAATAAAATCAAAAGTATTCAAGCTCCTTGTATAAAATTAAGCACTGATAAATTGCACATTTTGGATTGCATTATTTTTTAATAATTTTTTAAAAACAAAGTTATTTAAATTATACAATTAAGTTGCATAGGAAAAGGCAATTTTTGATTGAGCTTCATGTAAAAAAGACCAACGCTAAAATTTATAAAATTGTATACTCCCAAAACTACATCAAAACCAAAACTATATTTTAGAGCAGAGATTTTGAGCACTGTTTGACCTCTACTTTAATATTAAAAAATAAAAGAATAAGAAAATTCATTAAAAAACAATGTCTGGCTGTAAATTCATGGAAATCGTTGCGCTTTCCTTTTAATAAATAAATATAAATTTTAATATATTGTTATTAAAATTCAGTCTAAAATCTCCACAAATAATTTCGAACGCTGACTTGAATTGTTGTTTAATTTTGGTGCTGCTGCCTGACCTCAAGTTATGGGCTAGGGGTTTGGGGGACGGGCACTTGTCGCATATCTTAAATGCCAGCAATTTATGATCGTTAAGTGGCGGAGCGCATGAAATGCCGGCAAACAGCGACATCAACAGCAACAATAACAATAACAAAGATACAAACACACACTTTTGTGAGGCAACGCAACGTCCTGGAAAAAGTTACAACAACTATTAAGCGA
Organism: Drosophila demipolita; assembly: GCA_035042405.1. Classification (NCBI taxonomy): domain Eukaryota; kingdom Metazoa; phylum Arthropoda; class Insecta; order Diptera; family Drosophilidae; genus Drosophila; species Drosophila demipolita. The sequence continues at coordinate 2,583,076 of JAWNLI010000476.1, read as the reverse complement.
CAAAATACAAAAAAATAATAAAATAAATACAAAGAACAGCAGCAACAAGAAAACAAAATATATATGTAAACATTGAAAGCGTTAACATTTGTGAGGCCAAAAGGCATTAAGGGCCAAATGTGGCAATGCAGTTGGCACCGGGTGTGAGTGGTGAGGGGTGAGGGGATGTGCCAGGCGGTAGGTGCTAGAAGGGGGAGTGCGGTGTGTGAATGTTTTGGCGTTGGCACGAAATCGACGCCGCGTGTCAGTTAATTTTGCACTTTAATGTTTTGACACAAGGCGGTTGTTAGACGCCACTTGACACTGCTCGCTGTGGCGCTCATTTTTGTGTGTGTGTGTGTGTGTGTGTGTGTGCGTGGGCTCTCTTACTTACTCCTTCACACACACACACACACACTTACTGCGGCTCTCTTTCTCTCTCACTCTATTTCTGTTTCTGTCTCTGTGTGTTGTGCACGCTCTAATATAATTAACAGCTCTGCGCGGCTCTTCTGACGATTTTTGCATATTTTCAAGCAAAAACCCAACACACACACCAACAGCACCAGGCGGAGCTCCTATGCCCCAGGGGTGCGTTTATGAATGTGTGATTGGGGTGTGCGTCAAACACACACACACACACACGAACAGAGTTGCGTAATCAAAAAAAAAAAAAAAAGAGATGAAGAAATCGCTGCTGCCATCTCAGCCATCAAATGGCCGCCAGCTTCAAAAGTGCTACTCGTTGCCACCCGCTTGACGCTCACTTAATCCGTTTAATTATATGCCATGCAGGGGTAATGACAGAGGGAGTGGTAGGCAAGGGAAGTGGAGGAGCTGTGTGTGTGTAGCTTATGCTCTATGCTGGCAACATACTTAAAATTACCATATAATGGGCGCAAGTTCTTTATGACATACGTGTTCGCATTATCAGCACTTATTATAGGCTTAATGTGCATTTGTGGCGCCACAAATATAACGAAGAAGAAGAAGAATAAGAAACTTATGAAGCATTTTTATTTATTGTATTTAATTCAAGGCTAACAACTATCTTATCTCTGTTTATGGTAATAAAAAACATCTGTTTCAAAATAGTTTTGAAAATTATGTGAAAACTTTAAAAGTCGCAAATTTGGTACGTAAAATGGTTGAAAGTAGTTTCATATATATATATATATATATATATATATATAGTGTAAAAAAGTCAAAATTACAACTATGAATGAAATGTTTATACTGCAATTTTAGCAATTATTTGTTAAACTTTTTAAATTGATTTGATAAAGTTACGGATTGGATAATAAAAATAAAATTAGTTTATATTTGCTTAAATAGATTGCAGTTGGAAAGTAATTTAAGAATCCTTTAAAAGCTAATTGCCATTTGTAACTAATTAGCACACTCAATATTTTAATTGAGGCTGATATTTGAAATCAGTGTAAATCAGTATCTGTGCCCACCAAGAGAGTCCCAGTTAGATTTACATGTAAAATTCTGGTTGTGGAACAGGCAGCTGTTGTTGGCCTGATTTGGGCTCAATTAACAACACTTGAGCCTTACATCGTCATTACACACACACACACACACACACACACACACACACACAAGGAAAGATAGATGGGAGCCGGAGAAGGAGATGGAGGGGGAGGGGGAGGGGGAGTGGATTTGTGGTAAGCAGATGACATATTGCAAGACAACAAGACATGGCCAAAAACAATGACAAAATTAGGAATTAGAGACAAATTACAGAATCGAGGCGATTTTCTTGCTGTAAACAAAAAGAAACAAAAAAAAAAGGCAACACAAGAAGAGCAAAGAGAAAATCTGATGATGATAATGAAGGAGCAACAGCCGTTGTCCTTGCCGTAGCCGTATCGAAGTGGCCAACAACAACAATAACCACAACAAGAGCAACAAAATGGGAAACATGGCCAACAGATGTTGCTAATTGGTTTTTAATTTAAGGCCTCTGGAGCAATAAACGGTCTCGACTAGAAAGACTAGTCTGCTCTGTGCCTATTCTTGATTGCGCCGCCCACTTATCATCCTTCGGTAGCCACTCTCTCTCTCCCTCTCCCTCTCTCTTCATCTCTCTCTCTCTCTCTCTTCTTCCTCTTTCTCTACTCTTTTGGTCCTTGTCGAGTCCCTCGGTGCGTCTACGCAATATGCCGACCAGTCTAAAACAACCAACGGCCAACAGCCAACAGCCAACAACAACAGAATAACAGTTTTTATGTGCCTCCGGCTAACTGAATTGCCTCGACCAGATAGCCCACATAGGCACATGGACGACCGACAGCCCGGCGAGATTGGCAGCCATGGCAGGATGTGCACACAGGATGCATGCGGGGTGGATGCGGCGATAGGTTTTAGAGAGGTTTGAATGGGATGTGGGTGGGGCGTGTGTGGCTATTGAATTTTCTTTGAAACTTGAAGTAATTTGTAAAACATTTAACTTGAGCCTTCTGCCAAAGCTGATCGTGCTCCAGTCAACACATCCGTTATGGTCCCATCGAATTTCTCTGAAAAGTTCACTTGTTTGGACAATTTACATTTTCGCCTACACTCGCAAATAATTGCATTTTGAAAAAATTCAAGTTTCTTAATTTGAAGCATTGATAAATGCTGTTGCGATTTGCACCAATTATTATTATTTCCAATTAACCAACTAAGATCAAATCGGAACATGATCGTACAAAAGAGAAGCTAATAAAGATATTTAATCAAATATTGTTAACTTCAGGCTAAATACTGCTAAACAACTTGAGTTTTATTATCACCTCCAAATGGGGTCTTCAGTCTTTAGAGTTCTCTTAACTGCTTGGAGAATTTTCAATTGGCAAAATGATGTAAGTTAGAAATTTAGTTAAAGTTGAAGGTAAAATAGAATTGAATTCTTAAGTAATCATTATATTATATATTCAATTTATCTATGATTTAAGTGGTTTGTTGTGTGTTTCGTATCCAGTTATTACATGATAGATTTTGTATATTCAACGATTATATTCAATTGCAATTTATCTGTGGCCATTTTGCAGGTCACGCAGCGCAAATTAAATGCGCGATAAATCAGACGGCTCCGCCAGAAGTCGCCATAAATCAGCGCTGATTTAATACCGCAAATGTTTGAAAATTCATTTAAGGGTGCAAAAAAAAAAAAAAAAAGCAACAGAAAAGGGATCCCAGTTTGTGGGCCACTCAAAACTTGAGGCCCACTTAGCGAATGGCAAATGCGGCAGAGACAACTCAGTTGCGGCTGCTGGAGGGGAGTGGGTCAATTAACTCGCGGCCAAGTGATAAAGCCACAAAGCAAGGCGCGAAAATAAAATATGAGCTCAAATGCGGGGAGGGGCGATAAACAAGAAGTTCCAGAAGGGACCCCAAAAGGTGTTGTTCCCTAAACATAATCAATTAATTTACCGAGTGCGCCGAATTTTGTGCGATGACTTTGTCGTGTACTTTATAAACTTGCCCCACTTTGCAACCACCCACTCCTTCCCCCCCACTCCACCACCTGCCAAACGTTTGTGCGTGGCCCAAAAACCAAATAATTACTTAACGGGTTTTATGCTGCGTTCGCATTATGTAAACATTTACCTCAAAAGACCCAACTGTAGACAAGAGCAAGAAAAATATTGCGCCCAACGGCTGCTGCTGCTGCTGCTGCTCGTCAGAAGCCCTTGAGCCACGTGCCACAAATCAGAACAGATGCCCGAGCCACGAACCCAGAAACCACGCACCCGAATCAACTCTTCTATGCGTATCCCGATGCCCTCTCCGGGTATAGCGAATATTCGAATTTCCCAGTTGAAATAATGTTTACTCTTCAAAAAAAAAAAACTCAACTGATTCCAGTCTCGTCAGTTCTCTCTGTTGGTTAGAAACTACATTCCATAGTTGTCCATGTCACCTGATGTTTTCAATCCTTAACTAGAACGAGTAGATATATAAATTATATATATATATAAATTTACATTAAGCCAAATCATATTATTGAGGTGACGTAGAAACAACCAGTCGAATCCATTTCTTAATCCCAGCTGCAAGAAGTTGGATATTAAATTTTATATATTCGAGTAGTCCAAATGATACTCTATAATTTGCTCAACTTTTGTGTATACATACGTAGATAAGCGTATTTTATCATCAGCAACCTTTCGGTCTTTTTTGTTTTTTTTTTTTTTTCGAATTTCTTGTGCAGATTTCCATTGTTCGTGTGCACAACATGGCTAGAAAGGTATGGCTGAGGGGGCGAAGGGCTGGCAACTGGTTAACATTTAATTCATATTAATTATTATGTGAAAAAATTGCTACCAACTTGGGATATGTGTTCTGTGTATTTGTTGTTGTTGCCGTTCTTGTAATTCTTATTGTTGTTGTTCCCCCAAATAAATTCACAAATTTTAATGTTTGATCCAATTAAAAATTCCCTTTTCTGCCATTTCCCATATTCCATTATTTTCTGCTTTTATTTTGCTTATAATTTTGAATATGGCTGAATGGCAGCTCGTCTATTTGGTTTTTTCGAATAACAAAAAAAAACATTTCTGTACATTACTGAATTTATAAATTACAATAATTATAATTTGCGAAGGCTTTTATTTTGAAATTATAATAATGAAATCAGCTCACAACAAAATGCTCAGCTGAAGAAAATTCGATCAACAAAAAGAATTTTTACTGTCTTCAACAAAATGGTTTTAATTACACTTCGATGGGGCTTGACAAACTTACGGTCATTGAGAGGCTTGTAAACAGTTTAAAAGACTTTTGAAATGGGGGGCGGCTAATGGGGTAAAACTGGGTGGCTGGTGTATCAAAACATGAGAGTTGGTTTGGCTCCGTTTGGTTTGGGGGCAAAGTGGTGCCAAAGTGTTGGAAATTCGAGTAAATGCTTAAAGTGCTGCTGCACAAGTTGCTGGCCATAATCACAGGCGTTGTACGACCCAAACGGGGATGAGCCCCTCCCTTCACTCAGACACACACACACACGCACACACACACACACACACACACACATACACACACGAAGGACAATTGCTGCTGAATTTTGGATAACATGTCTGCCATTGTTGGTAGCCCCATTGGCATTGCCCATCGAGGGGCGGGGTGTGGGGGTATAGCTTGGTTCAGGTTGTCAGTTTTGGTCGTTTGGTAGTCATGGCCAGGCAGGGCAGGGCAGTCAGCCCTTTTGCCAGTGCTACGTGCTGCACTTCTTGGTCAATGAAAGAAGAAGCAGACCCAGTTAAAATTGCGTGGGCGCACACAAATTGTGGCATTGCCTTTTGTTTATGATTTCACGTAGTGCCCCAAAGCGAGTTTGTGTCTGAGTCTGTGTCTGTGTCTGTGTCTCTGGCTGTCAGTGTGTGCGTGTGTGTGTGTGCGTGTGTTTATTTGTGTGTACATGTGTGTGTTGGTGTTATGGCTTAGTCTCGATACATTGAATTTCCATTATATTTTAATGGAAATCACGCATCTGTTTATGGTTCCATCTATGCCTGGTCGAAATTTGCCATTCGCCCATCGCCACATATTTGCCTGGTTATTACATGATATTTGCCGGAACCCACTCAACCACTCAGCTAGACCGAGTCTGGTGTCGTGACACGAGGATCATCCTTAGCTTGATACAGACAAGCATTATCTTATCATTATAGTCCTGTTTATTTATATATTATGAAAATCATTTTTTAAGATTAAGGAGATAAAAATCAAAAATTATATTTAGTTGAGCAATATGAATCGTATTGAATTCAAAATCCTGATGTATATTGTTTTCATTAGCACTCTTTTAGAATCTTTTAAAATAACTTTGAAAATAGTTAAAAGACATGTTTTTATCTTGAATGTTTCATCCATAAGTAATCTATATATGCAATATCCAATAATCCGATTGTCCAAATCTGTAGGAAAGTAGTCGTGCTGGTGAAAGGACGCTTGGCAAAAATAAGGTTAGAGGAGTTCATCTCTACAGTGAAACAATGGTAAGGTCGCCCACACGTTGTGTGTCCCTAATGTGCACACGTTTCCCAATGACCCCTCGCCCCTTATCAGTCGTCTGTAACGCTTTGGCTTGCCGTGTTCAGCCTCGAAGCATATATCAGTGGACTACTTATTCCCAAAATGACGCTATCAGCTCTGGCTACGTGAACGTCCTATCCTGGCCATGTCCTGTCATAGCCATGTTTTATCCTATCATACCCAGCAGCGACATTAATAGCTTTTGATCTCTAATGGATTTCGTGCTTTATTGTTGCGACTGCAGCCTTAAATTGTTGCCACATCATCAACAGCCGCCGAACTGCAATTGGTGCTTGCTCCATTTGGATTTTATTCCTCAGCTTCCACACTTACATAGGGCTTATCCCCCCCCCCCCCACATACCCTTCTCTCTCTTCCACTCTCAACAAATAATACGATACAAATTTACGAGAGTAAGCTATTGGAAACCTACTTGTATATAATTTATTTACTCTATTTACTTTTTATATCAAGAAACTGAGAAACTTTCCTACTCAGAGATTTGCACATACCTTGATATTTAAATTATGACTGCCAGAGGACAGGAGTTCAATGTGAAAGTTTGCTTAAGTAATTAATTGGTTTCTGAATTTGTAAACTGCTTCAAACAAACATTCAACTATTTAGTACTTGGCAAATTGAACTATTTCATACCCTTGAATATCGGACTCAACCTTTCACATTTCAGTTTAATGAATATGGATGACGTTTTTCGGCCTTATGTTTGTGGGCCACTTCAGTACATAGATATTTACATAAATAAGGATTCCATATTTATATATGTATATATATATTTATATTTTATTTAGCTGGAATATTCACAGTTTTAGACTAGTTAAGCATGTTATAATCATCGATTTGGAAACTATCTTGCGATTCTTAAATTTATAATAAATTTTTGATTTCAGCATTTGAAATTCAGTATGTTTCTTGACAAATTTTCGGTCATAATTAGATTAACTTAGTCTGAAACTAAGAACTGGATTACTGGATCCAAGCCATATTTGAGTGTGCCTCAATGAGTCAGGTTGAATATGCTCCCCACATAGATGAAAGGGGTAAGGGTAAAGGAGGGTAGGTGGGTGTCTGACTGTGTGCTGAGGCTTACCGTAGACAAAAAAAAGAAAAATTGCGTAATTGTCTTAAGTCTGTAGAACGAAGCGAGTTTGGCAGCAAACCCGGTTTTTTTACTTTTTGCGGCTCGACTTTGTGCGAATAAAAAGCCGCAGTTTTGCGGCTTTCTGGCTGCGGTATTCAAATGAGTTTTTAAACATTTGAATTGCTTTTGACGCCTGATGTTGAATGCAAAATTATTTCCAGTGATTTGTGGGTGTGTGCACCCAAACTTGCCAACCTCCTCCAAACAGTGCCCTCCTCCTCCAAACAGTGCCCTCCTCCCATGAACAGAGCAGGCCCCAATCTTCGTTTAGTTGCCGCCTGGAATGCTGATTTTGTTGCTGATTCGATTTCAATTGTTGAGCTCTGTTTTTACTAGATGCCTTCAAGCTGAGGCGATACGCCTCCAAAAACGTGCGGCTATCCCTGCTTTATATCACGGTAACCATCCCCCCGGACCACATCTCTCCTCATCTGCCTTTCCCTTTGCGTCGCTCTCTCAATTTGCGGCAAAAGTGAAGTTCGAAATGCAAATTATTTTTATGCAAATGCCGGCAAAAGTATTTCAACTAGGCAGCCGCCGCCCCAAATATCTGCCTCACCCACCCAACCCGTTCCCACATTTAGCTTGCCACAATGCTGCACGTTTACTATTTGCTAGCTTACTGCGTAGACTTTTCAGTCCAGATATGGTTTCAGTTCAGTTTCGGATTCGGTTTGGGTTTCAGATTCAGATTCGGATTCATTTCAACATTTTGCACACCCATCGCTTGTTTTTAGAGTGAATGACACTGCTTGCCGCCTGTCGCTTGTCAATCAACTGAAATAAGCCGCACCCCTCAGAGCCACCCCCCCAGCCCCCCAGCCCCCCAGCCGCCCAGCCCGCCAGCCCTTCTGTCTGCCTACTTACATTCCGGCAGTTCATCTGCTTTGTGCATCTGCAGCTGAATAATCCTTTCGGTAAAATAGTTTTGGGTAATTTCAAACTGAACTCTAACACTGATTGCGATCTTATTCTCTCTTCCTCTTTTCTTTTTATTTTGGGGTCAACTGGGGTCATGGGTACAGTTCAATGTGACGGTCGTTGGCCGTTGGTTGCACGTACAACTGTTGCACTTACCAGTGCAGATTTCAACATTTATCATGCACCACACAATATGCCACGTGCAATGGCCTAAAAATGAACTCGCATTTCAAACGTGTCATGACTGACTGACTGACTGACTGACTGACTTATTGACTGATTTACTAAATGTTTGGTAATCAACGCAGTGGAACACGTTGCATGCAAAATGCTAATTTTTTTTTGCTTGATAAATAGATAAAGTTGATTGATCAAATATTTAGTCAATGCCACAAAATATATGCTATATTAAATAAATATTATATTTCTTCAAAGATATATATATTTGATATATATTTGATTTGAGCTGGGGAAGTTATTTTAGGTGTGATTTAAGTTGGTCTCTCCTGAAACATACAATTTAGCAGTCCATATAATTTCAGCCAGAGTTTTGGCTTCTGTTTTTACGAGCGGTTCGAGCGCAGTCAATTGTACATATTTTATGCAACGCGGCTGCCTCCCATGAGGATGCCACGCCCATATATAAAAATCACCGACAATAAACTGATATTTAAGCTGTGATTTAATGGCGCGATACGTGAACAACGCCAAGGGGCTGATTGATTCGACTTGCCACCTACCCCCCCCCACACCAATCATCCTTTCTTCTCCCAATCTCCCCCCTCTTCAAGGAACCTTTTGGTCATTGCCCACTGGCTATTTGATTGATGGCGCTTGAAGTTGTTACCTTAAAGCGGCTGCTCCAACACCCGTTTGCCATAAATAAGAGTAGCTGTTACAATACCCTCCCCCGCAACTTACCCGCTCTGTCCCTCTTAGCCCCCCCCCCCCCCTCCAACTCTCTGAGAATTTATATTACTAGACTTTGTAAAATATTTTTAATTTGAAACCACGAACAAATCAGGCAGTAAGAGAACCAATTCATTATCCCTTTTTTCCCCATTTAATCTTGGACAATTTGTGCATCATTTTAAGTGTTCAATGTAATAAATGGATTAAAATTTAAAGCTGGTTCATCACACAGATTGATAAGATATTTAAAATTGATTGATTTTAAGTTGACCTTCAAAATAAAAAACGATTTAATCGCTTGCAATTGAACAATGGCTAAAATCTCGAATGGAAATATTTTTAAATAAAATGCGCCACAAATAAATGCATTGCCATATTGTCAAACTTTTATTAACATAATATACAATCTGGATATATATCTGTGGGATACAAATAAAATGCATAATCCATTGAGTTCATAGAAAATAAAATGTATATGTTTATTTGTTAGATGGGCTCAATTTGAAGTTCCAATCAAAATCTGCAGCAGTATTTTATATTTTATATTTATTTATTTTTATATAGCGTGTGCAGTACTTATTTCTCATTGGCATCGTCTGTCCTATAATAATAAAAAATAAAAAAAAATAAGAATAAAAAAAAGCAAAACAAAGTCAAATGAACTTCACAAATCCTAACCGATGCAACCGAGCACTTAATGCGAGGGCTTTTTCTACAGTTCATTTGTGAATGTGTGTGTGTGTGCCTCAATTCTGAATGAGTATGTTTGTGTGTGTGTGTGTGTGTATTACTACCACTTTAAAACTAACAGAACTGAAAGAACTTTCCTAGAAGCTAGATATGCTGTGCGTGGTGTGTGTGTGTGTGTGTGTGTTTGTGGCACATTTGCTGCTTGGTTGCATATTGTGTGCATGTTTCTCACTTCCGCGAAATGTTGCAACACTTCCTGCAATGCAATGTGAAAGTTTTGAAGCCCAGATACCCCTATATACATATTTGTATCGCCAACCCACTCAGCTGGCACCACCACTGAGGTGTTGTGCTTGATGCCGCATGTATGTCGCATGCCTTGGTCACGACTCGAGTCCCGGCCCACGTTGCGTATGTGCAATATTTTTGTTTGGCGCAGCGGCGCAATTAAGCAAATTTGCTTCATTACAGGCGACGCGATGCCGATGCCAATGTTGGCGTCGCTGTCGACGCTACTTTTATATATGCATGTGTATGGGTGTGTGTGTGTGTGTGTGTGTGCGATCTAGTGTGCGGCTGACGCCTGACAGCCAGGAAGCATTCAGTTGCGTCGCTGCTGCAGTCTGGTGAAAGTGCAAACTATGTTGCATTATACGGCACAATGTTGTGCGTCCTTCTGTGTGTGTGTGTGTGTGTGTGTGTGTGTGTGCTGATGTGTGTGTGTGTGTGTGTGTGCTTATGTGTGCTTATGTGGGTCTGTTCGTGCAAAAGAAAAATGTTGTTTGCTTGCAATTATTTTGCACTGTTGCTTTCCAACATTTTCGTCATATGCATGTTGACAGTTTGTTGCCGCTAGAGATGGTCGCGCGTGACACGTAAACTATCGTTTAGATTAATTCGAATTTGGAATTTGCCACAAAATAGCAACCTATTGAATAAAGCCGCTCCGACTCCATTAATATATATTATATTATTGATTGATATTATTGATCATTATTGTCAGGTGCGTCGCTCAAACCGTGCCCTTCTGAACCGCTTAGTGCATTCACGTTCCTGTCCCATGGACTGTCAAAGTTATGCTAATCGATAAACACCGATTACCGATTACACTGAAAGAGACTCACTAATCGGCAATGGAAATATGCCTTGTTGCATTTCTTTGATTATTTGCATATTTGTGAAAATTGCGAAAGCTAACATTTAATTTATATTCTTTTGTAATTCTTGCGGTTTTTGTTTTTGTGATTTTTCGTGATTTTGAATATCACGCTTAACGTAAGAGTTAACGGTACTAACGACTCTTTTAGTAAATTTTTGCCTGCTTTGCTTTACACAGTTGCCCCGGCTAAGTTTCTCTGTATGCATATGTGAGTGGGGTGTGTGTGTGTTTGACTGGTGCGCCTAAATGGCTGCATTTCCATGTCAAACACACACACACACACTAACACACACACACACAGGGTGCACGAGTTTATTGCATTCAACTAACTCATAATTCTTACCAGTCGCCTGGCCAACTTTTGTCTCGAAACAAAACGCCTCGCACAAGCACACAAATTCCGCCCATTTATGTGTGTGTGTGCAAGTGTGTGAGTGTGTGTGTGTGTCTGTAACGCAGTAACTTCCTTTCAATTTCATGTTTTCAGAGTGCAAACAAAAGTCGATAGCGCAATAACAATTTTTCGCAGCTTGAAAAAAAAAATTCAACATTAATGCACATAATGTACACACTACATGCATATTGTATATATATGTATATATATGAGTGTCTGTGTGTGTGTGTGCTGAAGTACCACACACAAGTATGGTGTTCTTGGACTCTGCCACCTTCTAGTCGATGCCAAAAAGTAAGCAATCGAAGACAACAACCAAAAGCCGAGCATACCAAAAATTTCGTTTCAATTGGTTCGCAGCGAATTGAGGAGTACACTGAAATTTATATAAGTTTTATATGGAAAAATTAATGAACATTTACATAAATGCTATATACAAAAAAAAAAATAAAAATAAAAAAATAAGTGCTATATATAAAAATGAATAAAATATATAAATGCACCACTTGCAGATTAGGAAACGGAATCTAAAAATGTGTATTAATTATTTGTTGAAACATTCTTTAAATTTTATTCTTTCATTTTTTAAAATTTCTTTAATAGATATAACTTTACTGTAAGCAGTGCTTATTACAATCTACAATCCTCTTAAATTGTTTAACTGGTTAAATGGGAGACAGACTAAAACCACTTAAATCACGGAATGCCTTATTGATCGTAGAAAAACAAGTCATAAATCAAGTAAATAACACTTGAGCAGCTTATTATGTTAAATAATACAGTTCTCGCCTACTTGGCTCTTAATGAAGCTGCACGTTGCACGTTGCACGTTGCACGCTGCATGCTGCATGTTCCAAGCCACTTGCCCGCCCAACTCAAAATGCATTAAACTGTCAAAAACCACTCAACTAGGCAGGTGTTTGAAGTACTCGTCCTTAAGTTGTCTCGTCTCATCTCGTCTCATCTCACCTTGTCCCATCTCATCTCGTCTCGTCTCGTCTCGGTTGGTATCTTTACAGGCTGCATTGAAAGCCAAAAACCGCAGCTGAAAGGATATTAAGTATGTATAATGAAGACACTGGCTAAACTCATATGTGATGTGCTCGGTAGGGTATTGCTTAGGGTCTATATATAGTTATATATATATATATGTAACAAAATTGTTAGCAGCTGCTGAAATTGATGTCATCCCAAGTGCATTCGCCTTTGGATGAACACAACTACGCATACTGAATCTCAATTAAAATTATTCAATTTCGTTTATAAATATTTACATAAATAACTTAATTCACTTTAATCCGTTCAGAACGCAGGCATAAGTCAATAAATATTATATTCCAATTTATATGATTATATTAAATCTACAGTTTATTTTTGAAATTACAAAAAAGAAGCATTTCTTTTTTTTAGATTCTTTTAGGAAATCATTTTTTTGTTTTGTTTTGTTTTGTTGTTGGTAGTTTTGATTTCACTGTGCGACGCCTCAACTGCCAAATGCATCTCTCAAGCACACTAACCCCCAATATGACGACACTCACACATATACACATATACACATAGAGAGTTACATCAAAACACACACACACACACACACACACACACACTTGGGCTGGGCTTCTGTTGTTGTTGCTCAAATGCGTATGCACTTCACCGGTAGCGGAAGACATTCGTTTCTAAACAGCGTATGCATGAAGTGATAGCAACCCCAGCCCCAACCCCAAATTCAACCCCTTCACCCTTAACCTCTCCCCTTACGCTCCGTTTACAAACTGGTGCAGTCAAACAACAACAACAACAAGAACAACCGCTAAATTCTCTGGCAGGAAGCAACTGGCTTCCATCGTTGCAGTCGTTGAGCTTGGAGACGGAACGAAAAGAGAGCGGGAGACGGAGAGAAAGAGAAGGGGATTGGGGATACCATTCACCATGGCTTGCAAGGCATTCAGCATCCACACATAATGAATAAACTCTTGGCAAATTAAAGTTTATATACCCTGTATCTGAAAACTTTGTACAACGGGTTGCATTAACCACAACGGCAATGTGACAATTACTCTAAGTCGGCCAGCCTCAACTGCTGAGATATATCCCGATAGCGACACTCACTTTAAGTACGAATCGGATTCAAACATTTGTCCTCCCTGAGATGAAGTGAAATTCGTAAGGAAAACTTAATGAATCCTCAAAACCCACCTCAACATTAAAGCGTCTGATTAAACTTGGCATTTGTAATCTATTTGGGGATTGAATTATATTTAATTAATATCTTATATGTGTCTGCATGCCTTAACCTATATCCACTATATCCCATCTATAGGGTATTGGCTAATTCGAGTTTTGCCTATCCGCTTTGACCATGCAAGTAATTTGAAAAGTTATTATTAAATCCGACAACAACAGTATTCATTTTGGACTCATCGGGTATAGATTCTATAACGAAGTTGTAGACTGCCTGGCTTAAGGGATTTGGGCAGCATTTTAGAATTGCCTTTTGTTCATCCCAGCTTAAGCTATGGTTAAAAAATTGTAAATTATTTCTAATTTGAATTTTTGCATTGATTAAGGTAACTATTAGTCAAGCATTGCCAAGATTCTCAAATTCTATTTATATATATATATATATATACCTACAAATATTTTGTGCAGAAAGTTCAGAGATTTTTGCTGTTTTTACTTTCCCCTTTTAATGTCTTTTTTTTTAGTATATATATATATATTTTTTTTTTATTATTTTGGCACTTTACTCATTTTGCTTTTACCTGAAATTTCCACTGGGGCACAATTTTGTTTATATATATATGTGTGTGTGTGTGTGTGTATTCCCCACCGCTCTGTTCCTCTTTTTTAAGGTACGAGTTCAAGTTCTTGATGAAATCTGTGTGAGTCGAGAAAAACTATTAAAGCGGATTAAGTTGTGTGTAGGACCGTAACTTATAAACTATACACGGCAAATTTCCGCTAAACACAAAAGATACTGCATAATAATTGTCAGTGTTGTGCTTCCTCCCCTCCACCCTTCTCCGACAGCACCCGTTCCACTCTGAATTTGGCGACTTTCTGCCTGAAAGCTTTCCCAACTTTGTCATGAAGCATAACATTTATGAAGTTGCGTTGTGCTTTGTATTAGTCACATTTTTTTTTTTCATTTTCGTTGCATATCATGTTGCAACATGCTGTAGAAAGCAGCATTACGGCTGACAAATAAATTATTTGTTTTTAGATGCTGTTTAGTTCATTAAAGTTCATTTAAGTTCTGCTTTAGGGCGCGTTAAATCAAAAAGTTACGTCACAGTTAATTTGTGTCTTGTATATATAGAAATAATAATAATAATTACTGTACATTTAGCTGACGTTTAATAAATTTTTATATATATTATATATATATATATATATATATATATTCTGCCTTGCCCTTTACCAATTTAGCAATTGGCATCAGCAAGAATATACGACAATGACAAACAAAAAGCGGTTAAGGCCAAGAACAATGGTTCAAGTAAACTGTAAAATACACTCTTTGAGTGTGAAGTGATGCACATAAAGGCAGGCGATAAAAATTAGCTGGCCAAAGTGCCGCAAAACTGAATCTCGTAGATAAACAAAAAGACAAAATGTGTTGAGTGGGCAGGCGGGTGCAAGGGCAGGCCAAAAGGGTAAAAGGACAGCCAGCAAAATGGACAGGACTGGACGGCATTGAAACGGATGGACGCTCGAGTGACCAAATCAAGTGACAACAACGATTAATTACAGCCAAGATGCAGCAACAGCCAGAGCCACAGCCACAGCCAAAGGAAACCCAAATAATGATGGCCAGAGATGAGCGAGTAACTAAGTATAAGATAATCTCCAGCTATATCGAGCATTCCAAACTCGTTTATCTAATCTAATCAGTTACAATACATTTTCTTCAAATCATTTTAATTGCATTACTAATAATATTTAACGTGTTTTATTATGTAATAATTTAAATATGCGAGTGCAATTAAAATCTATTTTTATCTTACTATAAATATTTACCATTCCATTACTAGTTTTATGCAAAGATATTTGATTTATTTCGATATACTACAATTAATATATGTAAAGCGAATAAGCCAAAATATTACTTTTAAGTTTCTTTGTCGTGAATCTATGTCGTGAATCACGCGGCCATTTCTAATGATTATCCCGACAGCTGAGCCAATATGTGGATATTATCGCAAACAAGTCCGAGCAGAAGCCAAGTTGCAGCTTCCATTGACAAAGCCAAACAACAACAACAAAAAACACAATAATAACAACAACAATAAGCACAACAATAACAATAACATTAACAAGCAACTGTTTTGCATCTTAGCCTAGCCAAGAGCCAAGTGCCAAACTGGGTTGCTGGCTTGCTGGATTGCTGTCACCAACTAAAGTGCATCATTTAAAAAAAATATCCCATTTTTTTTTTGTTGTTTTATCTGTTTATCCTATAATCGTCAGAATATTGCGAAAACAGTTCATTTAAATTATAAAGAGTGAGGTAAAATTATTTTTTGATAATTGTACATAATTTTATTCCATAAAAATATTGATATTCTGCATAAAGTAATAAGTTTTTTTCGGCTGCACATCTGCATTTGTTATGTAAAACACAATTTCTTTGTCGCTAAAATGTGTCATTTTTTTTACAATAAAAATCAAAATTTTCCACGAGGCAAGGCAAGTTGGAGTCGGGCAATCACAACTTAGACATGCTCACTTGATACACAATGTTGCACGGACATCAGATAAGTTTCCATCGAGTATTTTCATCCTGGCTCATGTTTTTTTTTTCCGCCTGCTTTTGGTGAAGGGGTTGGGGGGGGGGTGCACAAAAGTGCTCCAGATTAGGCTCTAGAAATGACGATGTTTGTATAGCGGTGAAGTCGGTGCCGGGTGGAGTTGCTTCAGCAGTACACTCGAAAAAGAGCTCAATCGAAAAGCAGAATATATTACTGGTTTTTAATGACAATTTTCTAAAATAAATATATTTTTTATTTATTATTCCAATAAATTGAAATAAAGTTTGTAAATTGATTTTCGCTGCTTTTTAGGGGTATTTTGAGATGTTTTCATTTTAGAAAAAATCCATCTTGAAATTAAGGAAAAAAAAAACGATGTAAGATGACATTTTCGAAAAGTACAATATGATTTTTTCTGAGTGTAACAGCAACGGCAACCACAGCGAGAGCGATTTGTATGCATTGTGGTTTTTACCGGCAAAGCAGCTGCATTTATGCACCAACTCGACTCCAAGTGCTCTTGTCTTCACAATGAAGATGATGATGATGATGATGATGATGATGATGATGGTGTTGATGTTGATGATGATGATAATGATGCGGATGATGGTGCTGCCAATTTCGCACCATTTGCTGATTTCGTCTTAGGCTTTTTGCTGCCAGCGCGTCACTTGCGGTCGAGCGAATCGTGCAACTGATGTTCCGATTTTAGCAACAACGCAGCAAATACCCCGCCCCTCGTGTCACCTTCTTGGCCTGGCTTCCTGGCACTTAAGCAGATTTAATGCACGGCGTGCGTTTGGTTAGATCTCACCATAGTTTCTGGTTCGCTTTGTGAGCTGATTTTGATTTTCATAAGCCGCTTGGCGCCCACCGTGTCGTGGTTGTAGTTTCTGTTGCCTGGCAAAGAGCTTTGTGGTTTCCAACCAGCAACTTAAGTAGCTTCTTCTCTTCTCTCCTAATCACTCTTGTCCTGTTCGTCCTTTTAGCAGGGCTACCACCTTATGCATCGCACTGTATTAATGCAAATATCATCGCATTTTGTCCCAGTTCAATTAAATTAATATTTGCCGAATTAAAATTTAATATTATATAAAATCGCCTTTTCAGTACTACAATCAGGTGAAATATATAAACTGAATGATATGTTATTATTTGCGCAAACTGAATATAGTATAATTTATCTGAAAATTATGATATATAATATAGAATCATGCAACATTAATCTGGAGGAGAGATTTGAATCGCTGCAATTTAAAATGCCGATCATTTAGGGACTGAGAAAATAAAACAAATGTTTAATCGATGTTAAATTTGTTGAAATACTTAAACCGAGTACATTTTTTAATATTGGCTAACTCCAAAAATATTTGAAGATTTGTTTTGTTGAAATGTCAAATTATATTTGTGTGCAACATATTTGGTCAAATTCGTGTGCTGCCAGCCAAAATTGTTTGTCATTTTTGGCGCTGTTTGTTTTTGTTTGTTGTTTTGTTTGTCGTTTTTGTTGTTTTTATATTTTCTTCGTTTTTGTTGTTTTTATGTTTGTCGCTCTTGTTGCTGTTGTTGTGTTTGGCGCTGTTACTCTCGTAGGTGCTGTTGCGGCAGGCCGAATGGTCTCTAATTAAAACAAGCTTTGCTTAGTTTTGTCACGTAATTTACTGTGGCAAATACAATGCAGATGCACGGACACAACAAACACACACATGTGGCACGGCACACACATATGTATGTGTCTAAGAAACGTACTAATTAGTCCAATGGCCATTTTAAACTGTTGTTTTTGTTTCTGCTACTGCTCTAATTACTGTTGCCATTGTCATGGCAACAATTTTTGTGCAATTGCATTTTGTTGTCGGCATTAGCCGCTTTGATTCATTGCGCCATAAGAGCATTATTCAATTCACACATTTACAAACGCTGTTATATATATAGTATTATATATAGTATATACACACACACACTCACACACACACACATGTTTACACACATACTAATATTTAAACATTAATTGCCCTTGGCTTGATGTTTATCGCCTGCCTGGCTGTCTAATATTGCCTGCCAATGTATTTGTCTCTTTTCTATTCCTGCTAACTATGTCTCACACACTCACACATATACATACACACACACACACACACTCACACTCACACTCCCACTTACACACACACACACACAAACCACTTCCAATCAAAATCGCTTGCAGAATTACGACACTGTCCAATTATTTTTGCCATGCTGACGTTAATAGGATAAAAATGCGAAAATTATTATGTAATATGTCACACATTTTGTAGCTGCAACAAAATTATTTAATGTACCTTCGGAAATGGCCAAGCTGCGCTGCTACTCGACGCGAATATACCGGGCTAAGAATCTATAGAATTTTCAAGCTTAAAGATTTTCATTAAGATAAATTCATCTTAACTCTGCCATATATATATTTTTTTTTCTTCAAATATTTCGAATAGTAATCAGGATTTAAGATTAAATATGCTCGGCAAAATACTCTATTTAGTTTGCTCGTTATACCTCTGAAGTTTTTTTTTCCAAATGCAATTTTTTATGGAATACTTTTTATGATGGTTTAGTTAATTGCTGTATTGAATTTCAACACCAAGCTTCTTCCGCATCCATTTATTAATCAGGGTTGGTCAAGTGATGTTACTATGGAAACCTCTGCCGAGCTGTAGTGGAGCATACCTCACCTAGTAGAGGCACTGACCTGGTGCGGGTATAAGGAACAATGTCGTTAAAGCGTTAAGCAATGCGGATGCCGAAGGCGGGGTGGACGCAGAGGGGGACCACAACGAGTGGAAATAGCCGCTGAATGCGTAAAAATATATATTTACTTGACTGTGTGACATGGCGGACAATTCATTTTGAGACTGAAAACAAACTGCCATCTCAGTAAAATGACGACAGTCTGTCAAAAAGAAATTGACACTTTTCAGCGGAACTGAAGAAAAACTGAGATTGAGACTGAAACTGAGACAAAGACTAAGTTGTGGATGAGGAGGTGTCTGTAAGTTGGTATGTGTATGTGTATGTGTATGTGTTTGATGACCAGTGTGTGTGTGTGTGTGTGTGTGTGTGTGTGTTATATGTCATCTCTATGCAGAGCCCATTTTACAGCATTATTTATGATGGACGATCATTAAAGTTTCATAAAATGCAGTTGAGGTTGTAAAATGTAGGGGAAAGTGAAGGGGAGGTGCGCCGAGAAGGAGTAGCTGTCAGTGAGAATTATTGTTGAGGCCATTTGCATTTGACATTTAAATTGGGCATGCAACTTTTTGAAGAGATTTCTCATAATGCGTACACGCATTTTGTGTGGCCATTGCACAACCATCGGCAGTATTTGTGAGTGTGCGTGTGTGTGTGTGGATGAGCGTGGGTGCGTGTGTGCGTGTATATGTGTGTGTAAGTTGAACATGGGCCATAATTTATCATACGCATGACACTATTATGGCTACTTAAGTGCACAACAGGCTCAGTAATAACGAGCAAAAGTACCCACTCCTAAAAACCCAGCCCCAACCCCAACCATCCCCCCCCCCATTAAGGCTGGCAGCAACTAACCCAACCCTTAACCAAAAAACTTGCCAGACAAGCTGAATAACTCAGCCGCAATAAACTTAATTAACAAGTGATTTGAACAACATTCTCGCTGCCTTTTCTCTCTCTCTCTCTCTCTCTCTCTCTCTCACTTTGCTCTTCTCCCCATCTCAAGATGGGGTCGTTAGCTTTTGGCGAGAGTGGCTTTGTCTTGGGAACTACGTTTAAATAGAATTTAATAACTGCTACTTGGTCCTCGACCCGTTTCAAGGTGTCCTCAATAAACGAGTTTATGATGATAATTTGCCACAATATGTGGCAAGCTTTGCACTTGGCTTTAAGTTTGTCAACAATTCGGTTACCGTTATCCTGTGCCAGCGCTGCTCCAGGCATCGTCAGTAAGCTGCAAAGTGCCGTTAAATGTGAATAAATTCGATTCAATGGGTTTTCCTCCACAACACCCAAAAACCCAAAACCCAACCGCACCAAGCTCTTTGCCCCTCCACCCACACCTTTTACCCCTATTAACCGGTAAATGATTTATCGCTGAGCTCAGCAAAAATACAAATATGAGTCTTAAATATTTACATTTTATAGCACTTAAATGTGCAAGAGAAACACTTAATTGGTTTTTAGTTGAGCAAGTTAGACATTTCCATTGACAAATGGACACTTTAACCAAGAGGCAAGTCCATTGACCTATTCTTAATATAGTCTTATATATTTTTATATATAATCTGGGAAACTGTAAAAAAATTGGTGAATATCAATGAAAAACGAGAAAACAAATTTGAAATCTTTTTTTTTTTACAGATTATTATTATAAAACGTTGATGAGATAATTTTATGAAATATAAGATTATATAAGATGGCTTAAGTGCTCTTTAATAAATATTTAATTATAATATGGTAAATTTACTGATTCTCTTATTCAATAAACTTTCGATAGCTTCTTCGACAACTCAAAGTAGGAAAAGAAAAGTTTGATGCTATATCTTCTGGGAACTGCAATCAAATAGCAAGCTAATTGATTAATCGGATCTGAGATAGAATGAGAAAAGCTAATTAAAAACTCTGAAGCAACACCAGAGTAGGAAATGGATGCGTAATACTATATATATATAAAAAAAACATCGAATACAAAACTTGTTAGGAATTCTTATTATGTATTATCAGTTTGATTAGACGAGATGCGCTGAGCCACCTGTTGATTGACCGAGTCCTGGGAGAGGCATAGCAAAGCAGCAGCAGGCCCAAGGACAGCCGCAAGGAGTTAAGCCGGCAGGGGGTGGGGGGGTGCGGCAGTAAAGGGGTAGTTAGGGGTAGTTGATAGCACAGTGACACACATCGAGGCGGGCAAAGCTAGACAAATTGTTGGGCCATTTGATGGCAATTATGTTAGAGCCTTGGCATGCTCTTAACTGGCCCAAAACGAGACAGACAAAACAGAGAAAAGGCGATGGCGCAACTGGTTCGAAGCCGCATCAAACCACGTTCGAGTTCGTGTGGCTGTGTCCTGCGGTCCTGTTAACAGGACACCGGTGAGTGGCTTTGAGGACTGGCGCAACATTAGGCTTCAAGTGTGGGCCAGAGCAATGCATACAAGATAAGCCGCAAGCTGCCACAATTTGTAAATAAATATTTAAATGATTGCATTTGCATTTGTAGTTGTCACATACATTGCAAAATGCAAATACATAAATCATAACCAAAGCTATCAGAGACCAGGCAATAAAGACCAGAGCACCACAGATTACTCGACAGTCGACAGTCGAGAGGGGCAAAAGGTGTCTCCACCTGTATCTACCTGGATCCAGCATTTTGTATTTTATTGCTTGAATGTGTAAATGGCCTGACGACATTCACAAATTAATTATAACCTGTAATCGGGCAATCTCTCCGATTGATAGACTCTGACTCTGACTAACTCCGCATGCATCAGTTATCAATATTATTATTCGATTTTTTGGATCTTCTTGTTGTACAGGTCATCAGCACGCCTGTCATGGCACTCTCATTGCCATTGATTTTGCTATCAAAGATGCAAAAATTCAAATCATAGGGCAAAATGCATTTTCGAGTTCAGTTTCAATTGGAACTCGAGCCCCATTGGAATCGAGCAACCCATTAAGTCTGAAACGAGTTCCTCAAAACCCAAATGAAAAACAAATTGCATATTTGTGCTCTGCAACTGCAATTCAACTGGTCAAATAGGCAGTCCAAATTTGTGGCAAGTTCAGGCCAGGTGTCAGTTGCAATCACAGTTTGCAAGTCTTAGTTTCTTATCTTCAAGGGTGCTTCAATGTTTTTGGGTGTGTGTGTGTGTGTGTATAAGTGTGTGAGTAAAATCTAAATGAATCAATTCTGCATAACGAAATTTTGTGTAAAGTTTAAGTTTAGTCCGAAACTGATGGCAAGTCTACTAATTTGAATCTGGTATCAACAATTACAGCCTCAATTTTGTTGTGTCGACGATAAGAAATTATAACCATACGATTCCCATAGAATTATATATTTACACTAAATAAAACGGATCAATAAGATGGACTCAAATACCTAATTTAATCTGTGCTTTTATTTGCAGGAGATATTGTGAACTCCCCCAAAAATGAGCTGACTCACTTGCAAATGTTAACACTTTAAAAATAATTACAGAGTCCTATTCCTGGGATGGAGCAGAGTAAAGGCCAAGCTTTATTGATACACATTTCGTTGGGGCACGCAGCTAATTGCTGAATGGGGCAGCCAGCTTGTCTGGCTGCTCATTGGGTGTCAAGTGCAGCAGATTGCTTTTGCCTTTGTGGCAGTTTACCTTTTACCTGCAATTAATCAAGCCGTCGGGGATATTCTGTGTAATTGCTGGCCACATTGTAATTATGTCTTTCTCTTTCTCTCTCTCTCTCTCTCTATCTCCTTTCTCTCGCTCACTTTTGTAACCATTGCCGATTATCCCATGGACACGTATAATGACCAGTAACAATGCCTTTTTATTATCATTTATATCTGGACTACTACTAACAGGAAATGTGAACCAGTTATATATTATCGGCCTGAAAGTACCCTGTAAATTAATGGATTATTCATTTAATATATTTGTTTCTTTAGTCTCCAATTTAAAAACTAATTCGACCATCGACTGATCTCTAAGTGATAGATGCATTTTGTACGAAATATATTTTAATTTTAATTAAGTTAAGATTAATTTTATATATTTTATAATGTTCCAGATGGTATATTAAAAATGAGAAACAAAGATCAAGACCATAAGCCTGCCTGGCTGCTGCCTGACTGCTCTTTTGGGCCTGCTTGGAACGAAGAATCGTCAGTTGGCTAATTGGGTTTGATTTATATCACATGCTTTAGCCTAAAAGCCTACGAGCCACTGGATTTGTGCCCTTTCACGCCGAGCGATTATACGGCAAAGGATTTCATAATTGTAGCAGTCGCTTGCGGTAATCGTGAGAACAACAAGGACTGGCAAAAAAAGGGAGGTGCAAAACTGAAATTTGATTTATTCTAAAATGTTAATCTCAAACACTACGTTAAAGTTAAGATGTGGGGCACATATTTAAACAACTTCATTAATATTATATTGGCAAACAAAATGATCGTTACCAAAATGTCCAATTAAGCCACATTTTCACACTGATTTTGCGTTCGTTTCACATAATTGTAGCTTTTGGCCAAAATTAAAAAGAAAACATGCAAAACATATTTGGTATTTGCTTTATTAACCAAAACCTCATGTTGCGTCCTGTTATTAACAGTTTGGCTCGGCGAAATCCTTGGCCTTTGGGTCCTGCCTCAACACTGTAAACAAGGCAGCCTCGAAGAGCGAGCAGAGAAGAGCGACGCGTTTGGCCTTAAGAGAGCGGCGCCAAAAAATGTTGCATGCAACATTCTAACGGTTTAGTACCGTAGAAGCATCTATTTCAGCTACAACATGAAACACAGATTGCCTGTAAATAATGGTTTCGTCAGTTGTTTTTAATTCGCATAAATCTAATCCTTCTATCCGAATCATTTTTCATAATTTTCATACGCATTTCATCTGTTTCAAATATTTTTTGCTTAAGATCGATTTCGGCTTAATAAAGATGTTTTCCAATTTAGTTTGATCGAAAGTGAATAAATATAGGAGTTTATTTACTTTTATTAATTTTATAAACGGTGTTTGATATTTTGGTCGATTTCTTGGCAACTAAATGGCTAATTAAGTCTTTCAAAATAAACAAAATAATTCAAAATTGCCAATAATTTATTACTTTTTAGATTTACTTCGATTTATTAATATCTCCAGTTTAGAAATGGGAATAAATGTAGTATTTAACATAGCCTGTTTTGATATTTGATATTTTGATTTGAATAATTATTTTTTTTAATAGTTTGAAACAGTCGAAGGGACACTGCGACACCAGGGACACCTGGCAAAAGTGACACATTAGGAAAACCGATTAGCTATTAATTTCCAATCGATGCAACAACTATTTCCCATTCCCATTGGATTTGATTTAAGCCATTTTCCTTCACAGATTGTAAATAAGAGCCTTGCTCTGCTCCCATGAATCACACGTTTTGTGTATAAATCTTAAAGAAAATAAACAAAAAATATGATGAATAAATGGCAACTGTTGAAAATAAAAGCCGCATTAAAAGAACCAAATCAAATGGACTAAACTCATTCTAATGGTGCACAAACACAGTAATAATTGGTTTACACGGAAACTACAACAGCTAAAAATAAGAGGAAAAAACGGGTAAAAAAAACTTTCCATTGACGAAAATAAAATACTCTTGCCAAATAAAATGTGAGTGAATGGATTTTTAAAATGTGTTTAATCTTTTCTAATTATATTTACTCAATATGTTACCAATTATGTGTAACTTAAGTTATGGCTAATTGAATTTATACATATGTAGTTATGATATCAGTTAGTCATTTTGGTCGAAACAGACGCGGCTGACACAACAAACTGTGAAAACTTGTTGATAAGAATCGAATAACCGCCTAGAAAAAGTGTATTAAATTACGCAAGACACACACTCAAACACTCGCACATGTAAACAAATGAACACACACACATGTATATATTAGTGTGTTGAATCAAATACTAACTGACATTTGAGTTCTCCTCATGTAGCACCTCTGGGGATCGGGTTGAGTCGGGCGACAGTGGGTCTGGGCAATTGGCAATGGGCAATGGGCAATAGGGGAATGGGGATGTGGATGGGGATGGGGATGGGGATGGGTAATGGGTATGGACTAAGCAAAGAAGGGGTCATGGAAGTTCGCTCGTCAACTTTCTCAACTTTTGGTAATTTTTGGTAGCTCTGTGCTGGCCACAAAAGTAGTTAAACTCTTTTAGCAGTACCATGTTTAGAAGCTAAAGTCAGGAAACTTTTTGCCGTATGTCGAGAAGAGCCACGCCTACAATACGCAGGGCGATGAAAACTTTTTGGCCCAACATATGGAATGAGCGGAGAAAATGTACTCCACACCAGCCAAAAAAAATGAAAAGAAAAAGAAAACACTAAAACTTAACCTCATACCTAAAGGCAAGCCCAATTGGAATCATGAAACCCTTAGCAACAGAAGGAAGAAATGTCCAAGTTTTTCGCCCCAGCGACCCAGTCGAAATACTCGGAAAATGCAATAAAAAATGATGTTCAACATTTTAAGACGATGTCAGTTGTTTGTCCTTGTCGCAGAATGTACGAGCCATGGGCAACATGTTCTCATCCAGCACTCTATAGCCGAGGATGGCTCACTCTCTCTCCATTCAGCTGAAGGAAATATCAAGATATTCCGTCTATATATACATATATATAGATGTGTGTTGGGTGAGGCATCTCCTAATGGCCAATTGTGTTCAGTACGTGCGACAGCTAACTCAATACGTTAATTTGTCCTTGTTTGGCGACAAAATAGTCGACATTTGCAGAAAATGCAGCATCTTGTTTTCCGATGTTCAATGTTCTTCTCAGTTTACATTTTCCTATTTCCTATTTCCCATTTTCTCCAATTTCACATTTTTGGCTTACGGTTGTTTTCTCCTCTGATTTGCTGATATTTCCCCTCTTCGTTTATCCAGTTAATAAGTAGAGTTCGAATAAACCATGAAATCAATTAATTTAAGTACATCAGATTTTACTGACGAAAGATATAGTCAACGTTCGCAGCAGTCCTGAATATATAATGCAAATTGTACTCATATCAAATGTAATGCTATATTCCCCAATGAATTTTGGATGAGGACGAACCTGGATTACCTGGATTTTGTATCAATTACTTGAATATAATTAGCCATAATTGTTAAGGTTGCTGTTGGTGTTGGTGTTGGTGTTGTGTGGCCACATCGGCAATCGACAACACTTTTGGCACGCCCCATAACACGCCCACATAAGAGGCGCTTGTGTTGCACATCATTTGCTGCTTTGTGCCATCCTGTGTTCCATCCAATGGTGTCCTGGTTTTGTGTGTGCTCGCTTGTCCTATTTCCCGCTCAACTACATTTTTTTTGGCGCCTGTTTTTGTTTTGCGCAATTTGTTGAGCCATTTACAACAAATGTTGCCTTGCCCCCGACTCGACTGACCCTGCACAAACAAAGCTGCCACTCGACGCCGGACAACGGAATCCTTTTTGTGCCCAACACGAACGAGGGGTCAGCTTGGGGTGGGTTGGGTATGCAAAGGGAGGGGAAATGGGTGGCCAGTGACAAACGGAACGAAACAAAACGCAATCTGAGGAAGGAGGTGCATCAAGTGACATTTGTTGCCACTGTTGCCGCTGTCGCTGTCGCTGCCGCTGCCGCTGCTTGCTGCTTGCTGCTGCTACTGTTGCAGCAACTTTGTTATCGTTGCTGCAGTTTCATTTTTGGGCCGCGTAACAAAGCTTATTAGTGTTAATTTTAATGAGTTTTCACTGCCTGGCCTTGTTTTCGTTTAATTTTTTTTTCTTTTTTTTGCCCTCTTTTTTGTTTGGAATGTTTGCTCCTGTTTCGCTTTTTATTTACACTATTTTTTTTTGGTTTCAATTACCTTGCAAATGGGCATCATTTCTTTTGTCAATGTATGTGTAACGCATTGATTATTTATTTTGTATTTTATTTATTTGTAAATTGTACATAATTTAACACGAAGAGTGTACAACAAACTCAAAAATCGATAACATATATATATATATATATATATATTTGAATATTAATTTTAATAGTTTAAGAGTGTATTGCTTATTCATACAAAAATATAGATTTTGTTTATCAAATAAGAACTTATTAGGATTTACCATCAATTATCTGTTATCTATTATCTGTCATCTTTATCTTACTGCAAGGGTATTTAATCTTCGTCAGTTGTGAAGCAAATTCTTCTTGCTTGTTCTTTATTCATTTTTATTCTCATTTTTCTTAGGAAAATGGGGCGTTTGGGTTGGCTTGCGCTTTTTTATGGCCCAAATAATGCTTCTTAAGGTGCTCCCGTTGTTGCTAATATTGTTGGCTGGGATTTTAAGGTGCTTGTCGTAAACTTTTTGTCCAAAGTTCGCCGCACACACACACACACAGGGGCATACAGGTGGTTATGGTGGTGTTTATATATGTGTTTGGGACTCTTTTCCGTCGCCTTGTCATGTGGAAACTAATTGATTTACGTTGTTAGCGTCACGCCAATGCCAATACATACTTTCTAATCAACACAAGGATTCTGGCAACACCACACACAGCTGCCACACACACACACACACACACACTGACACACAGCTATGTAGGCATATTGTAGGCAGCGCATTTACTTATTTATTGGACCATCGCATGGACACAGCGGGAGTGGCAGACAGCAAAGCGCAGATAGGCCGCCAGTATTGGGCAGGTGATGAATAAAAGAGAGGACACATTCAGTGGGGAGGCGGTAGTGGGGCAGTAAGTAGACGCAGGTGGTGGCATGTGTAAGGCACTTAACAACAACCGCATCAACATGGAACAACATTTTGGCATATAAATATGTATATAAATATGTATATGCATGTATATATATACATATATATACCCATCTTTATTTACAGAGCGAAAGTCAAGTTTGATTTATCATCGAAAATGATATACCCTAGTGAAACGGGCATATCCAAAATAAATTGCGACTCTCGGCTGTAAATCAGATGTACAAGAAACCTGAGTTTTAAGAATTAATAGAGATTTATGAACGATTTAGAGGCATTGCTAGGATTCTACTAATCTACGTGAGGTACAAATGAATCATAACATCAAATTGGAACACCTTCACAGAGCTGTTTTTAATATACAAATTTTGATATGTAAATCTAATATGCCCTCTTCAACCTAAATAGTAATCATTTCCAATCATTCCAAAATCACACTTTACGCTGCTGTGGTTAGCAGGGTTAGCGTTTTGGCTTAAACTGATCTGCTTCTTGCAACCTCAACCCATTGAAAATGGCTAAGAAAGGATATAATTGCCTTAGGCAAAAGTATTTAACTGGAAAATCGAAGCATCTTCGATCTCATAGAGTTTATATATTGTTGATCAGAATCAGCAGCCGAGTCGAAATTGATATATGACTAACATCTGGGTTCAGGGTAAATCGAAGTCGAGCTCACTCGACTACAATGTTGATACTCGTTTTGTTTGTTTTTAATGTTGGTGTTGTTGTTGTGGTTGTTGCTGTTTTACACATTGTTTTGCATTTTATAAAAGTGATATTTTATGCCTTGGTGCGCATTTTCAAAAGCCCAAAACAAATCGCATTCAGCCACGTGTGGCACCTGAGCGGAGGCTGCGGCATCATTTGCAACAGCCTTCAATATATACTGAATGCGGAATTTATCCTTGCCAAGCTGCCTTCTGCTGCTCCACTGTGCGGATGGAGTGGAGAGAGTGGCGGTGGAGTGGCATTGACTGGATTTAGGGCCTTAGTGTCAACTAATAAGCATGAAAAGCTTGAAACAAAGTTTGATACTGTGTGTGTGTGTGTGTGTGCGTGTGTGTGATTATCAGCTCTGTCCAATGAGCTAGTTGGTGTGCGCTGGGACTCTAAATATTAGATTAATCTTCCATGTTGTTTATATAAAACAGAAATTATCAGTATTTTGTCGCTGAACAAGAGTTTACGAGTAGATTTTCCAACTCTATTTTCACAATATATTGAATGTGGACCCAAAAGGCAATTTGACCCACTAAATGAGGTTAAGTCCAAATATGCTTGATGGCAATCCAATTTTGGTGTTTTCGGTAAATACATTAAGTGCTTTGTTTGAGACCGAAAAATTTGGAAGGACTTTAACCCAATTTCTGTTCACAATTTCAGTTTTTGATTTTCTTCTCTTTGCAATGCAATCATGTTAAAACCAATTATCTAAAACCGTTGCAATGTTTTTGTAAAACAAAAATTCAAAATAATAGATAATTGAGTTAATTTGGCTACCTACAATTATTAAATCTCGAACGCTCTTTGAACTGGCTCCAACGTCATAACTATCCCAAGTCAAAAAGAATGTTTCCTTTGCCCTTTGTCATCAAAATGAATGTTATTTAAGAATGTGTGCGTATTTATTATGTATGTAACAATGATGACAAGCACCCATAGAGAGAGTGGGGTACATTAAGAGAGAGAGAGAAAAATAGCGTTAGACGATGATGATGCCGTTTGCAGCTGATGTCGCGTCGACTTTGTCATTATTTTTATGCTCCTTTAAATGTCAGTCGCCGACGCTTGATGAGAACATCAACGTCATCGTCATGTTGGCTGTCCTACTCCACATATGCCTACACACACACGCTGACACACGCACACACACGCGCACACCCACTTATGAGTTGGATTTTAAATTTCAGCAGAAAACAAGTAAGAATGCTGTAGTCGCGAGCGCTCGACTAGTAGATACTCTGAACCAAAAAAAAAAACCACATCTATTTTTATTGTCGTTTATCGATTCCTTAATCTGCGCCTGCTAAAAGAGTATATTTATTTGCCAAATTTAAAGACTCGAGCTGGAATCAAGAATATATATATATATATATATATATATAGTTAATGCTGCCTGCTGCTTGCCACACAATGTTGCACATCCATTGTGAATGGGCTCAGGCTAGAAAGGTGCACAAAAAGTGCGCGAAGAGCAACTATTTTCAATGTGTCAAGCACAATCATTGGTGGCACGTGTGTGCGTCTCTGTGGGCGCTGTGGCAGTTGCGTGTGCCTAAGTTGCACCTAAAGGCAGCGTTAAAACTTTTGCAATTCGAGGCCTGTGGCACACTTGTATAATCGTTAAGCAGTTAGTCACGTTTTATTTGCCATCGTCACAGAAGATGGAAAGAAGAACCCCATTGAAGACCAGGGCAGCCCCCATCGATGTGTGCGAATTTGAGAGTGTGCGAGTGTGTGTGTGTGTGTACACAACCCAAGGGTGTAGTACTATCCAATCATATGCATTTATCACTCGTCTTGTCAAAGGGTGAGCATTAAACTGTAAAGTGAGTGACAAGTTGTCGTCAAGACACAATGTGGCGTATGCGTTATATATATATATATAGATATATATATGTATGACTGACATATTGCGTAAACGCCGGGTAATACTTTAATATTCAACACACACACACGCACACACGCACACTTGTCATTTTGTTGTTTTTGCTTTAAACGCTTCTCAAAAATTTGGGATTGGTTGTTGCATCAAATTTACAGAATTTTCATTCAACTGGCATATTTCGTGTAATATTCATAAAAACCCTGTGCGTGTCAGCGTCTGTCTGTGTCTGTCTGTGTGTGTGGGTGTGTGTGTGTGAATTTAAGTGGTTATGGTTAGTAATCGGGGTTTGTTGCCATTGTTGTTGTTCGAAGGTTGACGTTGGTGGTGTGGAGTTGGAGGGGTTATGTGTTTCGCTTTGGGGATTAGCAGCAAATGTTGCACGTCGCATATGATTTACATATTTGCTGCTCATCCCAAGCTGGCGGCTGAAAGCAACAAGTTGTCAAAACAGTTCCAAGCCAGACCAGTCAACGCTTTCAATACAAATGAGTTAAGCGACAATCAACAACAAACAAAACACAAATATCGCAATTTTTTTTATATCATTTACGGCCTTAAATCCGCTAAGACTTGCGATGTGGGTTCTGTATCCCATTTTGTTGTTGGCCAATTTTATGGATTAAGCCTGAGAAGTTCTGGGAAAATTGCTTGTTTGCACACACAGCCACAATAATATTTTGAGAGCTCGGAATGTTTCTAGTCCTCGGACCCTTGAATGTTGTAAATTCTAGTTGATTAAAAAAAAGGAATACTAAATTAAAATACATGAATACAAAAAGAGAGTGAAAGCAATATGTGTTTTCCAGATTTCAAATTACTTCAAAGGACTCGTCAAGGCACACATTGCTTTATTCAAAATGTTTAATTTGTTGTCTTCCAATTAGCATATTCAAAATAGAAGACAAAGAAAACAAAATCATCAAAAATTAGAAACCAAATGAAAATTTTTTGAGCTGTGCGCAAATTGAATGAGCATGTGGAAGAGCTTTATCTATCGCTATCTCTCTCGCTCTATGCTAATATATGTGTGTTTGTCCCATGTGGTCCTCAGACGTATATACATATCATAATATCCGAGTTGCTTCATATAATAGATTCTTAACAGCTAAGTTGATTCCGGTTTTTATTGCTTTTGTTTGCGGTCGTGGAGCCCGTGAAGCAAAACAAAGGATCCACAACAAGGCAAACAAAAGGGGAATTTGGGCAATGGGTGGAAGGGTAGACGGGTAGACGGGTAGACGGGTGGAACCTGAAGATGATTTTCGGAGAACTTTTGATGGAGGAACGCTTGTAAAACGCGGAGGATGGCGATGGCTTTTCCATGACAAAGTTTATCACAGTGCTTGAGGTTCCACTCTTCCGCTTGTGTCACAGCGGCAACCATGGCAAATAACAACAAAAACAACAACAACAACAACAACAACAACAACAGAACAAACAGCGCAATATGTAAGGAATTAAGCAGGCAGAAACTGCAATCCTTCGAGCCATGAAGCACTCCAAAAAACGAAAATTATGAAATGAAATGAAATGTTGAGCGCCTTGGCTTGGATTTGGCGATAAGACGAGCGACAGACAGACACAGCTTTAGCAGCAGCGATGCGACTCAACAGGACATGCGACAGGACAACAACATACGCACACACACACACGCACACACACATATACAACATTTGTATCCATTTCCGCTTGCTGTGACGCCTTGTGGCGCCTCCAATCCACAGTCCGCCGGCTGCTCACCTACCATGTTCTCATCCCGCAGTGCTCCTCTTGTTTACAGCTGTCCTTTTGCCGTTTGCAAGCAGAGTATAACAAATGTATCTAGAATCCTTTAACGTATTCACAAACAATTTATAACCAAGCAACAGCTTTGTAATTATTATAACAGGTTATTAAATAACTGTAAATTAAAAATGATATATCTATAAAAAAAATATTTGAATATCTTAGTAAGCTTTTGCTGTGCCACAAAAGATGCAATTTTTAGCTCATCTTAAGTTCAACACTGCCCACAAAATATATGCAACAAAATAATTTAACACTGAAGTAATAATATTTTCACAATATTTTCAAGTGTACAAAAAGCCAAAACAGAAAAGATAAACAATTGAAGCTACAATAAAATATGTAGTTTCTATTCTTTATCATTTCATAATTGATCAAATAATAATCCCTTAAACCATAATTAATAGTTAAAAGTTATCCAATTGTTGTTAAATATTGAATGACTTTGGAATATGATATTTTTCAGTAGGATCTTTAAATTGGGAAAAGGCATTCCGTATTCGTTATTTGGATGACTCGGAAATCTCATTATTTGGTTTCATTTGAGTTGGTACTTTTTTAATTTTTGCATATCCTGCAGCTTTTTACTGGTGCTTCTTCAGAAGTTTCTACGTTGCGCCGCGTATTTTATGTTTTACCATTTTAACTTTCTGAAATGATATGTTCACCCCCCCCCCCCCTCCCCCCTACTATGTCTGTCTGTCTGTCTGTCTGTGTGTTTCTTCGCTGATTGCTGCACGGAGTGTAAACAAATTGTGTGTTAAAAGCGAGAGTTAAATCAAGTGAGACGCAGCAAACTATGACGAACACTTGGGATACTGGGAGCAATGTCCCTTCACATGGGCTACATCTCCGCCAGAGCGGTATGCATTCGCAGACAAAAGGGATACACAAATAATGTGTATGTTATTATTATTATTTATTGGGGGGTTTTGTGCACTGCGACCTAATAGATCTATTGTGCCCCGTTCCTCGAGCTATAGCTCCTCCATCAACCACAGTTCCTGAACGAATGTCAGGATCTTTGATGGGTCGAGGGCTACTATGTCTTTGACATTCATAACATGCATCCCTAGGATGCTGCATCTTCTCCTGGCAAGGGCGATGTATTTTGTTAGGATGTGAGTTGAAATTCTCCTCGACCTCACAAAATCTGCATTGACTGCTGCTACAGATATCCATTTTGGACAGGTGGCTTTTTAATCTACAATGTCCGGTCAGTAGACCGACAAGTATCCATAGCCTATTCCTGCCCATGGATATTACGTGCTTAAATCGTTTATGATTATAGCCGCTCAAAAGACATTTGGCCTGTCGGAGTCCCGATGCTTCCTCCCAGCTCCGCAGTCTCCTTTGTCTTTCTTCGTTCCTGAGTGTGTTTACCTAAGCCACAAATCGGTTCAGGCCCTATAAGGGGGCCTCTCGGCACCCATTCTCGCCTGCTCATGTGTATGTTAAATTAATGCAAAATTAAATTAATATATTCATGATTGATTAGAATGATTAATTGAATATATTTCTTATCGGGTTTGTTTGGCTTACAGATCATTAAATACACTATCTGATATATATATATATAGTCTTTGAAGCCACAAAACTGAGTTGTTAGTTGCACAAAACTGATTTTATGACACAGAGCCGCAAAAGCAACTGAATATGTATTCGACCTCAGAGTGGGAGTCGGAGTGGAAGTGGGCTTATGGAGCGCGATGTGAGGACACAGAGGAGACAGTAGTCAACTGGCAGCGATTCGTTTGCCAAAAGAGAAGAACACTAAAGAATTCTCTGGCACGCCACAGAAGTCTAACTTGACGTCACAGTCAAAGGCGCCGAAAATACCAATGCCAACCCCCGCAATTGTTCCCCTGCGTACACCAAATGAGCCAATACGCAAAGCAGCAAAGCAGCTCCAAAAACAAATTCCAGTTGCCAACTTGAACACAACGGTTGCCGACAATTGCTAGGAGCTGCAAGCTGCAAAGCTGCATGCTGCAGGCTGCTTGCTCGTCTGCCACATGCCCCAAACTATGCCATAGAAATGACTGCTCATTCATGTAGAAGCTACAACAACTGGAATGCTGATGATGCGACACACAGAAGCGCAACCAGGCAGCAACAACGATCCCAAAGAGAGCAAGAATCCCTCAACTTCCGTTGCTCGACATAGAGATACCCTCTATTAAGTTTTAAAATAGTTATATATTAAGTTATTTAACCACTTTAAGCCACCTTCATTCAAACTTTATTCAATGCTCGATTTTCAGATGTAAAATTTCGCTAAACAACCTCTATTTATTTGCACAGATTAATCACATCCTTATCCAGTATTTTATTAGACATTTGTCAAAGATAAGCTAATTGTATTACGCAATTTATCCAGCATTCCAAAATTATTCTCCAATTGAACCGGTTAAAGTAATTAGTTGCAGTTGTTAGCTCCTCATACAGTAAATTATTTGGGCATTGGAGACGCAATTTTGTTGCCTGTTTTTGTTGCAGGCAACGAGGCAAGCAATGTGCAAATAGTTGCTCGTTCTTTGTACAACGTTGACCTTGTCAAATTCCCTGCCAATGCTTACAACATTTGTGGCATTTGAGTTGAGTCGTTTAAATTGTGTCTATATAAGCTAAAGATAAGCAAATTTTAAATAAATATATCTATATATATAGAACCCATCAGATATATGTATAACCGTTTCTGTAATATACCTAAAATATTTATTTATTTATTTCTTCAGATATTTATGTACTGCCAGCATTTGCTTTAGATAAATTTACTATTCTATCTGCAGCTCTCAGGTGGCAGATATATATATTTTATTCGCAGATATTATAATGAAATTGATAGTTCAAGTTTTGCTCATGCGGATATTTAAAAGGAATTCGTCAGCAAATTGATTTCATGGCCTTTGCATAATGCGGCGACTTGTTAAGAGTCTAAAACAAAGTAACAGTCAAATATTATTGTTACCACAAGGCGAATACTCAATTTCACTCCCTTTCCCTTTCCCCCCCCCCCTTTTTTTTGTCCTTAGTTATTGCTGCTTGCTTTGCTCTTTGCTTCCGCTTTGCCATTCGACGTTTGCTATTTGCCATTTGCCATTTGCATGCCGAATCGAAAGGACGCTTTGATAAGTACAATGTTTAAGAGGCATACAACCCCCCCTTTACCCTTACTCACCGCGCCCTGCACAAGTGATTTGGTGACAAGACCCGCCCACCGGACACCGCCTGCCCTAGCCTGAGGTCTTCATTCCTCTCACATTTATTTTTTGGCAATTGTCGCTTTGGCCATCGACTTGCGGCTCATTTGCTGCTCTTCTTAGCGCATCTTCAAGTGGGTGAAAATAGTTTTTGGCATTGCTGGCGTGTGACGCGACGCGACGCGACGGGACGCGACGCCCGCCAGCAAAGTGTCGCCCCGGCCACTTGCCCCCATCCCATCCCATCCCATATCGTGCCGCTATCATTCCCTTTGGCACAATATCAAGTGTATGCATAATTTGATTGCCTGTGCTAATTCAAGATGCCAGGCAAAGTGTTTGCCAGCCAGTCAGCCAGCCAGTCAGGCAGACTGGGAGACGCCAGTTAATAATTCACACATTTCTGTAAATGCTTACGAATCGCATATGAGGGTTGCCAACCACGCCCACAAAATACAATGCTGGCCGGCCGCTTCCCTTATTTGGACTTCCGGTCAAGGCTCCTTCTCAGCCAATATCTTCCGCCTTTCTCCGCTTTCTCTTTGCGTGTGTTGTTTGTGTTCAGTTCAACAATGCGTGTGTTGACTGTAAATTTGCGCATTTCGCTTGCTAAACCATTTCACACGCTGCATTTCAATCATCGTTGTTTTGCTTAGATACACACACCATCTGGGCGACCATCTGTGTGTGTGTGTGTGTGTGTTTGATGTATATGGATATGTGCTGGTAGTATGCAGGGGCCACAATCCGCGGAAATGGACACGTCTTTGGCCTAACAACAAACAAACATTCACAGCTGCTACCCCAGACATGAAATTGGCCAACTTCTCCGCTTCCCTGCGTACCAGCATAAATACTATTCATTTTTTTAAGGGAGAACAAATGTTCCTTGGAATCTTGGAAAATCCAAATATTTTTGATTTCATTTTAATTTGTATTCTTTTTGTTTTTGCTTGGGATTTACATATGTCGCCTGTAAATATTAAAAAAAATTTTCTTTTAAAAATGGAAATAAATAAGTTTTTAATGTTACTGAATAATGAAAGGCGTTTTACTCAGTGAAAATTATTATGGTTTTCAGAGTCTCAAACTCTAAGACTTGTAATTAAAGTCAGAAAACTTTAATTTAAAAAAAAAAAACTAATTTGTTTTGGCACATTTGTAGCAAGCTTTGCTTACAGATATTGATTAGATATTGATATTGATTAGATATTGATATATATTTTAAAACATTTATAGATGTAGACATACATATAAATATACAGAAAAATAAATAGCAATTAATCGAAAAATTAAAATTAAAAAAATAATAATATTATAAATTTAAAGTAATAATATTTAGTCTTTTTACATGAAGTAACTTTTTCCTAGGGCAAGGCATGGATTCATCACTTGATTTGTTGGTTCGTCAAGAGTTGAGCTGTTTTTTTTTTTTTTCCTCCATTGCAGTACTCTAAATGCACAGCATGTGTCCATTTGCATTCTCAATCATCTGTTTGCTAAAAACACACAACGCCCACATCTCTTGCACACACACACACACAGACACAACATTTGTGGGATCGAATGGTAAATGGCAGCAGATTATCAGTTTCATTCATAATATTTACTCAATTATGCGGCAATAAACGCGACCCCAACTTGGCCAATAAAAATGATACGTGTACCGCATGGCAAATCAAGCTGCCCCCTATGAATTATTGGAGCCAAAAAATACAAAAAAAAAAAAAACACACACACACACACAATCTAGTATAGCAATGCGATACTCTTGGCTTGGCTGGCCTGATGAGATTATTTTTTTTTTTTGTTGTCTATTGTTATTGACCAGCAGTTTTGATGAGTTTTGCTGAATTTGCACTCGATGTAGGTGCTATCAAGCGAAGATAAATAAATAAATAGAGAGAGAGAGAGAGAAAGAGAGAGAGAGAGGGGGAGAAAAGAGAGAGAGATTAAACGAGAAGAAACTATTGCTGCCACTTGCTTAATTTTCAAGTGTGCGTGTGGCTAATAACCGAAAGTGGACAAAAGTGAGTCCAGTGTGCTGGACCAGAAGAATTGTACAATTTATTGCTACAGCCTGGGATTTTGATACCTTTGCTGGGAGTATTATAATTTCGAGTTAAAGCTTGTAACAAATATATTTTTTTATATATATAAATATATAAATATATTTTTAACCAACATATGTTTCCCTTACGGTCTGTAAATATATATTACTTGAAATATATTTGTCTATTTCCCAGTCATATCTGGCCGATTATATTAACAATAGATTAAAAGTTGAATAATTGAATGAGGAATATTTGTGTTGCTCGAGAAATTTGTACGAAACTTACTACTTACAATATTTATTTGATGCAGAAAGTCAACAACTATTTTTTAAAAAATTAATAATAAAATGTATATGTATCAATGGGGGTCTCCGATCTGGAAGGGTATGTTGTCTTCGGCGAAAGATTCATAAAAATTCTTTGCATTTTGTTTGGTTTGGTTTTTGGGTTTTGCCTGGTGTTATTTCGTGCATTGTATGCAAATTATGCAATTATAATCAATTTTCTGCAAAATTAGCAAATATATATTTGTGGATAATAATTGTACAAGCGGTGGGTGGGCGAGCGGGGTAACTGAAGGGACTACAAACTTAAACCAAACTATTTTCCAAGTCAGATGGAAGGGCGGACAAGAACGCAGGGGGATGAGAGAAAGTTTCCATGAATTAGCAATGAAATCAAATTAAAACTTTAAGCTAGCAAATATTTGCACTTAAATGTGGGTTTTTGGTGTGTGAAATGGAGAAATGGCGATGGGGTTTTTTTTTTGGATGTCTTTCAAACTAGAAGTCGTAAATTTGCTGGCAACAACAAGAATATGCTTGGTAAATTATACGCGAGCGTCATTATTATGGCCATCAGTCGTTCACACGGCGGCGGAAAAGTTTTAACTGTTTCAATATAACGCATACGCCCCGGCAACCGGCAACCGGCAACCCCTTCCACGTCCATTTGGCACTTTTACGATTGATTTGCAGCAGTCGCTGTTTTGACATTGCCCAAGTTAAGCAGTTTAGTTGTTGATCAACGTGGATGCCAGTGCCGGATGCGATGTGATGCGATGCGATGCGATGTGATGTGATGTGCTGAGTGGTGTGATAAACCAGCCAAGCAACCAGACAACCAAACCACCAAACAGACCAACAAACAACACAAACAACGAGAGGCCCAACGAAATGGCCATCGAAAAGTTGAGAGCCAAGTCAAAGCCAGAGAGACGGCCACATTCAGCCCCCGACGGGCAGTCAAGCAAAGTCAAACAGCAGTCAACACACACACACACACACACACACACACACACACGCACACGCACAAAAGAAGAGACACACAAACACATGCTGGAAGCAATATAAATTGCGCCAAAATACTCATACGCACCGTGGAGCCATGGAAATGCTGGTGCGTCTATGGCGCACAGCATGTGGCTTGATTGTGGCCAAAATGTCTGCGACTGCTGCGAGGGCTGCACAACACGCAGCAATTAGCTACTCGCCTTCAAAGTTGACTTGGGCATCAATTATAAATGTCTTGTTGAAAATAGTTGACAAATCTAAGCCATTTTGCCAATAAGTTGCAAACGTAAGATTTAATGAGTAGCTAAAATATCCATAAAATGTTCATTTGAATTGATTGTTTTTTGTGAATAAATATAATAAATCTTCTTTACATAAATATATATTCATTACAGTGTTCATTTGCATAAATATTTCAAAGTAAACATTGAGTTATCAAAACTTTTCAAATATATATTTACACAGTTTATATATTTGTGTGTGTGTGGGTGAAAACATAAGTTGATCAAAGCCAGTAAACCAAAAGTTGACAGTAAGAAATCAGTCGAAACGACAAACAAACAAAGTAAGTGAAGAGTTTGGAGCCCTGGATTTAGAGCATGATGTGGCCCAAAAGGCGACACCAAGTCAGCAAGAAACAGGTTAAAAGGGTTGGAAAGGGTGCGGAGAGGGGTGAGGTGGCATAGAATAGGAATTGATGTGATCATAAGCACAAACAAGCGAGCTACGCAGCGGGATGGATGCTGCTGCTGGGCTGAATGGGTTAAGTGATGTGGTGTGTGTGTGTGTGTGTGTGTGATGGATAGAGGGGAGCGAAAAGTAGATGGAGAGGTGGAGGTGGAGGGAAGCTGGAGAGAGTTGCAGACAGCTAGACGCATAGACGAGGCCAAAACAAAGTTAACGATATGCCAAACGTATGTAGGCCAACAACAATAATAAGTAAGCGATAGGAGAAGAGGTGGAGTAGGGGAGCAGGGGAAGCAGGGGCCAAAGTTGGCAGTTGAAGATGACTCCACATCCGCATCCACAGTGGGAGGCTGGAGTCGGAGGTGAAGGACAATGAGACTCAGTGGGTAACTGGGCATCATCATTATGAGCGAGTAATGATGATGATGATGATGATGATGATGATGATGATGATGATGACGTTATTTACAATCGTTAGACGAAAGTTGGCCAAAATTGCGAAAGGACAAACCAAAAGATATCTGCTTGTTTTGATAACAATATTTGGTAAGTTGCGACTCGAACTCAAAACTTAACTGAAACCGAAACTTAAACATAAACTGAAACTGAAACTGAAACTGACAAAGCTATCCAAAAATACTCATAAGATGTGTGAGGTGCTTGATTGGTTGGTGTTGCCAATAAATAAACAAGCCTCAATCGTCTTGCCGCAATGAGTTATGCCACAAGATACTACATGTCGAAGCCGTACGAAACCCCTTTTGTGGCAATAACACAAAAACACAGAAACACACACATTGATAACACAGAACCCTTGTCTGAGCATTGCTCAATATCAGATTGTTGTTATTTTGACTATTATTATTATTGTTATTATTATTATTGTTATTATTGTTATTATTTGTGTGCGCTCAAATTTAATCTTCTGGTTAGCATTCAAATCCCAGAAGCCCAAAATGGCTAAATGCATAGCTCTCTTCATGATTATTTTTATTATTACCTATTGTAATACTGGGGTTTCCTTTAAGATTGTTTTTACTTACATAAAGCTGTACACAAAATTTATTAAATTTATTAAGCAAAAATTTATTATAAATTATTAAGCAACAAATGTACAATTACAGTTATTTTTTTTGTTTATAAATTAAATTAATAGCTCTCTTCATGATTACTTTTATCATTATCTATTGTAATACTGGTATTTCCTTTAAGATTGTTTTTACTTACATAAAGCTGTACACAAAATTTATTAAATTTATTAAGCAAAAATTTATTATAAATTATTAAGCAACAAATGTACAATTACAGTTATTTTTTTTGTTTATAAATTAAATTAATAGCTCTCTTCATGATTACTTTTATTATTGTCTATTGTAATACTGGGGTTTCCTTTAAGATTGTTTTTACTTACATAAAGCTGTACACAAAATTTATTAAATTTATTAAGCAAAAATGTATTATAAATTATTAAGCAACAAATGTACAATTACAGTTATTTTTTTGTTTATAAATTAAATTAATAGCTCTCTTCATGATTACTTTTATTATTATCTATTGTAATACTGGTATTTCCTTTAAGATTGTTTTTACTTACATAAAGCTGTACACAAAATTTATTAAATTTATTAAGCAAAAATTTATTATAAATTATTAAGCAACAAATGTAAAGTGACAGTTATTTTTTTTGTTTATAAATTAAATTAATAGCTCTCTTCATGATTACTTTTATTATTACCTATTGTAATACTGGGGTTTCCTTTAAGATTGTTTTTACTTACATAAAGCTGTACACAAAATTTATTAAATTTATTAAGCAAAAATTTATTATAAATTACTAAGCAACAAATGTAAAGTGACAGTTATTTTTTTGTTTATAAATTAAATTAATTGCTTCGCAAGTAACAAATTAATGAAATGCCTCTGTGACAATTTGAAATGAGTTCTGTGAGTGAAGGCAAGGTAGGAATGTGAATTGGGGGGCACTCTTAACTAACCCATTTGAATGTGTAATGAGTATTCATGTGGAGGATGATTAGTTTTTTAACTGGCAGCTCCATTTTGTAAGCTGTCCATTGAGTTGAGAGCGGAGATTGGGCAAATGTCAAAGCCTGATTTGGGAAACTGAAGAAGCAACAAAAGCAGCAACAACGTGGCAAATGGATTGTGAGTGGCAACGAATTTCTCGTTTACGGATTTAATTAAAATGTCTGCCCCAAAAATGAAGCAAACATGAGTTTTGTGGAGATGTGCGTTGGGCAAATG
This sequence comes from Drosophila demipolita, assembly GCA_035042405.1. Classification (NCBI taxonomy): domain Eukaryota; kingdom Metazoa; phylum Arthropoda; class Insecta; order Diptera; family Drosophilidae; genus Drosophila; species Drosophila demipolita. The sequence continues at coordinate 2,541,707 of JAWNLI010000476.1, read as the reverse complement.
TTCTGTTGCCTTACGCAATGAAACTGCATCAGTTTCTCAGTTGCTACATCCTGGACGGGACTCACCATTGCATGCCCCAAACGCTTTTCACCTTGTCTCTGGCTGTGTTTGTTTTTATTTTTTCTTCTTTTTTCTTTTTTTTTTTTTTTTTTTTTTTCTTTTTTTTTTTTTTTTTTTTTTTTTTTTTTTCTTTTTTTTTTTCTTTTTTCTAGTTGCTTTTTCAGGGCGACACCTGCAGCATTTTGTCACAAAGCAGTCATTAAATTGTTGGACGTGCCAAGCGCAAAGTAAATACAACTCAGTGGAGCAGGGGAAGGGCTATGGAGTGTGGGGGGGGGAGGGTGGGGTAGAGTGGGTGGGTTGCGTAAGTTGGTGTGTTTTGATGGGTTGAGTGAGTAGCGAGTGTTTGTGTGAGTGCACGGCGTGTTTGTTGATTGAAAAATGATTAAATTTCAATCGTCGAAATTGAAGTAAACTGTTTGTAAGTAGCTTAAGCAAATGTTGCCTTTTGTTTTTCAAACAAAGACAAAAACACTGGCACACTATTTGCCAGTGTGTGTGTGTAGCAGTTTATTACGATAATTACGGGGCAATCGATGCCTCATTTATGATATTGCCCCTACCGAAATCCATTTAACAACGCATAATTCATTTAACCAGCCAATTTGAATGAAAATGGCCAACGACGATGACGTTGAAGCAGCGGCTGATTGCCGATAAGATGGCCAAACGCTTATTGTCTGAATAAATGCAATAAATACAGTAATTATTCCATGTCCATATTAACTTTTGCAATTATTTCATGAACCAACCAATCAAACAATTTTACGACTTTTAAAAACAATGCCGAAATTACTGAAATTATGCAAAATGCGTAAACTGATTGTATTTATTATTGATGTTTAAAAATGAACTAATTTATCGAGTTTTCTCAAAATGCTAAAATAGATTACCAACCCCATAAAAATATTAAGTTCTATTTAGATACCAATTTATTTTTATTTTAAATGCCTCTTTTCACTCCCTCTTTATTAAATCAAATACTCCTGAAGCTATGAAAATGAGACAAGTTTTGACAGAAAAACTATTTTTTGTCAATTCATTAATATAAGTCCAATAAATAAAGTATGCTAAATATTAAAAATATATTGAGACAGATACAGTGTAAAAAGACATATCTTTTTATACATGTTTGTCGTACTCTGATTGCAACTATTGGCATAACCATTTGTGTCTACGACTTGCTGGCTGTCAACTAACATGTTGCAAGCAATAAATGGCGGTGTTGCACGTGCCTGCCAAAAAGTGTTTCACTTCGAATCGCAGCAGGTAAAAGCAGCAGCAACAACAATAATAAAAATAAAGGTTTTCTTTTGTTTTTTGTTTCTCAATGATTTTGAGGTTGCTGTTTGTTGCTCGGTTTGGTGACATTATTGTTATTGCAGTTGTTGTTGGTGTTGTTGTTGTTGCTGCTGCTGCTGCTGCTGCTGCTGCTTGTTTGTCTGGCAGAAGCAGTAGCAACAACAACCTGTGGCAAGCAACTTTTGTAATGATTTCAAGCAATGCCAAAAAGTGGGCAACAAGAAATCAACTGTCATTGCACATGTATGTTTGTGCGTGGGTGTGTGTTTGTGTGTGTTGGTATGTGTGTGTGTGTGTGTATGTGTGTGCGTGTATAGTGTCAACTACTGTTGCCAGAGCAGAGCAATTGCTGGTATTGTTATAGTTGCTGCTGCTGCTGTTGCCGCTGGCGGCGACGCCAAGCTAAAGCGGAAACGGAAGCGGCCAAGCTGCCAACTTGCACTTTACACACTGCTTCTTTTACAACATGCATGCTCTCTCCCTCTCTCTCTGTCAATCTCTTTCTCTCTCTCTCCCTCTACCCACCACTGTTGCTCTGTACAAACAAAAAAGTCAAGAACAAAATGCCAAAATGCATGCCACATATTGCGCTTATGTCTGTGTTTGTGTGGTGTGTGTGTGCATGTGTGTGTATGTGTGTGTCACACAAAAGGCGACAAAAAGCAAACAACAATAGAAACATGGCCCGAGAGCTGTTTACACCACATGCTCATTGTATTTTTTACTTTTGTTGTTTTTTTTTTCGACTCGTTGGTTTTTTGTTTGTATTTTTGGGTGGCAGTTTTCTCGTGTCTTTTCTCGTATCTCCCACCCCTTTTATAATACTCTAGCGAAATGCTCAACTATTGACAATTGCAAGCGCAGCTCCTCTAAGCAGGCATCTAAAAAAAATTACAGTATCCAAATAATATTATTTTCGACAGCATCGAAATATTTTTAGTTTTTATCGTATTGTGTCAGTTTGGGTTTATTGGATTGTCTTGGAAAATGCTTTTAAGTAGAGTGCATTATTTTATTATGAAGGCGATATATAGATTTTTCATTACTTCTGATTAGAGTATACCTAAAATGTGAATAGGTATAATTATTTTAAATTTATATCGGCGAGTTAAGCCTTAATTATTTTATGGTTAAGCAGTAAATTTGTATTTTCAAAAAATCTATAACTTTATATTGAGATTTCATTTGTGTTCCAATTGAGCAAAGGTCCAGAAAAATGTATTTTATTTATTAATTACACTTTGAGGAGTAGATTTTTGCCAAGTGCATTATTTTTGAACTGCGAAATATTATTATTGGTGGCTATTGTGTCAACGATTCCATAAGATGATTACATTGTTATTCAAATGGATCCATCAAAATGTAGAATTAAAAATTTAACAAAACGATCAAATATATTTTGCAGTACTTTTTTTATGTTTTTTCTTAAATGTGTAAGTGCATTAGGGTGTACAAACTTCGATGAGAGAAAGTGTGAAAAAATGTTCATTCTGATTTTTGTATACACATTTTGGATTTAGTTTGGCATACGAAGCAATAAGTTGACAAAGTGACATTGAAAACAGTGCGCCAAGTGAGTGAGTGTGAGTCACAGTGAGAAAGATAGAGAGAGAGAGAGAGAGAGAGAGTGAGGGGGGAAGAAAAAGAGGGGGGGGTTGCAAGGGATGCTTGTGTGCATTTGCGAACTGTGACAACTGAATGAATGGACGGGCGTAGCAAAGTTGACGCCGGAAAATGACGCCAAGTGGTAGCAAGCCCCAGCTAAACACAAAGAGAGACAGAGAGAAAGAAAAGGAGGAGAGATGTGAAGAGAGATGAAGGAAAGTGTGCGAAAAAGGAGTTTGGGATTGGGGTTGGGTTGGCTTGGGCTGAACAAACGGCATAAGTTATAGCCTGTGGTCAGATGGCGCCACCAAACATCGGCTGCAATTCAGCAAGCAGGCCGCAGCATCAACACTGGCCACGCCTCCAGGGGGGTTTCGGTTTGGGGTTGGGTGGTCACCATATGAAAAGTGAATGTCGCAATACCAATACCAATACCAATGCGATTGCAATTGTGAAAGTTAAGCACAAAGCGCAATGTTTGGCAGATTTTAACTGCATTTTTTGTGTCTTTTTGTTCGTTTCTTCTTTATTGCTCAACGTTTTCATTTTTTTTTTTTTTTTGTATTTAGTATTTTGCTTAAGTACTTTTGGCTGCATGTTAAGTAATTGGAGTTGCAGCAATTGTAATCATGGGGGTGAGCATGGGGGGGGATAGGATAATCAATGTGGATATGTGTGCCAAAATAATGTATATTAAATTAAGAGTGAAATTGATGCCAAACCCAAAGTGACGCTAAAAATAGGGGCAGCGAAAAAAAACTTTGAAATATTATAAATTGATTAAATAATTTTAAGGCACTTCGCAGAATGTTCGTAATTTGAAAAAAAAAAAAAATAGATAAATTAATCTGGCTATGGCGTATATAGCTATTTAGGTCAGATACCTATACTTAATTTATCTGCTGCAGCCATTTAAAGTACAGAATACAAATATTCCAATTTACATGTTATTTTATAATAGAACTTTTAGTCGAATTAGAGATCCACAATCATATTAAAAACATAAGTAAAACAACCTAGAATTGTACTATTCATAATTATAAATGGGAGACAAAGGAACAAAGGACACACACAAACACATGCACACAGGCACAGACCACATACACACATACACATGCGAGTGCTGAAATCCGTTCCTTTTATGATGTCTGTGCGTGTGCGTGTGCGTGTATGTGTTGTGTAAGCAACGAATTCGAGTGTTGCGATTGTTGAAATCTATTCGGGGAAAAAGCACATGGCACATGGTGAACAAGAGAGGTGTGTAGCGAGGGGGCCGGTAGGTGGGGAGGGTAGGTGAATAAAGCATAAACAAGACTAAACAAAAATCCCTGACGAGCTGTTATTTGCATTTTGTTGATTAAGCAAATTTAAAACTTTGCATGCATACAAGAGAAGAGTAGAGAATGCGAGAGAAAGAGATAGGAAGAGAGAGGGTGGTGGCGGGGGTAAAATGCCATCTACGAACGACAGGTGCCGGCACTCGACGATGACGACGTTTGCCTGCGTGCATGTGCGTGTGCGTGTGCGTGTGCATGTGCGTACATGTGTTTTTATATTGTCGGATTTGTATTTTTTTTTTTTTGTTGCTTCACCTGTTTTTGCTTGGGTTTAGTTTGGCTTTAGAGTTGTGCGCAGCAAACCGTTGCGCTCACCAACCGACCGCCAGCAGCTTAAAGTTATTACGCTGCTGCACAATTGAAAATAGCAACCAACGAAAAAAAAAGGAAACAATTTCCAAACTGTCGAAGAACTTACACGCTTGCAAATATTTAATTGTAGTTTTTTGAATTTCATTGTGATATTTATTAATTAACGCACGTGATACACACCAATATCAGAAAATATTAATGCTCAATTATATAATATCTTTTCGAAATGTTGCACAATTTCTGGCAAAATGAGCGTACCCTTGCTCATAAGGGCATCAGCAGAATAGTAACTACTAACTACCCAAAAACACCCAACCATCTCATTCACGTTAATCCAGGGAGCGCAGCAATGTTTTCTGCGACTTGTGCACTGATTTTGCCCTACAAAACTTTTGTGTGTGTCTGTGTGTGTGTGTTTGCATCTGTGTGCGCGTGTGTGTGTGCGTCTGTGTGTTAGTGAAGGGCGACTGTTGTTGGTCAGTCGAAAAGTTGTGGCACTTTCGCTGCGACTGTGTTTGCGTTTGCCACTCAAGTGCAAGTTATTAAGCGAGTTAGTTTTTCGGATTTTCCTATCAAATTTATTTGTTGTTTGCTTTTACCTACGTACACAGATTCTATCTCGCTCTAAACCCGTCTTTCTCTCTCTCTCTCTCTCTCTCTCTCTCTCTCACACACACACACTCTTTCGCAGTGCTGATGTTTGGCTCTCAAATTTGAAGCTGAAAGCTGGCTTTTTCTGCTCAAGAATTTGGTCTATTCATTGAGCTCATCATCATCTCATCATCATCTTCCACTCGTTGCATTCATTCACTTCATTCATTTAAATTGTTCGTTTAGCATTTTTATTCGATTATTTCGTTTTCTACAGCCAATTTCAATTTATTTATTCAATTTATTGCTTAATAATTTATTTTTGCCTTTTTGGTTTTAACTTATTGTATTGCTACTTTGCTTGCCTTTTAAAAAAACCAATTGACAAAAATAATAATAATTAGAATAATAATAATAATAATAATAATAACAATAATGATAATTTAAATTGTATGCAAATATGATTTTGATATGTAAATTAAACTACTGGAAAGTTTTGCTAATTACGCAACTCTTTAAATTTTATACTCTCGTCAATCCAAAGTGCTAAACTGGCAAATGTGTTTTACGGCTCTGCTGTTTGCTGATTGGGTTGGGGGCCATTTGGGACCTTTTGAGCCTGACAGATTTGCCGCACAAATGCGGCTTAACAAATTTGCTGCATACTTTTAGCCATTCGCGTGCCGTGCAAGGCTTAAAACTTCAGCTGTGGATTTCAGAGAGTGTGTGTGTGTGTGTGTGTATCTGCTGATGTGTGTGTGTGTGTGTGTGTGTGTTGGCTCGTGTATGCTTTGGCGAAGTAATTAAACACACATTCAAGTCGCTGTACAAATATGATGATACGCGCATGCATGCATTATACGATATGCAAATGAATTTAAGCTACCATTATAAAGGTTGCCAAATGCCGCACGCCGCGCCGCACTGCATGCTGCACGCTTCACCTCACAACCAAGGTCAACAAATTTTACATGCAAAGAACACAGAGAGGCGGGCGGAATGTGCGGCTTCTGCTGCTGCTGCTGGGCGAGTGTTGCTTTAAATGGGGTGAGGGGCAGCAAAAAAAAAAAAAGGCGGAGCAAAGCGAATTGAACACTGGACACGCCGCTCTTTGTTGCATCAAATTCGTTGGCAAGTGCCGAAATATATTGAATACATATATATGAATGTATAAATATATATATATGAAAAGAAGAGCGAGCGAAATAAATACAAATTTTAAGAAAATAAATCATGTACAAAAGCGCAGTACACTGTGCGGAAAGCTGTGTAAGATTCATAATTTTCAATGAATGCGCGAATAATATATAAATAAAACCAAGAGGCTGGAAAGGCTCTGGGGGGGTGGGGGGTGTGTGTGTGTGTGTGCAGTGTAATGCACGCTCAGCACAGCAGATGGCATGGATAATTATAATTCATGCAACATGATGAAAATAAATAAAGTCAACTCTGGCAACACACACACACAAAATATTCACATTCACATATATATATATATATATATTTATAAATATGAAGAAAAATTAAATAAATCGGGCAATGAAAAAAATGTATATTTTAAAGTGTGAAACTATTCAGTGTAAATGAAAATTTTTCATGTATTTGTTGTCCTCTTTCGACTTTTACGACACTTGCAGCGCTGAAATTGTTGCAAGCTGCTCAAATATAAAATACACTTTTTGAAACACTTCGTAAAACAGTTTGACACAAAAAAAATCAGATCCAAAATCGTACTCTGTGATGTGCAATAAAAAAAACACTACTCTCAAGTGTTTCCACACTTTACTCATATTTGTTCTTTTTTTTTTATATTTATTTCATAGTCAATATTCATGAAATCGTTAACTTAAATACATTTATTGCATGAAATTTCTTGTGCTATTTCCAGCTGATTCGAATTAAGAAACTGTGTTTAATTTGTATACGTTACAAAATGCTGAATATAATAATTATAATATAATTACTATTTTAGTAGTAAGTCCATTTATATTTATGTATTTACTTGTGCTCTCTACTCCCTGCTCTTTAAGTAAGTTAAGTTAAATATATATTTCATATATATATATTTATATATATATATATGATCTTTGAGGTTTTAACATTAAGTTCATGGCGTGCAAATAGTCATGGCAAACAGTTTCTGCCAGGTTCACATAAATTTGTGCCTGCATTTCTGTGTGTGTGTTTGTGTTGGCAGCCCCGAGTTGGCGCCAATGATATTGAAAAATACAGACATTTGACCTTATTTCTATAAGTGTATGTGTGTGTGTGTGTGTGTGTGCTTGTGTGGCAACAACTTAATGCTGCAGATGCACAGAATGCAAAGGGCAGCAAAGCAGCACCATCAGCAACAGCAACAGCAGCAGGCGTAGCATCAACAGAAGCTGTCGCTGTCGCTGCCGCCGCATAATGTGTTGCAAAAATAAATTGTGCAAATAACAAAAATAAACAAAAATACAACAGCAACAATAACAACAACAAGAACAGCAAAACGAAAGGCGGCTTCAAGTGTGAAACGCAATTTGCATTTGCCTCATTTTGGGGGGCGCTGAGACTGGTGCGAAGAACATCAAAGTATCTCTGACTGAAACTATAGTATCTATATGTGGCTGTGCAACATATAGCGATATAAAAATCGGCAAATAAAAATCAAAAAAAAAAAAGGAATGCTTGAACTTGCTGGCTACAGGAAATTAAGTTAGCAATCTGAACAATTTGCGTGTGGTGCCGCAGCAGCAGCAGCAGAAAATCTTCAGAGGAAGTTTTTGGCACTCATTTTGTATTCAACTGGAAGTGAATAGATTTGTTATAGATTGCAGCAGCAGTCTTAAGACTTTTACTCTTAAATTGCATATGAATTGATTTTTTCTCGACATCGATGATTGATATTCTCGACTTGTCTCTGGTAAAATTCACTCCATGCTGTAAAGCAGTAAAGCATAATTTTGATGATCGAATATTTGGAGCGAGATTTAAAAATGCATGCAAATCTGCCCAAATAATGAGATGTGACCCAATTGAATTTCAATTGTTACAGCAGAATACACCTGATTACACCTGATTAAAAGCTGAAAAGTGTATATAAAATGAATATATAAAAAAAAAATAGGTCGAATTGCTGCCTGTTTGCTGTTTGCCTTTCCGTGTTCCAGTTATTGTTCCTGTTCCTGTCGCTGTCGCTGTCGCTAGGCGTCTCGTTAATTTTCATATTTTATGACATTGTAACAGGTCAGGCGAAGCCACCCCAAAAGATGGGCTCCCTCGATAATGTTTGCCCCCTTTTTGACGCGTGCCCCGTTTCGTTGCTGTGCTGCTGCCACTTTCAACATGTATTTCCAAATGAATGCATCAAACGCTTCAACGCCTACAACGGAAAAGCATTTCGTTGCCCGATTGCCGATGCCTAAAAATAATTCTTGGCCAAGTAATTAGAATCAATTGACCCTGAACGCTCTTTCCAGTTGACCTGTTTTTTGATATCTCAGTCGAACTGTCCTCGTCGACTGGTCGACTGGTTCGCCGGTCTGGTTGGCCCCCTGGGCCAAGCAGAAAATAAATAAATAAATATAATAACCGAAGGAGCAAACCAAACAATCAAATAAAATAAAACCCGTCAAATTTCTTTAAAATATATATATATATATATATTAAAACTAAATGGCAAGCTGGAAATGCTCCAATGTAAATTTGAAGACAATTTGTATAAATGACAGGAAAGAGGAGAGAGAGAATGGAGAGATGGTCAGAGAGTGGTGGGTGGGGGGGGGGGGAGTAATGTGTAGCATATATTAAATAATTCAATTCAGCTTGATTAGAGCCAGGTCGAATGGATATTCTGGTATTGATAGCATCTGACCCAGTTCTCTTTGTCTCTCTTTTTATGACTCACTCTCTCTCTCTCTTTCTTTTTCTCTGTCTTTCTTTCAATAGATGCACCAACGTCTGATCCTCAATTAATTTTAATGAGCTGTGCTATTAGAGACTTTACTAAGAAGCAAAGCTAAAGTTTCAATTCAGCAAACTAGAAATAATTTTATAGTTTTATTATTGGTTTGCCTACTTTTATAATTTATTTTTAGACTGGGAATAAAGATGTGAACGCTGTCTCTCTCTCTCTCTCTCTTTTCTCTCTCTCTCTTTCTCTTACTCCCTCTATATCTCTCTCTCTTTCTCTCTCTGCCTATTTGTATACTTCCTTGATAGACTGCAAATAAAGATACGAACTCTGTTCAATTAAATCGCAATCGAATGCGGATTGTTCCTTAATCGCAGTCGCTTTCAAAATTAAAATATTCAATTTGCGGTTTTTTAAGTTTTGTCCAGTGTCACAGAAATATTGCACACTTATCATTCTATTGAAACGCGCTTACCACTTGGTAATCCTATGCTATTTTTTTTCGCAAGGTCTCACAAATTCCATGATGAATGGCAACTTTGCACACGTTTCGTTTTTTATGTTTTATTTACGCTTTAAAATGAATATAACATGAAAAATTGATGTTGTCTAAAATAATAAAGAGAACAGTTGCTGAAGTATTTATTGCCATTTTATTTTGTTCGTACAGTGTATTTGTATTTTATTTACTTTTTTTTTTTTTTTTTTGTTGTTTTTGTCTTTATTTGTGTGAAAAAGTTGTTATATGGAGTGAATCAGACTCGGTGCATTCATAACTGGCATGCGGAATTATGTATTTTTTTTTCTGCGTCCTTTCGCAATTTGGCACACAAACTCTCCTTCAACATGTATGTCAACATTTTCCTGCGTTCGCAACTCATTGAGCAATCGAGTTGGCCAAATACATAGACAACTTTCCCAACACCTACCAACCTCTGCTCCCATTGGAGTCCGAGTGGGAATTTTGGTGTCCGAGTCGAATGGGGAATTTCGGATTCGAATTTTCCATTTTTCTGCCACTTTCTGTTCTTGCGTTTTATTTGGATTTTCCTTCTTTGTTTTTCTTTTTTTTTTTGTATTCTTTATTTTTGTGCCTTTTGTTCACATGTTTTGCTGTTTTGTGTTTGCAAACTGTTTATTATTTTGTCGACAAATGCGTGTTTCAACGTGGTCCACAGTCCAAACAATCTTAACACAAAGCATAACAATATTGACGTGACGTGTTTGTCCCTCTCTTACACACACACACACGCACACACACATCCTCCCTCCCTCATTCTCTGCTGTTGCCGTCTCTTTGTCCAGTTTGTCCAGTCGGTTCGGTCTGCAAAGGGCACATCAAATTCGCATCATTGATTTCTATTTCGTTCAGAGCTCATTAAACAATCGGATAAACTTTAAGAATCAACAACGATAACAACAACAACAATAACAACAATAGCGATAGTGGCAATACCCAACAGCAACAGCACAGATGGAGTGACAGCATTTAAAGGAGCAGTGCGAGTGGGGCAAGGCTTGTCAAGGGACTCCTGTCGCCTTGGGATCTACTAGAATAAGTGTTCGAGTGAGTGCAAGCCCATGTTGATTGTGCGTGAGATACGCCCACACACACACACACACACACACACGCACACACAGACGCACACACAATCACACACGCAGCTAAACACTGCCTGCCAGAGGTCAATCCAAAAAGATTTTCTCACATTATTTTACCCTGCAGCATTTCATTTTTGTGCGAAAGTATTGCTAGAACACACTTCATTATTCGATAATTTATTTTAAATTATTATTTTTTATTTCATTTATATTTTGTGTTTTGTAGCTGCGAATATTCAGGGGATTTCAGATATATGCGAAATAAAAAGGATATTTGTAATTTCACTCATCTTATTTTTGATTCATTCAGTCTTTAAGTGTAGAATTAAGATGGGAAAATTATTTTTAAGCAGTATAGCAGTCTCAACTTATCCCTGTGAGTTACCACTTAGTCCAAGAGCTTTTGGTAAATATTATAAAAAAATGTATAAGACTATGATTTGTATATTTGCAGGATATATTTCAGTCGAACCAGTCGTGCTGTAAAGTATGTAAATGGCAGAAGTAAATAAGTGGTACCGTAGAAAAGGTCTACTTAGAGGGTAACACACTGTCATAGACTTGTTACGGTTTGGCTTTAAGGTCTGCAAATGGCACTCTTCTTCTTCTTCTGCTTCTGCTTCTGCTTCTGCATCTGCTTTTGCTTCTGTGTTCTTTGGCAGTCGTAAAGCAACGAGGCCAACTGCTGTTGTGCGTTGACAAAGCGAATGAGCTACTGAGAATCGCCGAGAAGGGCGCACCAAAATCATTGAAATTTTCGTGTAATTAGCCGTTATGCTAGCTTCTCTTTCTCTCTCTCTCTCTCTCTCTCTCTCTATCTCGCTCTCTCCCTCTCTATCTCGCTCTCTCGTCTGGCGCAAATGTTGCTGCTTAAGTACGTGTCGTGCCACATTTGCAAATGCGCTTCAAATTGCTCATCCGCCATGTGGCTCTCCCTTTCGGTTTGCGGGTGCCCTTGTGTATGTGTGTGTGTGCATGCGTATGTGTGTGTGTGTGTGCGTGTATGTGATTTGCAAAATCATTGAGTTGTAAATGGGATTCGGGGCTTACACGTTCGTGCATACAAATCGTTGCCTTAAAGCGACCCTCGGCTCGTTGCCTCGTTGACTTGGCCCAAATCGAAGAAATGAAATTTAAATTTTATGCAAATACCAAAAACTCACACACACACACACACACTGTTGTTTTAACAATGTGCTAAGCATCGCATTTGCCCATTTTTGTTTTGCAATTTGCCGTTGTTTTTTTTTTTGTCATTTTGGTGACATACGTCCACAAAAAAAATAAACAAAAAAAAACAGAAGTCAAAGTTAATTTTTGTTGCTGTTTTTTTGTAGTTGTTCTGTGATTAGTTTTTGTGCAATTTCAGTTTGTCCAGCCAGTTGCATGTGTGCATAAATAAGCAATATTTCATCTGTGCCACTTTTTCACTCCTTTTATTATGCCGCGAATATTTGGAGCATTTAATGCTTCGGCGACATTGGTGGCATTCAACGCATTCGGCGCAGATAATACCAAAAGTTGGATTTGAATTATTGACAGTTGGCATTTAGTTGTAATTGTGTTTATTATACAAAAAGCAGAAAAGAAAATCTTTTGGTGCGATTGCAGTCTGATAAATGTTCAACACTGTTTTAAATAATTCATATTTTCTAGCTGCATACACAAAAAAAAAAAATGTATTCATTTTGGATGCATTGAAATTGTTGCCACAAATTAATGGTAAATGGTAAATGGCAAATGGCAAATGGCATTTAAAAAGTGTAATCAAAACCCAAAAATATACCGAATACACATTTGAGATGCATTTTGCATTTGCATTTTATTGTCATTGTGTTTGTGCAACACAATCGCAAAATGATGCAACAAATGTTGACAGACAGTGCGAAAAGGGAGAGATGCGATTGTGTGGCATATGTAAACTTCCGAAAGCATCAATTTTTAGCACTTTGCATGAATGCGCAACTGAGAACAACGGGATTCGACACACATAGATTTGACTAACTAGAAAACTGGTTGCATCCAGTTAGCCAATTTGCCTTTGCTTGTTGTGTAGATGAATCGCCAGGCGGGCGGTGAGGCAGGCGGATCCAACAACAACTCAACATTTTTGTGGTTTATTTATTTTTTTTTTTTTGCTCACTTTCTCTCTTTCCCTGATATTGTTTTATGTAAATTTCATTGAAATGCATACGAAATATAGCAGACTGAATTATGGAATATTTTATGTAATATATGTATAATACATACGTATGTGTAAATATACAAATGCACACAAACACACACACACACACACACACACACACATACACAGAAACACATGTACATATTATTTTTTGCCCACATATTGTTTTTGTTGCTGGTCGCCGTCAAAGCATATGCGCATTTATAAATAAACCTAGGATCTGTAGACCCCCCACCCCCTTCCACCACACTCCCCCCTATAACATACATCATAATGTATACCCCTTACTCCTTACTGCCTGCACCAGCTGACTATCTCCAAAAAAATGTTGAGTGTGCATTAATATTTTTGCACTTGGCCACAAAAAAACAGCCATGGTAACAAAATATTGCATACACTGACTCTGGCACACACAACAGCAACAACAACAACAACAATCAGGCATAATGCAAAAAAATACACTTGCAAACTGGTATTAAAATTTAACTGGGAAACAAGGAGTCCTCTGTTGATATTTTATGGTAGGTAAGCGAACCAAAATAAATGTAAATGTATCTTCAATTCAGCACTTTCTGACCGATTCTGTTTTTTTTAAAAAAACTGTTGGTTTTTATTCAGCATATTTTTTGGACTTTTGTAGCTTGTTGTAATACGCAATAATTCAATAATAATAATAACAAGAATTCATTCGATCAGAATAGGTGAAATAATGTTGAATTTGTAGACGGCATGGAATAAATTGCCACAATTGTTATGCAAGTTGCAATATGAATAGAATATCTGTGGCAAACACTTTCTGTTTGCCACTCATTTATCGTTAATTAATTTCAGGTAAGATGCAAATATATCTGAACAAATACATATGGAAATAATCATCTAATTGAATACAGATGCAACACAAACAAAGATGTCTAAAGATGTATCAGATACGATAACTGAAACATTTAGATAAGAGAAGATAACAAATTCAAACAAAGATGAATTTATTTATATACAAATATATATATATATATATATATACATATGTATATATGTAGTCTTGCGTATTACAAATTGCTTGTACATTGGAGCTTAAGATTTGTGTAATTTTGGTACACATGAGTCCAAATTTGGCATCACGCTTTCCTTTTGCAACAAGATTTATGTGCAACTCTTGGTTGGCTTTCAGTTGCAGCACAAACATCTTCAGCTTGAGTTGTTGCATGTGTGCGCAAAGCCCCAATCACTGCTCTCCCCTCCCCTCCCCCCACCTCTAACAAAACCCAGTACATATAACCTGCAGTGCCACTGTCAGTTGAGCTCTGTGCAACAATAGTTGAATCAAATGCTCTGCTTAACTTGATCTTGTTGTTGTTGTTATTGTTGTTTTAGGTTGTTGCTATTATTGTTGTTGTTGTTGGTATAACAATAGTTAAACAGTGAATTGGGCATCTAATTAAACACTTCTAGCATATGCATTGAGCCCCAGCAACCACTTAAAGACACAGACACTGCCGAGTTTGTGCTGCAAATTGTATTCAAAAATTTAATATTATTATCAACATTGGATGTAAATAAATATATCTCATCTATAGTATTAAATTATAACAGAGTTTCATTCATCAAATTAGATTTATTCATTTAAATAAATTTGTGTTCGATATATAAAAAATATGTAAATAAAATTATACATTTTTTTTTCTATGAATAGAATTATTCCAATTATTCTTGAAATGAGGGCGCAAAAATATAAATAAAATGTGTGTATTAAATTGCTTATGGATTTATAATTGGAATGTTATGTAATATGAAGCGTGGAAAACCCATTAATATATATATATATATATGTACATGCACTAAATTAAGGGTGTACCTAATTACAGATCTATAGACACATTTGGATGGTAACAAATCAAAAGGGATCGCAAAAAGTGCAAGTGAAAAGGACAAAAGTGAAAGGCATAAAATAAAATGAGATGAAGGCAATATTAAACAATGCTGGAAACAAGGACCAAAACTGCCAACAATAAATGAGTCCTAAAAATGCTGACGACCTCCGCTGACGAGTCCGCTGGGAGCGCACAAATTTTCATAAATTATTTGAAAAATGTTTCAAATGATTTACGCTCATTAATCTTGTCTGTGTGTGTGTGTGTGTGCCTTGTGTGTGCCTTGTGTGTGTATTATGCGGCTGGCCTGCGTCTGTTTTGGGCCAACGCATTTCTGACAGCTTTAGTTTTTGGCAATTCAATTAGGCCAAGTTGAAAGCATGTTGAAAAATTGTTTTGCTGCATTAACCCATTTTTGGCCAACAGCAACAGTCGCCGTCAAATCTGTGTCCAAGCCAGCAACTTTCTCTCAGCACTCCAAACCCATCGCGACCTGTGCCACATGGGAATCATCAGGATTCCTGGCTTGGAGTAACTCGAATTTTTCTTTTTCAAAATTGGTGCAAAACTCGGCGAATACAATTTCATTTTGGCAATTGCAAATAAATATGTGTTGCATTTGAAATAGATTTAAATGTCAAGGACTGAGTGCATCGGGTAGGGTATTTAAGTTTCGGTTAACTGTTTTGATTCGCTTTGTTTTGTTTATGTTGGCCGACGACTCGTCTTCGCCGTCTAACGAGCCGCACAAATGCCGGGCAATTAATCATTTGTGGCGGCGACTCTCTTTTGTTTTGTTTGTTTTGCTTTTTGCTTTTTGTTTTTGTTTTGCAACATTTTTTCTCTGTTTGTTTGCTGTCGTTCTTTGTTTCTTGGCGTCTCATTTCACAACTCATTTCCGGTTTGCCGGCGGAAACGCATCTTCGACATTAGGCCATGGCGGCGTCCGGGTGTGGTTACGGCTACGGCTACGGCTCCGGGTGCTTGTGCGGATGTGAGGTCCATCTCCTGAAAGCCTCGTTCTGGTTGTGGCTGTGGGTGCGCTCGTGATTTATGACATTCAAATTGATTTAAAGGCCGCAAACGCCATGCACAGAAAAAGGTGACAACTTTGTTGGCGGTCAATGGCCAATTTTCAACACATATGTGTGTGTGTGCGTGTGTGTGTGTGTGTCGGGATGAGTCGTACAAAAACTAATTCAATTTGCATATTTGACTTTCGGTAGTCCAAAGTCAATCAAAACAAGCGATTTTCAATCGCAACGGTCATCAGCTGGTCCCCAGCAATGTGCCCCTCTCCTTTGCCCCCCTTCCATGAAATGACCAGCAGTTTGTCCAGTTGTCCAGTTAAGCAATTTAAACGGAGCTTGTCTAGCAACAAAAACGATTTCCCATTCAGTTTGTAGAATTGTTGCAAATTTTTTGTATATATTCTAAACTTAAATTGCGAAACTGAATCAGTCGAGTGGTGACACACAACAAGTATTTGCTGTGTATGTGTGTGTGTGTGTGTTTTTGAGTGTGTGCATTAGCTATAATAATACGACAGGCACAGTCAACCCAAATGCAACCGCATAACTTTTTCCGTTAATCATTTGATAACAAAAAGAAAACTATCTATAAACAATAAATATATTTTTAGCCAGACGATCTAGCCATGTCAATCTTCTGTGTCCTCCTCAGGAGCTAGAAACTTCAAAGTGGCAACATATGTCCTCATATACCAACTTGATCAAGCATGAATATGATTCGGTTTCTGTTCCCGACAAACATTATCTGTTAGTAAGAAATATATAAAATTATGGCTTAGATAGATACCAACTATATAATAAAAGATAGCATTTTGATTACTACAAAATACTAAAAATACTAAAAAATAAATAGATATATATATATATATATATATATATGTGTGGAAGCATCTGCATGCATCAAAAGCTCATAAATGAGTGTCTTTATGTGTTGCACGTGTTGTAATAAAATTATAATACTCTCTTCAGACAAGGGTGTATTAAAGCCAGTAACGATTTTAAGCAGCTGTCCTGAGTGTGTGTTTGTGTGTGTGTGTGGGTGTGTGCCAGGTGGCAAACAACAACAACAACCACAACAACTCGTTGCAAAAATATGCATATGCATTGAAGCGCGCATGCCACAAAAAAACGAATAGATTTTTATTTTCTACTTTGTGGCAGTTGCGATATTTTTTTTTTTTTTTCATTTCTTTTACTTTCTATATGTAATCCCACATTTTTTTTTCGAGTGTGTGTGTTTTTTTTTTGTTGAGATTTTGGGCGGACCACAAGTGAATTGGGGTAAATAGGGAAAATTCAGTTGAATCTGTGTGTTGCACATTGTATGCAAACAAACAGCCCGTTGAGGGCCCGTTTGGAACGTGACTGGCATCGACTGTCCAGCGTCCCAATGTCCAATCCTCGGTTCTACAATGTCCGATTAGAGGCGATGTGAAACGTATCCAGGAGATTTATGAAAAGCGCCAACGCGCATCCACAAATGATGCATTCGAGAGTTGGGCAGACGAGGTGCACAAAGAAACCCTCAAATAGAGCCGATGATTTGAATGCATTTATTCAATTGAATCTGCCATTCGAAATAGTCAAAGCAAAATGTGGATTCCGCACAAAGTTATCCGTGCTGTGCACTTGACTGGTGTTTCCGAGTGTTGCATTAAAAATGCAACTATGCGTTGATTTTTTTTTTTTTTTGCAATTATTGCTGTTTTTGAGTGGTCTTGAAATATTTCAAAAATATACTATTTGTTTATATACATTTGAGAAATTCAAGTAGTTCTCTGTTTTCTGTGTATTCATTTTTGAAGTGTCTCCTAATTAGATGGAAATATTTGTTAATTTGCTTCATCGGCTCCAAGTGATTTCCAATTCAATCTCGACTGAAATATGTGTAAAATATTTCCTATTTGGCATTGGGCAATTATTTGGTCCAGTTTTCGACAACACTTCATAATGCTGCCCATTTCCAATACACCAAATCCGATTGGACAAATAGACACACAAAATACACGTTGATCAAATTTATGGGGGAAATCGGACAGCAGAAGTCGGAGATCCATTTTAGCCAAGGACAAAATCGAAATCAATGCAATAAGATTGGGTTGGACATGGACTGGGTTTGGGTTTGGGATTCGACTATGACTTGGAGCTGTGCAAGCAGATGCAAAGTACAAATCAGAGATTACAATTTTACTTGGACCCAGCATCGAGAAAGTCATAGAGACAGAGACAAAGTGAGAGAATGGGAGAGAGAGAGAGAGAGCGCGCGTGGGAGACAGGTTAAGAGAGAGTCAGGTAAATGCTTACAGTGTAGGAACATAATTCACGTGAATACAGGAATTGGCCAATGGCCAGTGTCCAAACCGAGCTACACTGAGCGAAAACCGATGAATGGCAAAGAACCAGACTCAACACAATTCTGTATTCAATGCCAACCAAACTCAGTTGACAGTTGAGAAAATACATAATTAATAATAAATTTCGAATAAAAGAAATCTTTATACAAATCTGTTGCATGCATTGGACAAAATGCAGAGAAAACCCAATCAGGCTAAACAACAATTAGGAGAAATTATTGGTATTACAACGATTGAAAGAAGGTAACAAAAATAAGTTTGATTCTTGCCTTTCAAAATCGGTTCAGTTAGTTAATTATTCCAATTTATCCAAACATTGTTTAGATGGCTTCACTAAACTCAAAAAAAAACCGCAGCTGTTTAAGTTATTAGAATATTAATTTAAATACAACATTTTTAAATTTGTGGATAGCATTTTTCAAGCTAGCTAAAAATATATAAAAATCTTCAAGCTATGAAAAAAAGTAAGAAAACAAATTCTATGTTTTAGTAAAAAGCTTTAGACATGTGATCAATTATAATTTTTAAGAATTTGTTGTTTATTATAAAATTCTAAATTTATTTATTTATTATTTCGGTTACCCAGTTTCTCCAGTGTATTATGTCTATGCAAGTCATACACAGTTTATATGTTAGATTTGGCAATGCATTTGTGTGCGTGCCTATATATGTAATATATATAAATATAAATATATATATATATATGTGAGTGTGTGTGTGTGTGTGGCGCTCACATGAATGCCAAGTGCTGCTGTTGCCAATACCGCAAACGGCATCTTTTGTGGCATTGGTGGCATAAAGTGAGTTCACTGATAAGCACAGCACACAGCACGAAAAATATATGAATCTCTGTTTGTGTGTGTATGTGTGTGTGCATGGGTGTGTGTGAGTGAGTTGGCTGGGAATTGGGCGAGGAACAGTGCGATAAGGAAAGGAGAACGAGTCTTCTTTTTTTTTTCAGTGCTAGCCTGGCAAAGCTCCGACATAAATAGAATGCTAAACAGCACAGGATTGTGGGCGTTACACTGAAAGAAACTCATTGTGGCATGTGCAACAGCAGAAATAGCAGCAGCAGCAGCCGCCGCAAGTGGCTTTGGCATTGGATGCGTCTGCGTTTCGCTTTCACCTGTAAAAGGCTCGTGGGGCAGCTAATGGATGTGTTGGTGGCAAGTGGGTTTTGTCGGACAATGTTGCATAAATCATGCATAAAACTGAAAATTGAATATGAAAACAGCATGCCACGCATGTGCATATGTGTGTGCGAAGGTGTGTGTAGGTGTGTGTAGCTGTGTGTGGGTGTGTGTAGCTGTGTGTGGGTGTGTGTAGGTGTGGCTTGCCAGAGAACTGCAGCGAAAACGCAACAAAGGAAACAAGTTTCGTTTGTATTGAAAATTGTGATTACCAGTCACATTTTGTCTAAAGGCCTGATATGTGTGTGTGTGTGTGTGTGCTTGTGGAGAGTAAAAGGGGTATGTGTGTGTGTGTGTATTCATCACAAACATACATCATGATTAAACGCATTTAATCAATCATTATGAATTAATGACAAATTGAACAGATTCTTTATAGACAGATAGAAAGCGATAAAAAGTCTAGATATATATATATATATATGTTTATAAAAGCATATATAAAACACGAGCATATATAAGCATATATACTGTAAGCTATCTGTAGACTAGTATAAATTTATACCATATACAAATATATATATGCTTAAAAATGTTGATTTTTATGTTGCAAGCTGAATTTGTTGTTGAGTTGAATCACTTAAAATGTATGAATATTAATAATATCTAGTTGATCTTTCTCCTCCTCCCCCTCCTCCTCCTCCTCTTCCCCAATCCCCCTTTCTCACACTCTCCCTCTCCCACAGTCTTTTACCCTCTCTCTCTCTCTCTCTCATTTTCTTGTTATTGATTAGTGACTCCAAAAGTGGGAAGCAATCACAAAACTCTTATGGGAAATGGACTAATGTTATTTGGGCCAGTCGAATCAGGTTTTGGGCAAGTCGAGCTGCCAGCTTAAGCTGTTTGGCTCACTTCACCTGGTTCAGGCCAGTTGGTTCAGGTCCCGCTGTGAATTATCGCCAGCCACTTGAGCGATAAATGAACCAAAAGTCGTTATGTGACTGCGACAATAAGAACAAGGAGAACCACAAATGCAACAGCGATGAGCTGAGTTAAGTGCTGCACTCAAAGAAAAAATATAATTGTATTAAATATAAAAAAAAAACACTCACAGAAATCAGAGCTATATATTTGGTCAAAATAAGAGTTTATCTCCAAAAAAAAAAGCGAAGCAAATATAAAACATTGTGTGCAACACTGGAAGAATTGTACATTCTAAAAAACTCTAGGAATAAATTTATATAATTTAATAACAATTGGCTTGAGTTGCTTTCATTTCGATGAGTGTACGAAAGGTGTCCTTGCAACAGTGGCAACTAACAATTTTCGTAGCGCACTTTTCGGCGCTCTTTGCGATTGCTGCTGCAGCTGGGCAACAATGCCAAATAATGCTGGGTCATAAGTTGTGCTGCAGGCCTGATTTCGATATAGATTATAGACAGGAAGAAGCAGCACAGCAAAAATCACCAGAAGCCACGTTCCAAGGCCACCGAGCACTGCCTCAAACGGTAAACGCATTTATACAGTTATCCTTTGACTGCGTTGGAGGATACGAAGGATAACCGTCAGAAGTTAAACCAATAAACTTATTCTGTTGCTGTTGCTCTCTTGTCAGCTTGAAGGTGCATGGCTGTTGTGGAATGGTAAGGGTGGGGGGGGGGCGGTTGGGTGGTTGGGGTCACACTAAGCGATAGCACGTAGCAGCGTAAAGTAAATGGGAAAAGTTCCAGTCAAATTCTGATGAAATGAAATTAGTTTTCGCTTGAGTGTAGTTTCCGTTTGTCGACTGGACTGGACACAAGAAAAAAAGTGCTGCAATATCAAAGCGAGTGTGTCTATGTGTGTGTGTGTGTGTGTGTGAGTATTGGTAATGGTGCAACTTTATCTACCGGCGAGCGTTGCAAACGACGTATATGAATGACGGCAAAGTGACATCAATTCGCCTTCAAAATGGATATCCCAATAGCTTGCTATATTGCTCACTCCTCCGCACTATGCCTGTGTGTGTGTGGTGTGTGTGTGTGTGTGTGTGTGTGTGTGTGTGTGTGTGCGGTGTGTTAGTGCGCACGCGACAGCAATCAAACCACAAGAAGTCGCTTATAAATGACATACTTTTTACCACCCGCGTTCACCAACAACAACAGCAACAACAACAGCAGCAACAACAACAACAGCAACAACAACAGCACTTACGGTATCATGTTGTTCTTGCCACAATGTTCGCTGAAGCTTTCAAGTGCACAAAGGGCAGAGATCAAGTATTAAATTGCTTTTAACTTTAATGAGATTGAGAGACAGAGCGAGAGAAAAGCGACAGATTGAGAGAGACAGCACATAAACTAATTAAAAATAAACGCATTTAATTAAATTTGCACACTTTAAAAAATAAAAAAAAAATATATAGAGCATATATAGAAAAAGAAGAAATTATAAATATAACTACAAATACAGATCAAATACAAGGTAGAAAATAAATGAATAAATTCAAATACGATTTTCACATTTATTTCTAATTCTAAAAGCAGATATTAAAATTGTTCTTAGAATTCAGAAGAATTTAATACAATTATTAATTTATTTATGTGTATATAAAATTACATATTATTTTTTTGTTCGTAAAGAAAAAAATTTTAAATTTTATTATTATTTTAATTATATTTAAAAGAAAAGTAGAAAGTTCCACTGTGCATTTCGTTGGGTTTTGAAGCGCACCGCATTGATGACTCGGTACACAAACATAATGACAGACACACACACACACACACATACACACTGATACATAAAAGTTTGAGTATCAATCAACGACGGTCAATCAATCAAATGATGGAACAATGAAGTTGACGACGCCGTCAATCGGCGGCTGAGAAAGTGGCAGCCAATCAAATTTTCTACTCGAGATTTCTTTGTTATTGTAAAAAAATGTATTTTGAGTGTGTGTTTATGTTGTTATTGTGTGTGTGTGTGTGTGTGTAGCATGTTTAATTTAGGTCAGGTTTTCAAGTGGTCAGAATTGAGTTTACTGTGCGACGAGCAAATGCAATTTATACATTTTGTAATTGGCACTTTTAACCAATGGGTGTGTATGTGTGTGTGTGTCGCATATTTAAAATGCTTGAAATTCATCATGTCACACAGATGCGATTGGGAAGTTGCCGTCGACTAAAAATGTTGCTGCAGCATTTCGAATTATTTACAACTGGCAAAAAGTATCTGGCAAAGAAACCAGTCAAGAAGAAAACACAACAACACCACAAAAAAAACTAACAACAACAACGAGAAGAACAACAACAGCGAAATTTTATGTTATTAGCCCTGGTGCACAGTTGGGACACAGTTGCAACATTTGCTGCAACAGCAGCACTACACGTTGCACCCACCTCGCTTCTGCTAAAATGCACTTCAATGCTCAAAATGACAGTCGTGTTTTTTTTTTTTTTTTTTGGGGCTTTCACAGAAATCATTTGGGATGCGGCAACAACAATAAACACAACACAAATAAACATGTTTATTAAACACTCTTTTACTGAGCTAGCAAATACTCTGGCTAACAATTTTTACAGTGTACTCCGATTTCGTTACACACAAATTTATTAATTAATTAATTAAAATACTCATCAGCCCAAAATGAAGTGTAAAAAGTGGAAGTAAACTTTAACTGTGGTATATATAAATATTTATATATATATATTCAGTCGATGCTTGTGACTGTTTGATAATACCCATTTTAGTTGTTCATAATTTTGACGAGGGTATAAAAAACTTGGGGTACAAAATAAAAATGAGCAACTTTTAGTGGAAGTAAAACGTAAAATGCATAACAACAACAGCAACAACAAAAACGTGGCTTAAAAAAGTGATGGGAAAAAAGACGAAGAAGAAGAAGAACCAACGCAAATTGGCGAAAACTTGAAGAAGTGCTTAACTAAATGTACGACATGAAAACATTATAATACTCGCAGCTATATATATATAAATATATATATATAACTATATACTCGATGTATATATATGTATATATGGGAAGATAACACAAATTTGTGAGACTTGATGGTGGGAAACGACCTTATTTGGTTAACAGACTAGAGTTTTTGGCCGAGGTCAGAGCTCAAGCAGAAAAAATGCAGAGAAAATGAAAATGAAATCACAAATTGCGCTTAAAAGTATGCAATGAAAATGGGAATTGTGGGGGAAAATTTTGCGCTTTTTATTGTGGCTAATTTGCAAGTTTCTATTATTTGTTTCGCACGCTGGCAACTCTAGTGCCCAGCTACATAATTACACTTAGCACACCCACAAGGCACAAGGGGGGAGCAAAATGGAAGGGGAGCTGCTCGACTTAATCGTGGCACCTGTCCAGTTGGTCAACGGGTTTGCCAGTGACACGCTACGCCGGGTGGCATAATTAAAAGTTAAGGGCCTGACCGGGACACATATACACGCGCACACACACACGCACACACGCATACACACGCCCACTCACACGCACTTACAGCTAAAGGACAAGAGTTATGAAGGGAGCTGGGGAGGGAGTTGAAGTGAAGCTTTTGCTTTACTGCATAGATACAATTTGACGATGACTTTGTTTTGCACCTCAGAGAGAAAGAGAACAAGAGAGAGAGAGAGAGAGAGAGAGAGCGAGAGAGAGCGAGAGTGAGCGAGAGAGTGTGAGAAAAAGTGGAAGTGGAAGAGTTGCCAGTTAAATTTTTCACAAAACGAACTTAGTCTAAATATGCTTTAATAAGTTGTTTCTTTTGCATTCGCTTTTATATAGCCAAAAAAAAAAGAAAGGATTTTATTCAGATGCCAATTTTTGTGGCACTTAATATAATCATATACATAAATCTTATATATATCTTATATATATCTTATATATACAACAATTTCGATATGTGATAATTGATGACAAAACTTGTTAACTGACTTATTTATGGCATAAATAAAATTGATATACTTCCGCAAAATGTGCTCTATGTGCAATATAATTTTTTTTGTATTTTAATTGAATTTTAATTAGTATTCTGCTATTAGAAAATCGAAACTTTGTCATAAAATGGCAAAAAAGTTTCACTGAGAGCAATATTAATTTTATTATGAAGACCTTTTGGCGTCAAGTGCAGCCGGAAATTGATGATGTTGCTGCACTGCCTCATTTGGAACTTAATTACATTTAATACCAACCCAACCAGGAAGGACAGGCAATTTTTCAATTGAGTGGAATTGCTGGAACTGCAACTGGCAACTTGTCGTAAGTGTCTGGCATCCTTTTTTCTCCATTAAACCACTAATAATTAGAGGAACTTTGCTAGTTGGTTTGCAATATATATATATATATTAATTAATAATGACAAAGGACAATTACACACAGGACAATTACATTAAGGAACTTTGCTGAAAAAAAAAAAATAAACAAAACACGAACAAATTGCAAACTAATCAGAGTAGGTTTTTAGTTTAGTTTAAGTTTGTTTCTATTGGTTTTCTCATTATAGGCCTAGAGACCGGACAGTCAACAACAGAATTCCAGATTCCAGCATAATACAAAAGAAACACAAATTACGAAGAACTATCTCAACAATTGCGCGAAGATCGTCTTTGAAAACAAGCGAATTTTCACATATATTTTTATCATGGCTTATATCGGAAAACTTATTAGGCAGGAAAATGGGTTACTGCCCACGATAGTCATTCCAGAATCTCCCAGAAGGCAATATTCATTGCGGTAAGTCTTCTTCTTCTGCATCTTTTTCAATGTTAGTGTGTGTGTGTGTGTGTGTGTTTGTGTGTGTGTGTGTTTGTGTGTCTTCTATTGAGTTTGCCTTGCAGCCCTGGTCATTATGATCATCTCAATCGATTCCACTACTGCGCCTACGATGACCGTTGGGAGGACCAGCGATTGGGTCGGGCACAGCATATGGAGGAACAGGACAAGCGTCGCATGGAGCGGCGCAGGCTGATGCAACTGCAAAAGACCCAGGCTGAAGAGCAGCTGGAAATGGAGAAACTTGCAGCCAATTCGAATGAGTCATCCTCGTTGCAGAGCTTCGAGATGGATGCTCAGCCCAAATCGAAGAATGAAAGTCGCAAAAGCGTCGAAGATTCCAAAAACTCGCCTTATTACGACTGGCTCGCTACCAAAAAGTAAGGACTTCCTCATGCATTACTATTTCCAAAACTGACTTACATACTTTGCACTTACCCCGCACTTTTCTATATCCTTCTTTTCGTATTCTCTGCATTGACTAATTTATCCTAATTTATTCTTTGTATATTTTTTACTTACTCAATTCCAACTGTTCCGCATCCGCATGCTCATTATTTACGTCCTGGTAACTGCTTCTAAACACCTCTGCCACCAGTGAGGCACAGCAGCTGGAGGGGTATGATCGTCGCTTGATCGCCCTACTGAATGATCAGGTTACATTGGAACGCGCTAGACTGGCAGAGGTGAAGAACCAGCACTGGGAGCTGACCAAAGTCAAGTTGCGTCGCTCCATTTCGGAGATGAGCGGCAGGCCGGCTTCGCTGCTCGAATCGATGCCCAATGCAGAAGCACATCGACGCCTGCTCGCCTGGGAGCAGGAGAAGCTCAGCGAGCTGGAGGCGAAGCGCTTGGAGCGTGAGGAACGCGAGGCGCGTCAACAGCTGATCGAGAAGACTCGAGGCGAAGTCAACGTCGACACCTATCAGCAGTGGAAGGATCGGCCCAAGCCGGTCGCCATGGGTCGTGGCTTGGACTCGCTGCGTGCCACAAACGCACCCACCCACATCAATCCTAAAGCTTGGCAGTCGCTGGTGTCCCCTGAACCCCCTCAGAATCCCCGCAAACCGTTGGAAAAGACGCAGCGAACGGTGCCAGACTACGAGCGACTGTATCGACT
The DNA here is from genome assembly GCA_035042405.1 of Drosophila demipolita. Lineage (NCBI taxonomy): Eukaryota > Metazoa > Arthropoda > Insecta > Diptera > Drosophilidae > Drosophila > Drosophila demipolita. The sequence continues at coordinate 2,515,557 of JAWNLI010000476.1, read as the reverse complement.
GGCGCTGCCGCGTCAGCGCATACATGAGGACGGCAGGTGCAGGCACAATTGTTACTCGAAACAGGTGCAGGATCAGAATAAGTATAACGCAATTGGCAAGGACAACAATAAGGAGCAAAATGTTGAAGCAGAAGTGGCAGCAAACGCCAAGGAGCATGTGGGGCGTGGCATTTACGGAGGAACATCACGAGTATATATCGGCAAGCAACGCAACTGCAAGGAAAATGTGAAAGCAAAACACTGGCGTTAAATTTAATACGAACATGAAAAGATATATAAATCATATATATATTTATAAAAAATTTCAAATTTGATAAATGTAAATAATAAAAAAAAATGTTCAATTGGCAAATTGCGTTGGTTAACACTCAAAACACTCAAAATCCTATCCGATAGGACGAAAGTAACTTCAAAGTTAGTCCGATCCAAACTTGAGCCATGCGGGGCTCACAATCGGCTTACCCTAAGATGGGTCACAGGGAAATACCAGTGAACGAAGCGGCGGTTGAGCAGGCTAGAATGGGAATTAGGAACGAGGAATGACCACGGAGCTGGGAAGAGACAGAGAGGACTCCGACAGGTCAAATGGCTTTTGGGCAGCTATGATCATAAACGGTTTAAGCAAGTTATATCCATGGGATCCAAGAAATAGGCTTAGGATACTTGTCGCTCAGAAAAAAAAAACTCAATTTATATTAAAAACAAAAAAAACAAACAATTTAAATATGTCGAGCTGAAAAACCATTAACTAATTGGACTTGGTTAATAATATGAAATTTTGCACTCACAATTTATGTTTGTTAATTCGATTTCTGAGTTAAATGCAAATATTTATTTGGCTTATTTGCCGCTTCGTCAGCTTATTGGTAATTTGAGTCAATTACAGCTGCCAATTATTGAATGTGCTGCCAAAATTATAATTATAATTATGAGACAGGATGGGATGCTCCAGGGATGCCTGAATTATGTGTATACTAATTGAAAGCGTGTCGCGAAACACAATTACCTGAAACGAAGAAGTGTGGCATGTGGATGGGGATTGGTATTTCGGGGAGTGAGTTGCTCCCCTCTCCTCTCCTCTCCTCTCCTCTGCTCTCCTCAGCTCTGCTTTGCTCCGCTTTGGTTTCGTCAAATCGATACGGCTTAGTCATTGCTGGGGCTTCCGAGCGAGTGACCAGCCAGTTGATTGCCTTTGGCTTTGCCGTTGCCGTTGCACAGTCGTTGTTTGGTCATCAGCAACATTAACAGGAACAGCAGCAACAGCAGCAGCAACAGCAACAGCAACAGCAGCAGCAGCAGCAACATGCAACGTTGGCAGAACAAAGTTGCCGTGGTTAGCGGCGCCAGTGCTGGCATAGGTGCTGCCTGTGCCCGGGCACTGGTCGGTGCCGGTCTGGTGGTTGTTGGGTTGGCGCGGCGCCACCAACGCATCGAGCAGATGCGTTCCCAATTGCCGCCCGCCGACCAGAAACGCTTGCATGCCCTGCGCTGTGACATAACTAGCGAGGAGCAGGTGCTGGAAGCCTTTGAGTGGACGCAACGGCAGCTGGGCGGCGTCCATGTGCTGGTCAGCAATGCGGGCATCCTGGCGAGCAGCACTGAGCTGAGCGGGGCCTCCAACACACGGGGCATACGCGACACCATCGAGACGAACATTATGGGCAGTGTGTACTGCGTACGTGAGGCATTCCAGTCGATGCGGCAGCGGGCGTCGGAGGAAGGCCACGTGATCATTGTGAACAGCATCGCCGGGCAGCAGGTGCCCAACTTGGGGTCGCAGCTGCCATCCCTCAACATTTATCCGGCCAGCAAGTTTGCGCTGCGCGCCATGCAAGAGATCTATCGACAGGAATTCCAGCGGCACAAAACCCGTGTTCGGGTCTCGGTGAGTCCTCCAATTTAGTTACAGCAAATGCACAAAACGGGGCAAGTCACAGACCGGAGTCCAACTAGTTGCAACTAGCCGATTGTTTCTGGTCTTGTCTGGTCTGACTGATCTTATTCCAGCTTCTTGAAGATTGGGCAGACAACTAGAATTGAAAACAAATTAATAAGAATTGTCCAAAAAAAGGGCTCAAACATTCGCCTACAACCCTGCTCCAGCTCATGATGATGATGATGTTAGTCAAGTGTCACATTTTTCGCTATTGCAGACCATTAGTCCGGGCGTCGTCGACACGGACATGCTGCCGGAGCAGCTGCAAGGCATCTTCAAGCAGCACATGCCGATGCTCAGCTCCGAGGATGTCGCCGATGCCATACTCTGGACCATCGGAACGCCGTCCAATGTGCAGGTGAGATGGACATTTCAATGGACACTGCTTGGCTTGCTTCAGTTCTAACAATTGTCTCTTCCCAAATCGTGACAGGTGCAAAACATCACCATTAAGCCGCAGGGGGAAAAGTTTTAATTGAATTGCCAAAAAATCAAAATTAAATACAACAATTGTTGAACCAGACTCAAAAAGTCAAGAAACACAATTTTGCTTTGTCGGAAACTTATCTCTTTGAAAAATATAGTTTCGATTTCGATTATCAGTGATTTCCTGTCGTTAAAAAAAAAGAATATTATAGAAGGATGATAAGTGGGTCACTAGAAGTAAACTCAAATCCAATCCAACAATTCCTAATCGATCGAATTTCTTCAGTCAGCGTGTGTGTGTGTGTGTGTGTGTGTGTCAACAATTTCCACATCGATCTGTGGCCATTGCTTGGTCCCTGGAGTCGGACGACGATTGTTGCACTCAGCTTACCCAAGCTGCAAGGAGTTGCAAGTGGCAAGTTGCAAGCTGCAAGCTGCAGCTGGATTCGGCAAACACGAAAGCAGCCAACCAACAAAATTTGTTTCGCAAAATACGAAAAAACAATCAAAAAATAAAACAAAAAAAAAGGGTTTAGAAGGTGGGGGGGGGTGTGTGGGGAAGGGGGGGTGTCGAGGGAAACATAAAACACTGTTTGAAATTTTTGGCAAAAATGTGGGTTGCCTTTTATCCGGCACTCAAATCAGCAGCAGCAGCTGCTGCAATCGTTAGCCCTCTCCCTCTCCCTTCCCTCTCTCCATCTCTCACTGTCTCTGGGGCATCTGAGGCATCGATTGGACACAGGTAGTGTGCGCTGGGGGCACAACCACTTCAGGCAAGTTGTGTGTCCTGTTTTGCCAGACCAACAAATCTAACTGAGCGACACAATGAAAATGGATTAAAAGGATAAGTGGACAACTGGCCAACTGAACAACTGGGCAACTGGGCAACTGGGCAAGTAGGCAAGTGGTCAGCTGGACTCGGTCTTGTGGATCATACTTAAGCCACCACGTCGTGGTGCGGCCAGAGTGAAGCACCTGGGAGGCCTCGAACTGCGCCTGGGTCGATGTCGTCAGCGGGCTAACATCAAGTTGCCACAGCTATTGTGCCACTAATTGAATTAACCAGCAACAAGCAACAAGCAAGAAGCAAGAAGCAACAACCAGAAGCCAGAGGCCAGAAGCTGACGCTGACGCTGGTTGCAACAAGATAAGCCCAACTTGCAACAGCTTTGCAAGACCCGTCAGTTTATCTACGGTTTGTGTTTGAATTGGACTCGCACCTGTTGGCCAACATTGTGTTTTGGCCCAGCTTTTGGCTATGGGTATCAAATCTTCAAAGACTTAATGCGACGGGGCCAACCTTTTGGACGGGGCCAACTCGTGTTTTGTGTCATGTTAATAAAAAAATGTTTCATTTTGTAATTAACAAATCAATTTTTTTTAATTAAATCCCAAATCTAAGTTATTTAAACATAAAAAGCTAAAGTAAAACAAAAACAATTTATTTAAGTTAAGTTGACTTTAACAGAAGCTTAAAAAATCCTGTTTAAGTTCAACAAATTTTAATATTATTTCCTAAAAATTTTTTGATATTTAGAATTTGTTTTTTTATTTATTTTTACGCTGACTTCGGTTTGAACAGAGTATTTATTTGCAGTGCTAAAAAATAGCTTCGTTTTGTAAGGGGAAACAATAAAAATTAACAAATCAATTTTTATTTTTAGTTCTTAATTATCACATTTAGTTTAATTTGCCCAATCTTCAAATGAATAAGACTGAAATCTTAGCAACTATTATTAACTATTATTATTTAACTAATTATTTAATCATGAAAAGCTAAAGTAAAAAAAAAAAACAATTTAATTAAGTTAACAGAAGCTGCAGCTAAAGCGTAAAAACTCTGTTTAAGTTTAACTAATTTTAATATTATTATTTATATTTTCTACAAATGGTTTTTTCTTTTTAGAATTTTTTTTTTGTTTTGAGCAGTGTATCAATGCGCGGAGCAAAATTAAAGCTTTTCGATCAATTCAAGCTTTTTCGCGTTTGCAGCGCACGCTGTGCCGCAGAGAGTGGCATGCAACATGTGCAGGAGTCCAGCTGTTGCAGGGTCAGTGGTGACGCTGCTCCGCCAACTGACGACCACGTTCTGCCCAGTTGCCCCGACTCGGATCGGGGCTGGAGCGACCTGACCGCCAGCTGGGCGAGCCAACGCTGCCAGGCTAGCTGGGAGAGCTGTGCCCGCATCCCTTCGTGACATTGCTGCTGCTGCATTTCACGCTGCTTCTGCTCGCGCCGCTGCTGCGACTCGTGCTGCAACTCGTGCTGCTTACGCTGCTCCCACTGCCGCAAGTAGCGCTGCCTCTGCTCCGACATCGAGGCGAGCAGTGGGCGTTGCGACACCGCCAACGGCATCGATGCCGGCAGACATCTGCGGTGCTTCAGTTGCAGCCAATCCGCATAGCACTGATCCGACATCTGTTTGCGCAGCTGCCTCACCCGATTCTGTTCTTGCAACTCACGTCGCAATTTACAACGACGCAGAAGCTCCTGTTTCCTGTGGTATAAATTAAGCAACAAAAAAATCAAAACCGATTTTTGCAATTTCATCCGAATAAGCGAATAATTTGCATGTGGAAATTGGACAAAAAGACCGAATCGGCTATTGTTGATGATATATATATATATATATATATATTCATAGATGGGCTCACTTTTTGGACAGCAGCCACTGGTCAAAGGTCAAACGATTTTGCTGCAGACTCTTTGGCCGCGTCTCCAGCCAACATTTGCCACTGTTCCTGCGGCTGCTGCTCTCCATTGAGATGCGTCGTGGTTGGGCGACAGTTTGCCGTGGCTGCTGATGGGTGACTGGCGTTGGGCAATTGGCGTCAAGTTGGCCGCCCTTCAAATCACTGCTCTCCTCCGGACGTAGTCGCAGTCTGCCAAACACATTCGGATTATACCCAGAGCTGTGTGCCCAGAGCAGCAGATGATTACGATTAAACGGATGCTCGAATTACTGCTGTTTACTCCACATTTGTATACCCAATCTGTTGATCAGGCTCTGCTGATCTTGGCATCGTCGTGGTCAGGCACTTCCCTCTGCTCTCCTCCCCTGTCATGTGCGTTTCTCGAGTCCAATAAAAGCAAAAGGCAAAAGTAAATATTTAATTTTGAATTTTCTGACAGATGATCAGAATCAGAATTTTGAAAGTGCTTAAAGCAAGTACAAAATTTAGTGTCAAATAATAAATATTAAAACTTTTGAGCTGTTTTCTTATATAAAAATTGTTTTTTCTATTAATATCAGATTTTTGAGTGTTTTTTTCTTTTAATTTTTTAAATACCCAAATTTATTGGCAGTGTGCGAAATTGATGTAAAAACTTTGACTTGTTAAAAGTACTTTTGAAAGGAAATAATTTTGTGATTATGATTTAATCCTATGTTTAAATGTTTCGTAAGATCGATGCGAATAAGAGGATCAAGGATCAAGGAATGATAAAAGTTAAGTAATCTAAAAATGGCTGCTAAAATCAAAGTAAGTAAGCCAAAAAGATTCCCAGTGGAATTGCCAAATTGGCATCATAACAACTATTTTGCCCCGTTTAACTTTAACTTTATTTTGAACTCTTCATTCCGCTTGGCACCTGCCATTTTTCCCAGATTGTTTTTTTGGGCGAGTCTCCTTTGGCCAATTCTCGGGTTCAAGTCAAGTATTTTCTTGGTCGCAGCAGCAGGTGAAGGTTGCAACAGCCATCAAGTATTTGTTGCCGTCTTATTTTAGCTGTCAACAACAACAAATAATAACAACAGCAACAACAACAACAACAACAGCAACAACAGCAACTTTCTTGTTTTTGATATATTTGTGGACAGAACCCATTGAAAATGTGTAAAGAGCTATTTACATATATATATATATATATATATACTGCTCTAAGCTGTGCACGATTTATGACAGGTGGTAAGGACTTGGTTGCAGTTGCTGAGTTGTCTGTGTTGCCTGTGGGGTTGGGGTTGGGATTGTTGTGGATGCAGCATAGGTGCAACTGTGGCAAGCAGAACAACAACGAGCCGCGACTTGTAAGTCGCGAAAAGCTGCAAATATTTTATTGTAGTCAGTCAGAATGTCAACAAAAAACAAAGGCACACCTCCAACACGTTCTCACACACCTTCCACATATACACACACACACAAAGGTCACATTTATATACCCTGAACCCATTAAAAATGTGTAAAAGGGGCTTTAATGGTTTTGTGCAAGTGTATGTAACAGACAGAAGAAAGCATCTGCGACTCGATAAAGTATATATATTCTTGATCAGGATCAACAGCCGAGTCGATATAGATATGGCTCTCTGCCTCTATGAGAGACTGTCTCAGAGACTAAGCAAAGTAAAAGACATGAAATTTGCAATATATGTTCTCGTATATTTGGTGTAGATTTAGTTCGTTTTATATGATCCGTTTCTCGGTTATTAATACTATCGGATTTTCGATAGCAATGAGTTCTACAATTTAAAAGGCAGAATCATTAGCACACATAATATACCTTTGCATTATATTGATCAACTGCCTAAATTTCATTAAGATCGGATTAGAAACATCCAAGTTGTGGTCAAAAATATATTCTCATATTGATCTCATTTCTATGGGCAGCCGCAAGCATTTTCTGTATGCATAAATATTCAAGTGCATGTGTGAGAAAGGGATGGCATGATAAGCGATGCGAGTGTTATTTTGTTTTCGATTAAGTATTCTGCAAAGACCCGTTACAAATGCCTGCATGTATGGCTGTATTGTGTTCATAGCCAGCCAATTAGGGATCAGTTTGGGCTTCTATTAGCAGCCGCAAGCATTTTCTGTATGCATAAATATTCAAGCGCATGTGTGAGAAAGAGATGGCATGCATGTATTGTGTTTCTAGCCAGCCAATTAGGGATCAGTTTTTACTCTTCAGTATTTGCTATAAGAGACGAGTTAGCTTGCCTACATTTGAGTGGTATTTCGCGGGAATTTATAGTGAACAGCTGGGTTCAGGGTATATCGTAGTCGAGCTCACTCGACTACAGCATGCTTAATTGTTATTTTTTTATTTTAATTGCAGCTACGCAGTGAATAAAAGGCGTACAGTGTTTTTTTTTTTTACTTGGTTTACGTAACTGTGACTCTGGCTTGGCATTTAACTGCTTAATTATGAACTGACTAACTGTCAACTGTGAACTGTCAAAGTGTCGCGGGCGCGAGAAAGAGAGAGAGAGAGAGAGAGTGAGATAGATATGCAGCATAATAATGACATTTTAATTAAATTAAAGCCGAGTTGGTTTTAGTTATTTTTATTGCTGTGCTTGCTGAAATCTGACGTCAAAAAATATATTTCTGAAATATTTCAAATATTAATAAAAACTTGAAGATATGTTAACATTTTTGTAGAGACTTGCGTTTGACGGAGAACCTGTAAAGAAATAAGTTAAGTGATTACAGAAAGAAGAAGAAGAACTATACAATTATCATTAAATAGAAATTGAAGTTGAGTCAATTTACCAGGTTGATATCAGGTTATATCTCATTTATTTTATTAGCTTTTTTCTCGGCTCGATTTAAGCTTTTTGTGTTTTTTTTTTAAGTTCGCTTTATTCAGGTGCATGCGATGCGATTGCGAATCGAGCGTCATTTAAATGAGCACCTTCAGCATCGATTGCCCCATACAAATTGAAGGAGCTGCGCTTGCTACCCCCTTCCCTTCCCATCCCTTCCCATCTCTTAAAAACAGTACCGCTGTCCCTGAACGAAAACCACATAAATTGTCGATTGCAATTGCAGAAAGGGGAAACAAAAAGGAATTTCGCAGCGTCGGCAGCGACATAGCATCCCCCCCCCCTCCAACATACTCCCATAACCAGCCCCGCCCCATTTACGTTATGCCCTAGAAAAGTAAATTGCCAGCGAGTTGTAATTGAAAAAAATTGCGTTGCATACTTGTAGGCATGATTTATAAAAGCAACAACAACAACAGCAGCAGCAGCAGCAGAAAACAAGAGCAAAACGAAAGAAGGAAAAAAAATGAAAGCAAAAATAAAAAAAAAAAGAAAGAAAGAAAGAAATAAACCCATGCCAATTGCTGAGACAAACAATTTGAGTGTTGCTTTTGTTGTTGTTGTTGTTGCTGCTTTTGTTGTTGCTTTTGTTGTTGTTGGTTTTGTGTCAGCAGTTTTTGGTGTTGCTGTTGTTGCTGCTGCTGCTGCGGCTGCTGCGGCTGCTGCTGCGTTGCGGGTATTGGCAAATGCGTCGAAAGACAATAAACGTGGCCAGATGAATAAATAAAAAAATTCAAACAAGAATGTTACAGTCGAGTGGGCTCGACAACGAGATGCCCTACTCCACTTTATTCCAAATATTCTTATTCTTAGTAGCATTTAAAAAACTTTGCTTTCATTGCGAAAAAAATGTATATAGTAGATAATTATTTACATATAAACATGATCAATTGGCTTATCGAATTATATCGATTTTCGCGAAATGGAATCAGTTATCGATCAACATAAAATAAGCTTAAAAAGCTTAATTTTAACAGGTTTTGTGATGTTGATCAAGAATATATATGCCTAATGGGGTTGGCAATGCAACAAAAACAAAAGTCCAAAATGAAGAGAGAAATTTTTTTTTTAACCAAACTGTGTGTGTTCTACCAACAAACAACAATCAACAACAACAACAACAACAACAATATTAATAAAAACAGGCACGTTAACAGAAACAATGAAACCAAGAACAAAACTTAAACACCGAATTTCAGTTGCTCTTTTGTCAAAACGAGAGAGACAGACACGGAAATCAAATTAGATAAAGAAAATAGATAAAGAGAGAGAGAGAGAGACAGAAAGCGAAAGAGAAAGAGAAAAGGAACGAAAATAGTACATTTTACCTGGATTTAAAATCCAAGAAAAATAATAAATTTTATTTTAATGCAAAGCAGAATCGAAATTGTTCAACTATTAATAATAAATAAATAAATATTAATAAGCAAATATTTTATTAATAATAAATAAAAATAATAAATTTAACTGTATTTTTTTGCAATTTATAACTATATTTTTGGAAGCTGCGCAGAATCGATAATATTTTAATTATATTTTGTAGCTAGTTAAACACAAAATAAACAACAATAAATAAATATATTATTATTAAAAATAAATAAATATAATATGAGTAGCAAATAAATTAATAAGTAATATGTAAAAAATAAATAATTAAAGTTCCTTTCAATTATTGCTTAAATGTGCAGCTCAACTTTCGTTGTTTTATCGTTTCCTTTCAAAATCTCAATCCAATATTTGAATACCCTTTCCAAGAGCAACAACAACAACAACAACAACAACCACATAAAATGTTGTCGCTTTGTTTTTTTGGCGTCAGTCTCTGTTTCAATAAATTTGAATATAGGCACGCATAAAATGTATTTTTATTTATGCCACACTTTGGGGCAGCTACGCCATTGCCGCTCTGCCGCCATTGCAGCATTGCAGCATTTCAGCGGATTCTGTTGTCGGTTTTGTGACTTTATTAAAAGCATTTGTAGCCAGTGAAAACGGTACGTGCCAGGTATACCCTGCCACACTGCCACACACATATAAATGCTGTCTGTGCATACACTGAGCGAAACGAGCAGCTCGAAGTCACCAAAGAAGCCCAAAAGTAGCCACAAAATGTGGTTCAAGACTTTTCAATTTTAAAGTGATTAATTAAGAAACGTTCAACACGGCTTCAAAAAAGTTCACAGTTTGATACAAAAACCGTTTTAAAGTGGTTCAAAAGTATTTCAAAGTGTAAAAGTTTGGATAACTGTTTCGAGCAGGTAAACAAAATAAATGGAATAAATGTGTTTTTAAAATGCCAAAGTAAATTTAGCAAGGAATGTTTAATGATTCCACTCAAAATTTGGTTTTTCTTTTCGTTGTTGAGTAATGATTAAGAAATTAACATGAGTAATTTTTTTCAGAAAACACTTTTAACGAATTTTCGAGGATGTAATTTGCAGAATATTTAATTTTTCAAAAACAAATGAATCATTGAGATCGCCTTTTACTATTTCAATCAATTCTATTTTTATCTTTCTTAGATTATTAACAGAAAAATTTAAAATTTTTAATTAATTTTAAGCAATTTATATTAATTTCTGGATTTTCAGATGTGTTTTGCTTCAACGCAATTCAACTCATACTTTTTTTTTTCTTGTTTTTATTAATATTTTTAATTTAAGTAAACTTATATTTTTATGACGAAAGAAGAAGAAGAAAATTTGTATTGTTATTTTTATCATTTTTAATTTTGTATAGTATACTGTAAGGAAACTTAAATTTTAATTTATTGAGATGGTTTTTACAATTAATCTGAATTATTTTTTTATGTACATATTTTGATTTCTCTTTCATTTTTTATTTTTTTTTCTTTTCTTATTTATATTGTTTATTTTTTTTAGGGATTTCTGTCCTGTCAATTGGTTTTTTTTTCATTGTTGTTTGTGGTTTTTCTGTGTGTATTTTGCTTGGCAAACATTTACCACATTTTTGTGTATTTGCCACATTTCGACATTTTCATAAATTGACAAATTTTATGACGCCAATAGGCAGCGCAACACCAACAGCGGCAACAGCAACATTACCGCTATCGACGTGCCACATAAAAAAAAAAAATAGAAAAAAAAGGAGAAGGTTGCAAATTTCCGTTGTTGCTGCAATATTTGATAATTTGCTGTGGGACTGACAGGAAGTGCTGATAGGACTACGCCCATCCCATTTGCTGAAGCACACCTGTCAACTGTCACCTGTCCTGCCACCACCCCATCCACCCTCCACACAGACACACACACGCGCGAGATTCACCACACCCCCTTCGCAACCAGAAGTGGCACCTGCAAAACAAAGAAGAAAATTGGCCTTATCAGTCAGCTCAAGGTCAGCGTGTGGGCACACACCTATCACACACACACACAACGACAAACTGTGTGTGAAACGTAGCCGTTAATTAAAGCAACATTTTGTTGCCCGCAACAACGGCCACAAAAGAAGCGGGGAAAACGTCGAGCATTGACAATATATGCTAACCTGCCACTTGTGGCAAATAGGCATTGTTGCCTGTATTTACATCTATCCAATTACGGTTCTTCTTTTGAATATTATTCTATATTTATTTTGTAAATATTTTCCACAATTTTTAGGCAGGAAAAACCTCCTTCAAAAATCGACAACAAATATTGATTTCTGAAATAAATATTGGCAGTTTAATTCCAGTTTTGTATTTATTTATTTATTAGTTTTAGTATTTGGTATTTATTGTATTTTTAGTTGCTTTTGTATTATGTTTGTGGCATTTGTTGCAACAGAAAACTGAGAAAATTATTTCAGAACAATATCAAATCGCAACTAATAAAAATGTTTAAAATATAGAAAGAAAAAAAATGCGAAGGTTGCAAGCTTTAAAATAATTAATAAATTAAAACAATAACAATAATTATAAACAATAATCGTAATCACAATTTGCCACAACAATTTAAAACTCTTGTGGCACGTGCAACTGCTGCTACTTATTATTTTATTTATTTATTATTAATTTAGTGCCAACTAAAGTCAGTCGACACAAAGATACAAAAAGTAACAAAATTGAATAAAATGTAAAATTATATTTTAATAAAGTAATTTGAGCTTGATGAGGAAATTATGATGTTAATCATTAAAATTCATACTTTATTTAAAAAACTTTATTTGGAAATTTAATATTTTATACGGTTTTTTCATTTTATTTTTGTGCACTTTTTCATAAATCGAAATTCGATTTTATATTTATTTTGCCATTATATTTGTAGTGTTCTCAAATTTCAAATTCAGAATTTAGCATTGAAACATTAAAAAAAATTTAATGAAATTCTTGATTTCTTTTTTTGCAATGATTTTCAACACCCACGAAAATTCACCAGTTCCAAAGCAATCATGAATCAAAGAGCATCTGTATGTGTGTGTGTGGTTAGAGTCTTTTGCATGTGCTGCCTGTGCAACACACTTGGCCAAAAAATCAAGCGAAACCACCGCATCAATTTGTTTTTATTCTGCTGCCAATTACTGTTAAATAAAACTGATAAATTGCTAAGAAAAGCAACAATAATAAAAGCGCGCACACACACACGCTTAAGTCACAGTTCATCCTCGTATTTTAAGAGCGCAGAGCCAAGCTCTCTTGCAGCAAGCTTGGTGAGAGAGCGAGTAACAACATGTGCTTAACAGGTTGCGACGCGCTTAACAGCATGGTTGCGAGGCCCACTGTTGCCGTAACAGCGCAGCCGCATGAGCATGCCGCCCGGCCTGAACAAACGCGGCCGCTTAACAGATGCAACTGTAACCACTATGTTGGCAGATGCAAAAGCAAAGCCATACGACGCGGACGTGCAGCGGGTTCGGATTCGAGCTAGTGTTGAACGTAAATTCCGTAAATTTTGTGTGAATCTTGTAAATTCTCCGCTTCGCTGTTCGCCGGCAAACCTGTAAATTAGCTAAAGAAAATGACGAAGAAGATTATAAGGAATACCGACTCCAATTCCAAGCACTGAGGCAACTTCGTTACCAGCAAGTGCCGCAAAATGCGCGCGTGTTATTTTTTTTTTGCTTTTGACCAACGATTCAAGTCAAGTTCCAGTTAAATGCAAATATTCTTTTTTGTTATTGTTAATACTAAGCAGTGAGTGCGAAATTAATTGCGAGTGCAGCTGGAGCGAATGCCAAATGCCAAATGCCAATAAATAATAAATAATAAATCATAAGTCACAAAAGGCAACACAAAAAGCAAAAGCAAACAGCAAAATTCAAAACAGAAGCTGCGTCAAGCGAAGATCGACTAAGGCAAAGGTAATCCAGAAAAAAATAAGAAAAACACATATAATAAAAGGAATTAAATTAAATTACAACACCACCGACGTACGTATGTGTGTGTGTGTGTGTGTGAGTGCAGCGTTAACCCGTTGAACCGGTTAAGCCAACAAATGCAGCAGCAGCAGAGCAAAATGAGCATAACAAATAGAAAAAATAAAAGCAACAAAACCAACAACAACAATAGCATTATTATGTTTTGGCTTGCATTCTGTGACTTATGCATGTGTGCATGAGTGTGTGTGTGTGTGTGCTCTCTTAGGCGCAGATTGCGATCGCGCTCTCTCCTCTCATCAGTTCAGCATCATCAGCAGCTAGGTGATCTGCCTGCTCTCTCCAGAGAGTAACAGCAGCAACAACAGTGCTTGTTCTTCAACTAACAGCTGCTACTTGGCTGCAACTCGATTAATAATTCCCTTTTACATGCTCGATTTGAATTACAAACAACAATCCAAAGTGCAAAAAAAAAAGCAGCAAAAATTCAAATAATAATTATTCTCAATACCCGTTCAACCGGTTCATGTCTGCAAACAATAACAAGCAAAGCAACAAACACAACAACAAGAAACAGAACACAAATAAAAAACTTTAACTAAACAAAAACCGCATGAAATGGCCAATTTAAAAGCTAATATGAATCACAATGAAAATTGCATTTTGCATGGCCAAAAACAAAAAAACAGAAAATAAATGCAAGATCAAAAACCAAAATGCAGCGAAAAAATTACAGCAGCAGCGACAACAACAACAGAGTTTCAATAACGAAAAAACAATGCTGCAAAAACTTGTTCTTGTTGCGAAAGCTGCGACGTCGACAGCGACGTCTTTGCGTGTAATTGACGTTTGCCAAAAAGAAAAAGAAAGCAGCGGCAGAGACATCGACGGCAACGTCGCGACATGAGCTTAGTGTTGCTGCTGCTTGTTTCTTTTTTTCGGGAGAGTCAGTACAGTTATCCAAAAAAGGACAAATCCCCATTGCGCCCATCTATACTTGTGTATTTATGCATGAGTTTGTGTGCTTTTAATGAAGTTGCGGCTGACAGCAGCAGCAAAAGAGACTACGTCTTTCCACGGCAATGAGAAGAGCAAGAAGAAGCAGTATAACAAAGGTGATTAGCACAGCATAGCTATGTAAAGTGTGGTTTAGGAGCGGAGGTGTAGAGGTTGAAAGCAAGCAAAAATAAGCCAAAGAGAAATTAAAATACCTCTGAAGCATCCAAAGAGAATGTTAATATCCCGTGTAATTTGAGGTGTATTCTATTAAGAAATGACATGACACATTTTTTAAATTGGAGCGAGAGGGAGAAAGAGAGCGTGAGTGAGAGAGAGAGAGAGATAGATAAATGGAAATGAACTTTTTTCACAATCTTGCTATAGAAATGTAAATGCCAAATAGGGATTCAATTTGTCGGAAAGGATAGAAAATAATGCTCAATAATTGAAATGAATTGTAAATTAATTATACGTATTTGCAATTGGATTACAAATGCAAATTCAATCTACCAAAATTTAAGCACTAAAACTAAACTACACATTTAAATAAAAAGCGTCGTTGCCAAGCAAATTACAAAATTTGCATATTGTGTTAATGGGAAACTAATCGCCAACTAACAGTAAAAAAAAACCGAAAAAAAAAAGAATGAAAAAAAGTCATGCTGATAATTACTTTTTATCTGCTGGGCATTTCAATCCGACAGGTCTATTAAAAAACAGCTCCGAGTGCTTTTCTTAGTTTTTTTTTCCCAATCCACACTAAAGCTCTTCACGCGATACACTTGAAATTTGCCCATTTAGAAGACCTTTGCCTGAACTCACTCCTCGACTCGATGAATTTCAACTAAAAAAGTTATCGTCTCATGCTGATGCTTCTACTTCTTCTGCATCTGCTTCTTCAGCATCTGCTTTAAAACTTCTTTGGCTTCGATCCGCATGCGAAAAGCTAATTTTTTCTCCTTTTATTTGCAAGTTTTTATATGTTGCTTGTGTTGTGTGTGTGTTTGATAAATTTAGGCTCAACTATCGCTTAAGCGGCTCTCCTGCTACAAAAACACACACAAATGCACGTGTGCGTCTGAAAAGGAAGCAGAAAAGAGGCAAAGCAACTAGAAAATGCTAAAAGAAGTTGATGTGTTAAAAACAAAAAACATATATATATATATATATATATATATATATATATATATATATATATAAATATAATAAATATATAGATATATATAAAACGGGAATGCTTCTGGAATTGTTTCTGCTTCTTTTGTGGTCAGCGCCAAAAATGGAGCGAACGCAAGAACAACAACAACAAAACTGAATGCAACAAGCGAAAAACAAAACAACAAAAAGAAAAAGAAAAAGAACTGGACTCTGGGCATCACACAAGAATACAGAAAGATGGAGAGAGCGAGTGAGAGAGAGAGATAGTCGTGACTGCATTTCTGGAGTTTGAAGTTGGAGTTGGAGGTTTGGGGTTACGCGCTAAGCCAAACACACAACAACAACAACAACAACAACAACTGTAGTCCAAACTTGTTTTTGGCGATGATTAAGGCAACAACAACAACAGAAACTTGTGTGGATGCCCAGGCTAAAAAGAAAAAAGGCAGCTGACAACAACTGAAGCTGAACCTGAAGTTGTCTCTTGTTGTTGTCGCCGTGCCTCTTAATGAGGCAACAGCGCACATTTCTTTCTCAGCCTCTCGCTCTGTTTCTTCTTCTTCTGCTTCCTTTTCCTTAAGTTCTGCTGCATCTGCTGCTCCATCTTAGTACATGTTGTTGTTGCTTTTGTTGTTGTACAGTTGTCGTCATTTTTTGTTCGCTTCCTGATCGATGAATTCGAAAAGATATAAAGCAACTTCAAAGATACAAATTATATATTATGAATTAAAGAAAGAAATCAGCAAGGAATATAAATTGTGGAATATAGAATAGAGATAGAAATAAATATAGATTTATTTGGGTTTTAAATATTCAGTTGAATTATTACAACCCAGAATTATTTGCCTTGGTATTTTGCAATTGTAAATATGAATTATAAAAAAAGTGTGATGCGAAAAAAAATAATAATTGAAATGTGTATTATAAATAAATATATGCATTTAATTTATCAGAAAATGGAAAATCAAAAATCAAATATAAGTACTTTTTGGCTTATTTAATTCAAACAAACAATAAACATAAAATATTCATTTTGCGCATTTTCATTTGTATCTGTCAAATACAAACTTGCGAGAGGGAGAAAGATAGCGAGAGAGTGAATCACAGATAATTGACAACAAATTCAGTTAATAAATCGAATTGGAATTTTTGTCTCGACACACATTAACCGTTTGTTCATTTGTTCATTTGTTCATTTATTGTTGCTTTTAGCCAGGCATCAATTTTCGTCTGCTTCTGCTTAGTTACTTTTTTCGGTTTGTCTAAATTAACGAATTTTTACTGCTTCTGTTCTCTTCATTTTTTCTCCCATTCTTTTTCAGTTGCCGTTGTTGGGTTTTTGATTCATCGCTAAACATATTTCGTACTTAATTTTTCTTTATTGTTTATTGTTCTTTAGCGCCTACGCGCCAGTTACTCTCCGCTCCTGCTAGCTCTTTCTTTCTCTCGGCATATTCTGTTTGCTTTGTGCAGCTGTCACTGTCGCTCTCAGCGTCGCATTATGTTTTGTTTACTCCGTCGTTTACCTGGTTCTTCGTCAGCGCACCACAGTTATCTCTACTAAAAGTAACTAACTCTCTCGCTCTCTCTCTCTGCCTCCGGTTTTGTAATTTTGAAGGTGATCAATCAAACTCCAACGCAACTCAAACCGCATCGAACATGACTGTTTGTTTTAATTTTTGTTTGATGATCGCTCTCCCACTTATCTTTACTTTTTCTATCTCGCTCTTATTTAATTGTTTCTCCTTCTCTTTGTTCATTGCAGCTCGTAAATATAAAATTGTGCATCCCTTAAGAGGATTTTGTTCATCCATGGATTTCAGGCAATTGCCATATACAACAATTATTATAAGGTGAGTTTTAGTTTTATTTGTTTATTACTTTAATCGCTCAGCTCAAACATATACATACATATACACACAAAAAATATCATAAGAAAAGTGACTCTAAAAATTTGAGTGCCGCGTATTTGCTGAGTGCGTTAATTATTTATTACAACCACAAGTGCAACAAAAGAAACGAACGATAGTGAATGAGGGTGCAGGAGAGTGTGTGCACGAGTGCGTGCGTGCGAGCAGGAGGCAAGATACGAACTGCAAACAGTCTTAGAAAATGCCCCACATATTTTTTTTTTCTCAAATTCTTCGTCCTCTTAACATATTAAATGACGCGAAATATGTTGTCTAGACCCCAGGCAGGAGTGTGTGTGCGTGTGTTTGTGTGTGTATGGCTATTGAACTTTACTTTTTGAGCACACAACTCCAACTCGAGAAGGAAATTCACATTCATTGAAAATGCACTCAAGTGTTACAATATCAGTGTGTGTGTGCGTGTATGTAGGTGTGTGTGCGTGTGTGTGTGTGCGCCTGTTACTCATATATCATTTGCTCATAAATTTAAACGTCATTTGACAAATATGGCGTCACACGAAATGTCTTCGAAAGCGAGTGGAAAACCAAAACGGAATTCAAATGATTTATGCTCACATGCCACAAGCAACAAGAACATGCAACATTAACACCAACAACAACAACAAGCAGGAAGAGCAGCAAAAGCAGCAAAAGCAGCAAGCAATAAGCATTATATTATTTTAATATAATAACAAACTTTAGGCACGACAACAACTAAACAACAACAAAACTATCAAGAAATTCCTGACAGAGGGGGGCGTGGCTGTGAGGGAGGTGGGCATCTATTCAGCCAAGTTTCTCCTTGAGCTCAACTGGCGTGTTTGCCTGTCATGATTACAGGGCTTAGAATTCAGAGCACACTCCTCCCCCCCCCCCCTCTCATCCATCAACGCCTCGTTTCGTTCCTTAACTCACCAAACTCCACTAAACAACTTCTCCTCCCCTCTTGCAGTGTAATAGAAACGAATCACAAATTGAACCGTAAATTTAGTTCATGAAACCAAAGAGCTGCAAATTGATTTTCTATCCATTAATTTGAGGTTTATATTTCTACTGGAAATAGAGGGAAAGAGAGAGAGAGGAAGCGAGAGAGTTGGAGTAAAAGTGAGAGAGATTGAAAATAAAAGATATAAATCTTGAGATAATTATTATAGTGATAAATTATTCGAAATATATATTATGTTGTGTGTAAAAATCCATTAAATTCGTACAAATCTCTACAAATTAAAATCTACAAAATACACAAAATATAATAAAAATAAAGCCAAATTCCGACAAAGCTAAAAACTCTCATTCATAAAAAAATGAGTAAACAGAAAGTTTAAACTGCATTTATTTTCTTAAGGATTAAAAATGAATGAAAAATGGGAAATTCACCCTGCACATAAAAGTCAAACGGGCTGACTTTGATCATTTTTGCCAAGCCACATAAAAGATAAAAGAGGGGGATGGCAAAGAAGAAGAACTTCAGCCCCAACTTTATCTGCTTCTACTTCTTCTGCTTCGTCTTCTTCATCATCTTCTTCTTCTTTTTCAGCAACACTTGTTGCTTTAAAACTGTTAACAGAACACAAACCAAAAGATGAAAAAAAAGGCGTCTGCGTCCGGCAAATGCCGTTGGTCATAAATCAAGTGCCAAAAACTGCAGACTGAAGACAAGTCTTGGAGCGGGGGGTCGGTGAGGAGTGTGTGGAGTGGGGAAGTTCAAGTACAGCAAGTGAATACGGTAGAGAGAGGGAGAGGGATAGATACCGTTGTGTCAAGTAGCAGTCAAGCGAGCGCCAGCAACGAACTTGAAAAAGAGAGCTTTTGCCCCAAGGCAACAGCTAATATGTATTTACATAAATATATATATATATATATATATATATAGATACATACATATTATCTTATTATATATGTGTCCCATTCGTATATGCAAATACAGCTACACATACATATAGAAGAGGGTTTTTAAATAATATGATAAACATAACCGTCGATTTTGATCAGCAAATTTGTATAACCCACAAATGTTCTGGCAGTTAAAGCCAAAATTCTGTAAAACAGAGAAAAAATATACCTAAATATTTAGCACATGTATTTATTATTGAATAAAACAGCAAAACAATATATTTTATTGGCATATTTAATAAGGAAGCATGGAATTTAAAAAACAATACAAAAAATACATACATGTTTTATGTATTTAAATATTTATTCCTCTAGAAACCTGTTCAATTTGACTGCTAGAAA
Organism: Drosophila demipolita; assembly: GCA_035042405.1. Classification (NCBI taxonomy): domain Eukaryota; kingdom Metazoa; phylum Arthropoda; class Insecta; order Diptera; family Drosophilidae; genus Drosophila; species Drosophila demipolita. The sequence continues at coordinate 2,496,038 of JAWNLI010000476.1, read as the reverse complement.
ATGTTCAGCTAAAACTCCATTTCAATCAATTCAAATACATTTTTTTGGAAATAGCGGTTTTCTCAATTATGAATGCATTTCATGAGCAAAAGGAGCATTAAGCATAAAAGGGAAATGGCTAAAATAAACATTTACAAAGGCAACATATCTGAATTCATTTGTATTTCAATGTTGCGCTTGTTGAAAGAATTGCTTTGAGTTCGAGTTTGGAATTTGATAATCTTATCAACTCGTCCTTGGCATCATTTGAAATCAAAGTAATAAATGCCACAAGAACTGGGCGCCCCGTGGCCCACTCGAGATTGAGACTGGGATACGATTCGAGGGGCAGATAGTATACCTGATTCTCTTGCCTTTGACAGTAGCTTTGCACTTGCCACAAATCAATCGGAGAGTGCCTTACACAATCATAACTACAGTTGTATCTGTATCGGATTCACATACCCCGCAAATGTTTTTTGCTGGCCGTATTATTTATTTATATTTGAAAAAGTATATATATATATATATATATACAACAAGACCAGTCAGTCTTTTGGTAAAAATAGAAAGTGATATTTCCTATCAACTATTCGTTGCACACAAACCACTGTGGACTTTTGATTAATATTATTTATTGATATAGATAACAGTTATTAAACTAAAAATGATCGAGCGTGTTTAATTTAGCATTCAAATTGATGATTAATAGTGTTTTTCTTTTGTTGTTTCTTTTTATCGTGATGATTTTGTTGAATTGAACCCGCAGGGAATCTGCTAGTCGTGCATTGATTCTTTCACGATATTTTTATTATTTTATTTTTTGTTTTTGTTTTTGATTTTACGACTTTGCAGGCACAAGACAAAGCCATTGCCATTGGCGTCATCATCAGCGGTTTACCAGCTCTCCACTAACTCACTTTCAATCTATCTTTCTCCCCCCGCTGCAGACTTTGTAGTTGCAACTTGCAAGCCGTGCAACACGACGCGCTTCAATTTTGAACATATAAAAAGCGAGACAAAGTGAAAAAGTAAATAAAAAAAAAGAAAATGCTGAGATAGCAACAATCTTTACGCTTTGCCGCCTGTTGCCCCTATGCCATCCCCTCACCCCCTCTCACAACCACTCAGCGCTCTTCGTGGCCCTTATCAGTGAGTGTATGGTTGATGGGGTGGGGGGGGGGTGTTTGTGGGTTGGGGGAGGTATATTTAAGTGTAATGAGGCGCGGGCCGTTTGGCTGCAAATGGAAATGGGAATGATAACGAGAGCGAAGGGGCAGACGGAGGCGAATTGGCGTACGCAAGGTTGGGTTGGGTGAGGGGGGATGTGTAGTTGGGGCGCGAGTCTTAACTCTTGAGGGTCGTCGGCATCTTCTTTTCAATTTGCTCTTCACTTTGCTGGCGCATAATTTTCTGCTTCTACCGTTTTATTTTTTTTCTTTCGTTTTTTTGTCTGCTCTTATTATTTTTTGTCGATTTTCTTGAGAAAAACTCGCGACGTCGTCGCCGATAACACAAAATCAATAAGTAATAAGATAGCGGTAACCCCAAAAAAGCAAACATGCTTACCAGTGTGTGTGTGGGTCTGGGTGTGTTGTGTGCTGTGCGTTTGTTGTGCTTGTATTTTGATAAGCACTGCTCCAGCAAGAACAACAACCACAACAAGAAACAACGTTCGCAACAAGCACAAAGAGAATGCAAGTTGACTTTTTTAAATGACAATCGCAATGAAAATGTTCTGAGGCAACACTCCCAATAACAACAAACAGACGGAGTTGTTGTCGATGGTGTTGACGTCGCTGATAATAATGATATCGATGATAGTGATGATAGTGCTGACGAAACAGCTCAACCAGTCGTGCAATAATTGCATAGCTGCACAGTGGAACAAACTGCATTTGCAGGCAAAACTGTTTTTATTTAAAAAAAAAAACCTTAAACTTACTTAACAAGAATACTAATTATTATATATATAATATGAAAAGTCCTACAAAAAGCACACAATTTGCAGCTTTAAACGATTTTCGTTAGATTTTAATACAAGTTCAAATATGTGCAGGAGAAACCACATTGTCAAAATTGACAGCAATTCACTGCTCGTTAGTACTTCAAGATCAAAATTGAACAATATATTGTTGATATAAAACTATTTTATGAACTAATTCGAGTTTACACATATTCGCAATAATCTTAGCTTTGGGCCACTGTGCGTTGGCTTCAATTGCAGTTTGCGACACGCATTTCCATCGCCTTTGCCTGCTGTGTGCTGTCGCTGTTTTCCGCTACTAATACCCCAATTCCCCTCCCCCGGCACATTAGACACCAGCCACTAAATATACACATCAAGAATTCACCCTTGGTCTCTTTCTCTCTGTCCTTCACACTGTTTGGCGCATGAAATTTGATTCGCATTCCCCTTTTGGCTGTCATCATCATTGTCATAATAACCAGCATTGATTGTGTGCATCGTTCTTCAGCAATAGTTGGCACTTGTACTCACCTCTTGTTCTCTGTCCGTCTCTCTGCATTACGCACTACAACTCCACGCCTCCCTACACCCACCCCATGAATAGGGTACTTTACCTTTTGAGTGGCGTATCGTCGTCGCGGCTTGACATTGCTGTTCGTCGCCTTCTGTGATGAACGCGCCTCGATACGCTTTCCTCATAATGGGCTCACTTGCGATTGAGGTTCCTTTGGGGGTTTCTGATTTGGTTTGGGGTTGGGCTGGGTACCGCTTTTATTTGTGTTTCTTGGTTTCGTTTGCGACTCGCCTTTAGTTGCTTTGCTGTTGCCCAATGCGTAAAATCGTTTTGTCTTCTTGCAGTGTTTACCGTTCTTCTTCTTGAGCAGCTTCGTTGCACACAACTTCCCCCGCCCCGCTATTCCACGCTGCTGCATTTTCCTTTAATAAGCGCTTGCATTTTGCAGTTGATGGTAAATATGCAGTTTATTGCTTTTTGTTTAGTTGTCGCAAATTTAACAGGAAGTGCAACCAATACCGATAAAGCTATAGTTACAGTATATATATATATATCGTATATATATATATATATATATATATACATGTAAATATTACTACAAAGTACGATAACTCTTTCTATCTGTATGCCATTTTTTATGGCATAATCATTGCACTAAATATTTGTTAAGCTATTGAACAAATTTTTTAAACAATTCAATTACTTAAGTTGTTGGCTTAATTGATGGATGTAACTTGAAAATGTGGGTACTACGAATTTGATGTTGATCCAAGAATTGTTTTCAATTACAATCTAATTACGATTTAGCCAACGAATTGTTTTCATTGTAACTATTATTGTTGCAAGAATATTTACATTTCGAAAAACTGAAAATTAATGTTGATATTTATTAGCGCTTGTTTTATACGGCATTTGAAATTACCAAGGCTTTATCAGCAGCTGGATTGTGAATAATTCTAGTTATATTGAATTAACGAAATAATCTCCAATACAACAAGAACAGTAATTAAAGCAATAACATTTACGCACAATTAAAGCAAACAATTTAATCAATTTTCACAGAACGAATTCTCAACTCATTCCAGCCAAAAACTTTGCCACTAACAAACACAACAACAACATCAATTCAGTAATTCGTGAATATGCCTAAAACTGACAATTGGGAATCGTAATTCTATCTATCTCCATCGCTCATCCTTTATATTACATCTAACTTCCTCTGCTTCTCTCTTTGTGTATTCTGCCATTAAACATTGAGCAGCCATTAACAAATTTGCAAATCATTTTGGCAACGTCCAAAGCAGTCCCGTTTACAACTTACTCTTTGGCAGCAGGCATTAAAGGAGGGAGAAGAAGGAGGAGTAGAAGTAGGACTAGGAAGGAAACGGGTAGCGTAGAGAAGATAATGCTTATGTACTCTTGGAACTTCAAGTAATATTTGGCAATCAGAGTGACTAAGCTAAAGTTTTTATGTAAAAAAAAAAATTAATAACATAAACAACTAACAAAAACAGTTATTCAGAATCACATCAATCAAATATGTGTATAATATGTAGTAATCGTTTAACATACTTTTGGGCATTATTTTATTATTTCATCGATAATTAATGCTTTTAAACTATTTACAATGCAAGTTGAAAAGTAGGTAAAATTTCCCTTCGAAACTTACATCATTTGCAGATTATTTTAATTGAATTTATTGATAACTGCTTCCGTTTCGCTATTAAGGATATAAATCAATAAATGCAGATATCAAATTAATATAATAATACAAAATTATCTTGGGTGCAGAGTATCTGCTGGTCCATTTCATTCTCTTTTTTTTCTCTCTCAATCGTGCTTGCCTTTTCAATCTGTCGTATATAAAATGCTATTGAATCAATGCTATTCAACTTATCAAATATTTAAACATTGAAACTTAAGTAATTGTCCTGCACACACACACACACACTCATACAAAACACTGTGTAATATTTATTGCGTGCTGTGCTTTTTCTCTCTCTCTCTCTTGTCCTCTTTCTCTCACTCTTCCTTTCTCCCATGCTCTTAAGCTGCTTTTAGTGGCTGTTGTTATTTTTATTTATTTACGTTTTGAAATAAACGTCCAAGAACCGCTTCACATTGTCTGTGTTTGTGTGTGGCGAGTGGTAAGTAGTGTGGTACACGACAATTCTTCCCTATTCCCTGCTCTCCTGCACACCATTCTTTACCCCCTCTACCTCTTCTCTCCTTTTTACACACTTCTCTTTTTGGGCTGGCTGTGCGTGTGTTTTATCTATTGTCCTTTTAATTTCAATTCTCATGTGGGTTTTACGCTTAGTGCACATTATTCATTTATGCTTGCCCCCGCACACCCTTCCATGGTCCTTCCCCAGCGAGCCATACCAGCTCAACCTCCATTCCACCATGGAATCGCTTCCTCCTCTTCCTCGTTTCCCTCATTTTTTGGCTCGCACATTTTGTTTAACGCTGGGCTAATTTTTGTTTTTTCTCTCGGCTTCTGCTGCTGATCGTTAATCTTATGTTAATTTATCATACACACATGGAGCGGGCATGCATGCAAGCTCCTCTCTCTCTCTCTCTCTCACTCTCTATCTGTAAGTGCGTGCTCTGTCAGCTGTTGGCGTATAAAAGCGGCTAAGAGATCCGAAAAAAAAAATTATAAACAAAACACGAAAATTTTATACACTCAAAACAAAACATGCAAGCAACGGCCCTATCCGGCTAATTTATCACAGCATTTAGTTGCCAAACACACACAGACACACACACATGCATGCAAACACCTATGGCCATACGCATAGGGCGACTATGCTAAATACTTAATGCATGATAAAACTATACTCAGCTATTAGTTTGCAGTAATTTGTATAAACAATAATATGCAATAATTATTTATTTTATACTGCTGCCATATATAAACCATTCGTATTGGGAAAATTGTTTCGCACAGTGTAGTTGAGTACATTTTGTTTTTACATATGTTTCGTTTACATGTGTCGGTGATTTCTGTGTGCAACAACAACAATACACCTTCCAGCATGTCACACTCCTCCCTTTGCCCTTCATCAGCAACCTCCTCCACCACCATCACCTGGCCAGTGAGCAGTTGCCCTGCCCTTGGGCATATCGAAAAGTTGTCGCAATTTTCTTATACATATTTGTGTGTTGTTTTTATTTGTTGTGTATGCATATGTGTGTGTGTGTGTGTGTGTGTATTGCTGTGAGTGTGTATCCTTCTGTGTGTATTTTCTTTTCTCTTGTCCACATGCAAATTTGAAGAGGTTTTTCGCTTTTGCAAATATGTCAATGCCAAAAGTGTCGAAGCGTTAAATCTGCATTTCCTAAGGGTTCCGTTTTAATTACACACTCACACACACATACACACACAGGCACACGCACACACAATCACACACACACATTCGAAGGCAACACTTGTGTAGAGGGTATCTGCAAGTCTGTGCTATAAATTGACTTTGATTTCGATTCATTTCTCGTTCAGTTGAAGTTGTATTTATAAATGCTATATTATCATATATATTCCTTTTCCACCGTTTATTTTCTCGCTAGGTGGCGCCAGTTGACTACCCATTTAACACTTGTTCCGTTTGAAATTTGAATTGAAACTGTAATGCAAATATTGGTTTAATAAATTAATAAAATACTGTAATATGTTCAATATTATGAATGCAATTTATATATTCGCTTAAATCAAACATCAGTCGATGTGTTTGTGAGTGTTTGTGTGTGTGTGTGTGTGTGTGTGTGTGCAAATTTACAGTTGTTAACTGTAGGGTTGACAATTTATGCATTATAAATCTGCTTTCATTGAATGTCAAATTTGTAGTGCGTATAATTAATTGCTACAAGCAGCAACAACAACAAAAATGCCAAAGAAGTAATTCACTTTAAATATTTTATGTTTTTTTATGGTCCACGTGTGTGTGTGTGCATGTCTGTGTAAAATCAATTAAAAGTTTTAATTGAGAGATTTAAGTGAAATTAAATACAACCGCCTCGACTTCGATTTGGATTCATTTTATTTTTTAGGAGAGCGCTTTTGGGCATCCAATTGGATTTGTCTCTTAACAACCTCCTTCCCACCCCCGTTGATTGTCTATGATTTTGAGTATCAACAACTTTTCAAGCAATTTTCAAAATAGTTATAAGCAGTTGTTGCTGATGATGACTGGAAGGTAGCCCCCCCCCACCCACACACACACACACACACCCTTTTGTCTCTTTTCCTGTGAAATCGCTTGCCTTTTGGAAATAAATCAAATCAAGGCAAGCTGAAAAGTCATGGCAACAACTTTTGGGAGACAGAGAGGGGCGGTGTGATAAAGACTTAAAGGACGTGAATGAGAAGGAGAAAGGGGGGGGGGGTGGGTAGAAGGTTGGAGTAAGGAGCAACTTGTCTTAGTTGCCTAATTTAATTAACGCAAAATGTAAATATTTTCCAGAGTTTGCTGTTTGAAAATGTTCTTAAAATTACATGAATAAATTATCTGTTTCTCTCTCCGTCTCTCTCCATCTTTCTCCGTCTCTCTCTCACACACTCTCTTGTCATAAGTAGATTGATATATTTAATCTGACGACTCACATGGACAAACAATCGAAGTAATAAACGAACATTCTGGCCAAGTTAAGACACACACCTGGCTTTCTAGCTTTTTAATTATGTATTGCTAAGAACAATTTGTGTCTCACTTGATGCCCATTTGACTTGGCCCAGTTAACATTTGATGCATGCTGGAAACATATTTATTTTCTTGATATTCTGATGCGATTCAATTAAATAAGTTGATTATATTTATTTAGTGATATATATATATATATATATATAACAAACAACAATTGTCAAACCGATTAAGTTTGCCTCTGGATATATATGCAAATATTTGTTTCAACTTGAATTGATTATAAAAACTATTCCATTTTTAGCTATATTTGATAAATAAATTCAACTAATTTCAAGCTGAGCTGCTGCAATCTATTGTCGATTGAGATAGCCCAGTTAGCCCAGTTAATGGTTGATTTTAAGCCATTCGAGTAGTGTCTTCTTCTGCTCCACTATTTTATGACAAGTGTTATCCTATTATCCTTTCAAAAACAGCATCAACAACAACAACTACAACAACAACAACAATAATAAAATAAATATCACCTTCGGATATTGAGTGAAGTTCATTGGTCTACAAATGTGGCAGCTTTCATTGTGCCACATATATGTCAGCCCACACACAGACGCGTTTGTTGCAAGGACCTGAATTTTGTTTTTTTTTGGTTTTTCGTTTTTTCTCGTTTTATTATTTTTTTTCTCGTTTGATACCTTTTAATACCTGCTTCTCAAGTCCAATATGTCGCTTGTCGTTTTGCAGCCTTTAGCCTTGACAATTCTATCCCAACAGACACACATATAAACACACACACACACACACACCCACACACATTGAGATGCCCACTTAGTGGCTAGACATATACGTCAAACCGTCAGGCAACGTACCACATTTTTGAGCTTGTGGCAAAGCTTTACATTTGTGCAGCAATTCTCAGTTGCTGCTGTTGTTGTTGTTGTTGTTGTTGTTGCTGCTGCTTGTTGTTTTATTGTTGTAGTTGTTTTATGCTTGACAACATATCATATTTTTGATACACATCTGTTAAAACTCACTTTTCACGTAAGCCCGGCCACACAGTCCATATTAAAACAGATTCAAATATTATTTATTTCACTTGTCATATCTACTGTATATAGATAAATATATATTTTAATCATCTGTTTCGATTTTAATTCTTAGATTTTATATATTTTACTGCAAATCAACAAAATTAATTTATTTGTTGACAATTAAAATTAGTTAACAGATTTTAAATGTGTTTTTTTTTTCTTGTATTCTGAATTTAAATCATTTTTCATATAATAATACTAACAATTTGTTTTCTTTTATCTTTTTGTTACAGGTAAAAACATCAAATTTCTGTTGACAGACTTGGCTTCTGTTTGGGGTTCGTAGTATTATTTTTTTGTTACAAAAATATATATTTGAATTTTTCTTGGAATACAGGGCATCTGCTAGTCGGGCATTTGCCTAGTTGTGTTTTTTTTTGTTTACCTGTTAGTGTTGTTTTTTTTTTGGATGTAAGCTCCAAACTAAGCTCTTCAAATTGGTTCTCATAGTTTTTATTGTTGTTTAGCTTCTTTTTTTTTTAGCTTAACCCTTGTTTATTTATTTATCTGCGGTTCTGCATAATCTCTAAAAGAAAAATAACTAAAGCAACTCTTTTTGAATACCCCGTTGGCTGCTGAGAAACGTCTATGATAAAAGATCAAAAAGTGTTTTTTTTTTAAGGGAAATGCGATAAATTAAATCTACCTCAAATCGATTTGAAATTCGCTGAATATTTAAGAGTGATTTTATTTATCAGCCAGCAACTGGTTACAGGGTATCACGCAGTCAGTCAAACAATCAGTCGCTAGCAGTGTTCATTTTTTTGTGTGTTGCCAGCATCCGCTTCGCACCTTTATTTAGTTGGCAGCAGCTTAGACGCTTTGAGCTTTTAATTGCCCTACCGCCTGGCCACATACATTTGGCAGCCACTGTAGAATTCTATTGGGCTCCCAACTCAAAGCTAAATTGCACAACTTGGCAATTAAGTCAATTAAATAGTTTTGCATACTGATTAAAAGCACTTTTGTTGCATCTATAAAAGCCAAATTTGTATTTGAAATATTTCCCTTAATATTTAATTTTTTATTTTTTTTTATTATTATTGAATGACCGAACTTCAACTTGCCAAGCTATTTAAAAAATATTATTTATATTTATTAAATACGAATTGTTGGAAAATTATCAGTTTTAAGCTAAACTTCAAATTGAAAGTGAAAACATTTATTTATTCAATTAACAAGCAAACCAAAATCGATTTGGTTGAAAAACATTTAAATATTTATCGCAACACTCAAAACTTTGAATTGCCGCTTAACTTTTAATTAGATTAAAGTTAACGCACTTCTGAGCCAATTATTCAGTTTGTGTATCGATTTTAAAACTATCGATTTCTCGTTTAACCCACAAATTTAATACCTTATTTTCTTGATGCGGGTGAGGTTCAAGTCTCCGATTTACTCTTAGTTCTTATATTATTATCAGAGTATAAAAATTACAAAAATAAAAATATATATATAAAATATTTTTAACTTTATGGGCATCGTTTTAGTCGCTTATATTAAGATTTGATATTCGTCTCTATCTCTCTCTCTCTCTCTATCTTTCTCTCTCTCTCTCTCTCTTTCCACTCTCGCTTTGTTTCTCTGGATATTTCACAGCGTGGCACATGTGCTCGCCACATGTTCCTCTCTGCTGATCGATTTATAGACTTTGAGAGTTCGAGTTTCGACGCGGCTGCAGATAACATTTTGAATTATCGCACTTGCCACAAAATGTGGAACATGTGCTTATCAAATATGAGCGAACAAACAAAAAAGTAAAGAAAAGAACAAAAACAAAATGTAAACATAAAAAGGAAGCGGCGAGTGCAAGGGCAAAGGGCAGATGCTAGTACAAATAGCAAAAGATAGGAAAGAAGAGAAGAAATGTGACGAAAGAAGAAAAGAGAAGAAGAAAGAGATAGACATATATATATATATATTAGGGGCCTGGACATTAGGATCGATGGTTCAGAGGCAAAATAATTTTGTTGCTCTTGCTACAATTATTGGACACGAAAGGCAAACAGACAAAACGTGACAAGAAGGGAGAGAGAAATTGAGAGATAGAGAGAGAGGAAGGACTGACTACTGACCTACCTGGGGTGTGTGTGTGAGCTGTGCTGCTACCTGGAAGCCAAGTGAGTGGCAAGGGTAAGCGAGGAGGCGGCGAGAGAGCGGCTCAATTTCGGTTTCAGTCTGCCGTCTGCTGCCTGCCGTCGTCTCCTGGCTAGAAGCCAACCAAGCGTGCCATGAACTGTTACCCCCTGTTCCGAAACTGCCACTGCCACTGCCTGCCATGCAACATGGCACATTTTTATCGAGAGGCAGCTGTTGTTGTTGCACATATTTAAGATACTTTTAGAGGTAAATGTTGTGGCTGAAAAACAGCTGCTTACAATTCCCGTGCCACATTTCTAATTCGCATTTTACATTCCAATTTGAGTTGTTTTCAGCTGCTGTTAAAGTGGCAACAAATGTTGAGCTTTAACAAAGTGACAAACATAACAAACAACAACAACAACAACAAGTTCGGATTTCAAAAATCATATTGCTTTCGTTTTGGTTTTCTGTACGTTTTTTTTAGTGCAATTTATTTGTTGAAACTGTGTTGTTTTGGGGCATAATTAGAGTGTCCACTGTAGGCGTATAAATTACTCTCACACATGCTAAGCGGGTTGAACGTTGCCAGAGGGGTGGGGAGGGGGGTCTGTTGTTGTTGTTGTTCCAGTTGTGTTTGTGTGTTTTTCACCTTTGAGATACATTTCATGCGCGTGCGAGAAACAAGATACAAGATACAAGATACATTTGCAGCTATTTACAGCACGCTGGCCAAAAGAAGTTGGCTCCCCAAATGATGGCCCAAGGCCAAAACTGTGCACTAATTACGCGTATTTCACCACTCTTTCTGCTCTCCACTCACCACTCGCCACTCTCTGCTCGCCGCTCTTTGCTCGCCACTTCTGTTTTGCACTTTCCTTCGCCTGTTTTAACAGTTATTAGTTAAAAGCTCTGCGGGCATAAAACGACGCATTTGCAATTTAAAGCGCAATTTTGGAGCTGCTTTTTGTTGTTGTTGTTTTTTATATTTTCTTTTTTTACTTAGTTGCAATTATTTTTCCTCCAGAATAGCTTCAAAATGAAAACCATTGTAAATCCTTTCGAAACTTTTTTTTTTTGCTTTGCTTTTAAATTTTACAACTGAAAAAAAAACGCATTTTTTAAAAGAAGTTAAATATTTTTTTACTCCAAACTTTTTAAAATAATTAATTTGCAATTTAGTTTGAATTTTGAAGTTAAGTTTTTATGATCTTAAAAAAGTATTTCATATGCTGTGCGTGTGTGTGTGTGTGTGTGAAGTCAACAACTTTTTGGCAATTTGCAATTTGATTACTTTCTAATTTTGAAGGTTTCGCAATACCCTGTAGTTGTAAAATGGCTAGAAAGGGGTTTGCCGTCTTTGACATGGCTAAAAGAGAAGTGATTCCATAAAATTATGTTGGCCAAATTGAACTCTGATTTTTCTATATGACCGATTATACCTGTTTGACTTCTTGGGCAATATTTCGCTTTTTAACTTTCAGGGTATTTGTTGATTTCTCGCTTCGCTTTTGACTTGTCGCTCCGTTGGAGTCGCCTCAAATATTCCTTGTGGCAATCAAGAGCAATTAATTTTCTAATTATTTTATGTCTCTTCTCTGTCACTCCCCAAACCATCACCCCTCAGCCTCAAAGCAAACATTAACAGCCAAAACTATTTATTTTTTTTTAAACTTATTTTTTCTTTTTGGGGTTTTTTTTTGAGTCTTGATAATGGATTGGAAGCAAACACGACAAAATGAATCTATATGTAAATGCAGGCATGGGTTAGTCTTATATATATATATATATATATTTTGAAGCTACATTTGTTCATCAAACATATGAGCAAAAAGAGAGAGAGAGAGAAAGAGAGACAGAGAGAGAGAGAGAGAGAGCCACGTAAGGCATGTAAACATTGTAAAATTTGAATTACGTGCTCCGCTTGCCAAGTTGGTGTTCGACTCCGTTTCGACTTTTTGGCCAAAAGTAGCTACGAAAGAACATATTTCAAGTCCAACTTCAGCTGGCTACAGCAGCCGACAGCCGACAGCAGGCAGCTGCTAAAAAAAGCCAAAGGGCCTCTTAAGGAAAATATACAACTTGATTTCGCTTGCCACTAGCATAACCCCTAAGGATCCCAACCGTGTGGGCAGACTTGGTGTGGAAAGGGAGGTGGGGGAGGGGTGGAGGATGTTGTTTTGGTTGCAGCTCCTTTTTAAGCGCCGTCTTTTAATGGCAGCGCCGCCGGCGTCGCAGCTGACAAAGCAGCTCGAGAAAAATTACAAAATTTATTAATGTGTTAGTGATTGAAATGTGGTAGGTGGAGGGGGAGGATTACAGACACACACACACACACACACACAGAGACACATATCAAATGTAATTGACTCGGAAATCTAAGACAAATGTGTTAAAAACAGAAGAAAAATCAGCAGCAGCAGCCAAAGGGCACGTCAAACAAATGTGACATATGTGTGTGTGTGTGTGTGTGTGTGTGTGTGTGCAGCATTTGTTGCCTTGATGTGTCCCCAAATAACAGAGCAGAGCAGGAGAATCGCCCCACAAGCTGACATGTTTTTATTCAATTGGAATCCTATATATATGTATATATATATATATATGTACATCTGTCTGTTTCTAGTCCAGTTGTGATGTCGCAAGCAGCTGGATCGTATAACTATATTTTATGTGGCATGTAGCATAAGAATTATAGTCGAAAGTTGAAAGCAGATTTATTCCAGCAATTAAGGAATACGAGTTTTATAAAGCATCGGCATAGTATATATAATATATAGCTGACATAGGTTCAATCGGTTGGCAGCCAGCAGAGAGTATTTAATCGTCGCATTGCCTCAGATAACAGTTTTTTCCTATTTTGGTTGCACGCAGCAAGACGTTGTTGGTGGTGCATAATTGGAAACCACCACCACCACCAAAATCAGCAACAGCAGCAGCAGCAGCAACAGCAGGAGCAGCACCCCCAGCTGCACCCCCCCCCCCAGCAGCATTGGCAACACAACCACCAATAATCATAGCATGGAAATCCGAGCTTGTTTTTTCCGCCCCCTTCGATTGAACCCTCGGCAAATGCGTCTTTGCATTGTGCATTGTGCGAATCGCCAAAGAAAAAGACAAACAACAACCAAAAGAAGAAGAAGAAGAAGTAGAAGAATAATAAGAAGTAGAAGAATAAGAAGAAGAGGAAGAAGAACAGGGAAAACAATAATCTGCAGCTGCAAAGAAAACCGACTTTAATATTGACAAAGGAAATGCAAAAGAAAATGCCTAAGCATATATAATATATATATCATATGATATATATCATATGATGTATATCATATATACATCATATATATATCATATATATATCATATATTTCATATATAGCAATATATTGAAATTTCTATTGGAATACAACTTTCCTCATTTTATATCCATTTCCCCATTCTTAATCGAAATTCATAAAATATAAAAAAAAAGTATATCTGTATAGTTTTTTTTTTATCAATCGAATAACTTTTGAACAACTTACGAACCGGTTCAGCGCTGCTAGAACTGTTTCAACTGCATCATTAAGACTCTGGCCAAGATTTTGTACAAGATATTTTGAAAGAATGCCGATAACTATAAAGGCGAAGGGTGGCTCTATGATTTAGAGAGGGGTGTCAAACGGGTAGGTGGATGGGTGGGTGTATTGGTTGGTTGTTTGCTTGCTGATATATATTGAGGGGGTGGTTTTAATGCCAGTCGATTGAAAATGAATGAAATTTTATATGCGACTACAATCGTCATGAATGAATGGAAGAAGTGAATGAATGAATGAATGAATGAGTGAATGAATGAATGAGTGAATAACTGGCTGGATGCATGTGGCAATGAAAGGCGCACGGCTTGTGTCGGGCGGCAAGCTACTAAAAAGAAAACAATCGAAGCACACACGCACACACACATACACACATACACTCAGCACTCCCATCTACCCTCTTCTCCACATCCTTCTAATCGCAATGCCAACCCCCATGGACAGCAATTGGCCCATTAGGGGGCCGTGTCCAATATGTTCTCCATTTTCAATACTGACTGCAAAGAAGCAGGCAAACCGAACGGTATCAACTTCATTATACAAACACATAAACACACACAGACATACACACACACACAGCCACATACACACACAGCCACACACACACACACACACGCAAACACACACACACACATAGAACACTTGAGAAAACCAAATTCGATTTGGATGCCGGCTAATGTGAAATTTGTATGCAGGCCAAACATTTGGCCATTTCTTTTGTTTTGACGCCTCGTCGCACTCCTTGTTGGGATTCCTGGCCAGCCAATTGGCGCCCAAGGAAATAACAATCAAATTAAATGGCAGACAAAAACAGGCAGCAGGCAACAGAGTAGGCCTACAGGAAATTAGGAATGCGCCTATTTCTAGCAATACCACACCCAACTTTGTACCACCCCCCTGCCCCCTCTCATCAAAACAGCTCTATTTGCTATTCCCAAAAAAAAAAAAATAAAAAAAAAAAATAAATAAAATGGAAGTGGCGATTGCTGCTTTTTAACACTTTCAGTGCATAAATTTCTTCGGCATTTTATTGACTTAATTTGCTGGGCGTGAAACAAATAATGAATAAGTAACACAGATACAAAGATACACAGATACACAGTAAATGATACAGATACAGCCATTGGCCAGGCGATCCCAACCTGACAATGAGCCAAAAGCATCATCATAAAAAAGGGATAACATTTTCGACGCACACAATTTATATGAAAAACTCATTTCAAACCATGTCATAAAAAGCAAAAACCCAGACAACCATCGGAAATTCATAATACAATAAAAACTATAGGGAGAAAAAAAGAATTCCCAGCAATTTATATTTATTAACTGAACTCAACTTAAAACTCTGACTTAAAAGAATTAAATAAATATTCTTATTATTTCACTGCGTTTCTTTTGCCAATCAACATTTTTATTCATTACTATTGTTGAATTTTCTTGATTGATTTTAAATTTTTTTTTTTTTTTCAATTTTGTAGATATAGCTCTCTGATAGATTGGCAATATACCAATACATAATAGCGAACAGCTATACATATATAATCATATATATTTAGTGAGCAGAACGGTTGGGGATAACTTAAGTCTTGGGTTCCAGGCAATCTATTCATCAATATTATAATATCAATCAGAGTTTTTTAAGTTATCGTTATCGGTTATCGGGTATCATTAGTGGATCACAGTTCACGAATTACCATGTTGATGGGGACTTGCCTTATCTCCATATCCCCGTATCAGGTCAACTTGAGAGCTTCACACATTCAATTGAAGAGATTAAAAATGTTGATAACAGAAAACCCTCAAAGCTAAAAAGCTCAATTTCCCACTTATGATATAACCCTTATCAGTCGAACGGAGCTTCAGTATTGTATCTATATCTATATATGCATACAGCTGCGGTCAAATCAATAAAAATTAGTTAATATTAAGAGTTGGCATAGCTATAAAATTTATGAACAACTAAAAATTAAAGTCTTCACATTTAATAATGTTTATATTTTTTTGTTACTGTTTTTTTGAATATTATTTACATTTTTCATTATAATAGTAGTTAAATATTGGCTTACTTAATATAAGATTTTGAATTTTCTTTTGAAGAGGTTTCGATTTGAACACCATAAAAAAGCATTACTATTATTTTGCCCGCAACTGTATATACACGGAAAAAGAACAAGAACAACACCAACACAAACAACTGAGAGTTAAATGCCAAAAGGAGCTCATAAGCTGATTAGTTCGCTTTAAGATTTCAGGGCTCAACTCGAAGCCATTTTGCTTTAATGCGCACTTTTTTTTCTCCTCTGCCCCCCCAACTGCAGCTGTAGCATTAATGTTCTTCGCCCCAGCAATACGTCAACGTCTACAGAACGACCCCCCCCCCCCCCCCACAACCATCGCAATCCTATTTCGTCGCCTTGCCTGCTGCTTCTGCGTACGTCTCACATATGGCAATTTTAGTTAGCTGCCTTAATGCGAAGGCGGTATTAAGAAACCAAGTTGATGCTCTGACTAACTGCGTCGAACCGATAATGAAATACCCTAACTAAGCTAAAGCATATAATATGCTCTTTCTCTTGCCCTCTCTCACTCTGTCACTCTGTCACTCTCTCTTTCTTTTCCTTTCCCTCTTGTCTGCTGTTAATGAGTTGTTTTTAATTGTTATGTTCTTCAGCGCGTTACAAATGGTGTGCTTTAATTACAGCTACCTCGTTCGGAGTTACGGTATATCTTTCATTTTTGAACTCTCTCTGCAGTGTGCCTAATTTTTTTCCCCGTTTTTTTTTTTCATTTTTTATTTTATTTTACTTTTTCTTTTTTTTTTTGTCTCCAGAGTCGAGAGTAAAAGAAGAAAAATGCGATTTTTATGCGCAGAAAATTACAAAAGGCTGTCGACTGGCGACTGTCGGTTGGGTTGCAGCCTGTGTCGCAGCCCCACCTCTCACACCCGTCATCCGCCCCTCGTATCTGTGTCCA
Organism: Drosophila demipolita; assembly: GCA_035042405.1. Taxonomy (NCBI): domain Eukaryota; kingdom Metazoa; phylum Arthropoda; class Insecta; order Diptera; family Drosophilidae; genus Drosophila; species Drosophila demipolita. The sequence goes on along the minus strand of JAWNLI010000476.1, from coordinate 2,479,231 downwards.
GCTCACCCTCTTAAATACTGCAGCTTCTGCTCTTCCGTTGCGTTTGCCTGCGACGTGTGTTTGCGTCTTGTGGTTGTCAGCTTGGCATCAGTCGTCGCCCAGCCATGTGAAAGGTGTCTTCTCTCTCCGCCTTCTTCTTGTCTGGCTATTTGCATACCCTATTAATGGGAGTTGTGTTTTGTGAATTTATATATTTTTTTTTAATTTAATTCATTATTTTTTACATGGAATCTGATATATTGCTTATCAATATGAATGCGATAACATTTCATCGATAACATATCGTCTGGTGTTAGTGTTTTTATTTATGCAGGGTATTTTCTAGTCATGCATGCGCTCGCTCGTCTCGATTACCTTCTGATCTGATGTCATATGGGGATGCTTATGGGCTGCGTTGCTCTCCAAAATGAAGAAAAATCGCATTATTATGGCATGCGTTTAATTTTGCTACAAAAAACCAACCACACACATACACCTACACCTACACGCACACACACACACACACATCCACTCACAGAGATGCATAGATACGTGATTGTTCTGCGTTGATTGCGTTCAAGTGGCGCGTCTGTTGCTCCACCTTCTGCTTGCTCTTCATTTCGCCACTCCACCTATTCCGCTCTCGATTCAACAGCTGCTTCATTATGCTCAACATGCGCTTGCATAGCAGCTCCCGCCCCACACTTATTCCCCTCCCTTCGTTTATTTTCTTGTCTTGCCTTCATTTTATGATTTGCTTTGGCACTCATTTATTTATTTATTTTCTGCGTTGTTGTACTTTTTTTTTCTTTCTTCCCTTTTAAATGTATTTTGCATTTAATTTTGAACGAGTGTGTGTATGTGTGCGTTTGTGTGTATTTTGCACTTTCCCTTTTCATTATGATTCGCTTTTGCTTTTGTGGCTGTTTGTGATACGTGTTCGCCCAAGCTCCAAGGGGTGCTGGTTGGGCTTGGGTTGGTTGCGCCCGACTGGCTACATGAAGATCATTAAACGGGTCGTCTAGACTTTATTTTGTGCCGTTGATTGACAGCTGCCGTCTAAGCACCTTCTCCCTCCGTAACCCCTCCACTCCTATGCCCACTTACTACACCTTAACCTTAACGTGTGCTGCTTGGTTGAGTTTGGTTTGTGCGGATTTCGGCACTTTGTCATTCTTTTTTATGATTGCGCAAGCTTCCCAAATTGTTCGACATGCGTGTGGGGTTAATTGCCAGGCAAATCTGTTTCTCTATTTTTCACACATACACACATACATATGAATATATATATATATATATATATGTATACAATTACTATTGCATACCTTGAGGCGGAGTCAAAGCGCCTTTCACTCAATCGAAAATCCAACGATGCTCTGAAATTGCACAAACAGCGAGTTTAAGTAAGCAGCTCGCCTCAGGACAGCCTACCATCCAAAATTACCACATATATATATATATATAAATATAAACCACGATGAGCATGGTACAATTTTGAAGATAAGTTGCCTTGTGTGTTCTTACAACAGTTTGTCAGATATAAAGAAAATTCGATTTCCTAAAGCTTTGCAATCGGCAAATTCAATTAAAAATTCAATTTACAATAGCTGCTATAAATTTGATTATGTCGATTTCTATGTTAAAGAACAACTAACGATTTGAGTTAAAATAATAAAACATAAAATTTGCGTTATTTTATTTTTTGTACAAATTCCCTTAAATCCTTGGTCAAATCGAACGGGTTTTACTACGTAAAGCTTCAGTTGAGCATGGTGAATGGATTTGAAATTGCTTTCGATATTCGTAATAAAATAGTATTTTTGTTGAGAAACTTTTATTTTATTTAAGGTTGGTTTTTTTTCGGTTTTTTTTTTGTGCGCTTTAATAGATTTCACCAAACTAAGCAATTTCTACTTTGTGGCTTGTGGTATTAATGACTTTATTATAATCTTTTTGCCGTTGTTGTTGTTTTTGCAGTCATTTGGCGGCACGCGGCACGCGGCAGGCATAAACCGCATAAGCCGCGAAAACGACATAGGTTGGTGGGGTGTAAATGAGTTTAATGCAGTTACGCCCCCAAAAACACCCTCTGCTCACATGACTTACACACACACACACACATGAATACGTGAATAGTGAACAGCGAATAGTGAATGCGAATAATGAATAACGAATAGTCGCATATATTCATATTGTGTGCTTCCTGTTAGTTTTTCTTTCTTTTATTTTTTATTATTATTATTTTTTTTTTTTTTCCTATTTGCACAAAGTTTTTTGCACTTACGCCCGGTGTCTCCGTCGGCTCCCTTGATATAATTTTTTTTGTTTTTTATTATCGTCCCTCAAACATTGCGACAGTTAATAATAAACGCAGCCAGAAAGTTGGTTGCCCCTCTCCTTTGGCAGACTTACAATAAAGAAATGTGGTCCGCAAAATTGAATGAGCCCATAAAAATCCTCGAGGCAAGCAAAAAAAAAAAAAGGGAGAAAAAAAATGCGAAAGAATGGAAAATATTGTCGAATAAAAGTCGGGCTAAATTTATACAACGCATTTCATGCGATCAACACATAAATATTATTTTATATACACTGCGTATGTATTTATAAATACCCATTCGCAACATGTGCGTGTGTGTCTATGTGTGTGCGTGTGTGTGTATGTTTGTGTTTTTTTTTTACCTCATTCATTTGCCAATTCCTGGCGTGTCTTTTTTTTTTGCTTTTTTTTTTTTTTGGTACGCTTTCAATGTCCTCAAACTGTTGACTCATGCACTGTGCAAAATTTCACTATTATTTATCCTTGCTCTACATTTGGCATTTGTTAAGGCAAGCGAGATAATACAGTTTGTTCTAGATCGATTTGGCATAGTTTTTCCTTTTTATTTTGCTACTGAGAATCTCAACTTTTGGGGTCATAGCTGGCTTTTAAGCTCTTTCAGTTTCTTCTGGTTTTCTGTAGATTTCCAGTTGAACAAATGATCAAAAAACACAAACTCAAGTTATTTATTTGAAATTCAACTTTAACAAAAGAATTTCCAGTTTAAAGTTTACAAATTTGCATAGCCTCTAAAAGATCGTGGCTATAATCAAACGGGGTTAATTTGATTTGTGGTTCGGAAGCAAAGAACACAGAATAAAAAGTGGATTATGTCATCAATGTTAATCCGAAAAAATAGTTGCTTATGCAAAGATAATCAGATAATGCAACTTGTGGCAGATCTGTCAGTGTTTGACGCTTATCTTGAGTTGCCTTTACGTGGCCAAATAGACAATTATTCTCTGTGTGTGTGTGTGTGTGTGGATAACTAAAAGTGTGTGTGTGTGGCACACTCAACTTTGACGGGCAGGTTGTGTGGCGCCGCAAAATAAATTGACGAGGGAAAACGGAAATCTCTGGATGCATGGAGTGAGAGAGAAGGCGATAAGCAAGAGAGTGAGAGAGAGACAGAGAGAGAGAGAGAGAGAGAGAGAGAGAGACAGGAAATAGAAGTGAAATAGGAATATTTGCAAATGGGAATGGCTTTTCGGAATGTGGGCAAAATACAATTGCCAACAGCGAGTCGAATGTGCGGCAACCCTGGCAAATGTGTCTATGGTTGATGGAAGCGGAGTGGGGTGGGGGGGGGGGGTGACCGGAACGAGGCAACTGCGGTTGGGCTTGTGAAGACGTGGCAGACATAGCCAAGGATTTCGTTGACAACGGCAACAACAAAACAGCAACAAAAGGCGGAAAAGCAAAATCAATTTGAATCGATAAACCGCAAAACAGGGTGGGCGGCAAAGGGGGCGTGGTGGCGGGTTGGCTTTTTTTTCTCTTTTTTTTTTTTTTGGTAGGTTATGTTGAAGGTGAAGGTGTGTTGTGCGTTGTGTGTTGTGGTGTGTGTTGTGTTGTGCTTTCATAGAGCAGAGTGTGGCAAACAGCGGAAGAAGCTGAAGTTCAACAAAATGTGTGAAGTTTGATTTAGCAAGGGCTTTACTACTTGTGTGTGTGTGTGTGTGTGTGTGTGTGTGTGTGTGTGTGTGTGTGTGGCACATTAATACAAATGACTGTCACATGAGCGTCATAAAAATGATGAAGAGCCAACAACAACAGAGAAAAGGCAGATCGCTTGCCCCAAAAAGTCGAATGATGAAATGCGCAAGCACGAATCAGCTGTGTGTGTGTGTGTGGCAAGTAATAAGCGGAAATAGCAGCTTTGAGGCACGCCCACTCCTCAAAGACGACAGCCATTGAAAGCGAAAGTTTCAGCGTTGCTTTTGTTTTGGCCTGAAGCCATTGTTGACGCCTACGCATTTCTCGAGCCATTTCAGCTGCTATTAATCCATCAATGAAATACACGTTGCCAACGTGTGTGTGTGTGTGTACGTGTGTGTGTGTGTATGTGTGTGCATGTGTGTGTGTGTTGCTTTTAAGCAAGCTAAATGTCAACGAGTTGTGGGAGAGAAGCGGAAACCGGAATTGAAACCAAAAATGTGCCTTGAAAGTTGACACAAGAATTGCACTTTTATATGTATTTATGTGTGTCTGTGTGTGTGTGTGTGTGTGTGGGTGTGGGTGTGGCGAATAGTTACAGTAAATGAGACAAAGCACTTTGTGTGCAAGTTTGTAAATGGATTCCTTGATCGATTGACAAGAAATCGCTCTTTATAAGTTGGCTAAAAACAAAAGGCGGATGCCAAAAGTTTAATTTCCCGCGAATAATTAACATGAAAGTGGCCAAATAAGAAACTCCAAAAAATGTAAGCAAAATGTGCAACTTAAATTAACATAATCAGTTTGTTAGCCGAGCTACAAAAAGAGTGAAAGAGATGGCGAGATGGAGTAAAAGAGACGGAGTTAATCGATTGTTGCTGTTGAAGTTAGTGCAAATTATCAGCAAGTTCAAAAAAACTGTTGAAATTTGTAAATCGATCAATTTACATTTTGTTTGTAAGTTTGTAAGAAACAAAGCTGATTAATTATTTATTATGGTGAGCGAAAAGAGATGTAAATAATAAATATATATATATAAAATTCTTTAATAAGTTGAAATAAAAGTTAAAAATGTATAATTATATAAATAAAATAAGTAAATAGAAATATAATTATAAAATAATATAAATTGTTTCTTGAACATGAAAAACATGTTAAATCTTTTACCAATTGTGATTAAATTGAGAGCGTAAGAATGTGCATATTTAGTTAAGATAATGATGATCATAATGATGATGAGACGAATCGTAATCAGTATCAGAATCAGAGTAAACAAAATAGAAATCAGTTAAATTGAGAAACATTGCGTATTCGCCGCGTGACACGCTTAAACAAGTTGATTACTCACTTTCCCTCTCTTTCCCACTCTCTCTCTCTCGCTCTCGTTCTATCTATTTTGCATCGATTGCTTATTTGTATGTATGTGTTTTAGCCAGTTTTTTTTTTTTTTTTTTTTGATAGAAACGAAAAACTTTTGTTCCAAAACTGCCAGCCAAGAAATTGGCTAATCTTTGTGACATGAACGCTTAGACTAATCTCTTCCTCTCCCTCACTCTCACTCACTCACTCACTCATTGACACATTGACTGACTGAACTGGCTGACTGACAAACGTGCGACATGATAACCTGGCTCTGAGTTGTGTGCAATGCCTCGATTTCAGTTTGCTTTAGAGACCAAAAAAGAAGAAGAAGAATAATCGAAAACAAGAGCAGCAAACAACAACAACAACAACAACAATAACAAAACCTTTATCGAGTCAGAATCTTAACATGGTTTTGTCGATGCTCTTTTCACAGACCCAAAATAAGCCAAAAATGCCCAAAATACACCGAATCCAACATTTACTCGTTGCCCAAATCACTGTTACCCAACTCAGCTCATTCACCCATTCCCAGATCTTTCTTCTGCTTCTTCTTCTTTTTGTTGCTGTCTCTTTTTATGCTGCTTTAACTGTGCGGCGAATTGTGGCAACTGGGGCAACTGTGGCAGCTGGCAACAGGCGGAAGCCACTCTTAATAGATTTTGCTCTGTCGTTTGGCATTTGACAGATAAGTTGATAGTGTGTGGAGAAGGGGTTGGGGGGGGGGGAGGTGACTGAGTGAGAGGCAACATGTTGCAGCATATTTGGGCACCAACTCGACTCGACTTGACTCGACTCCGCTGACAAATGTGTGTCGACCAACTGTCAATTGATTGAAGCTGCCAAACTGCCAAGCTGGCAAATAGCCGAAAGACGTCCAAAGCAAAACAGCCTAAAACTCGGCTTAAATCGTGTTGTAAAAGCATCTTGACAACCTCAAAACTTGTTGAAGTACATCAATTTCAGATTGCAAATCCCCCCCTAAACACCCCCTTTAATAGTTTATAGGTATTTGATGAAGTCTCCTTTGTGTATGTGCGTGTATGTGCGTGTATGTGCGTGTGTGTGTGTGTGTGTTTGGCAACCACTAGTTGCTCATAAAATGTATAATGCAACAAAGATTGATTACCACAAAATGAATTAAGTAATGACAAAGAGAGTGAAAATTGACAACAGCGCCGCTTATAAATGTCTCTGGCATTTTATAATGTATTATTTTGATTATAGGAGATAAATTGCAAATTGACATTGGTTACATTTTAGACTGAAGTTAAGTAAACTAGAAAATAGTAAACTTGAAAATTGACAATTTTTTGATTTGAAAATAGTTGCGTATAGTTCTTATTAGTAGTGCGTGAAAATTGGCAACAGGGCAGTTTTAAAAATGTCTGTCTAACACATTATATATATTATAGAAAAAAAAATATTAATAAAAAAAAATTAATATTATTATTATAATTAATGATCACAATTTATATTCAGTCCTTCCTCGCTTAACTGTGAAAATTGGCAACAATGCACAGTAAAAGTTGACAAGAAAACGACTGAAAATTGACAATATCAATTAGAACTGTTTAAAGAGGAAGAGATTTCCGATATGTTCAGCTAAGGTAATTTTCTGTTACCGCAAATATTGAATGTTAACTGATTTGGCAGAGGCATCAATTGAGCAATAATTTTAGCCACAAATCTGAGCTGTAAACTGAAGCGACTGCTGCCAATTAACTCACTCAAGTGTGAAAGTTGGCAGCAATGCGTAAATGTCAGACAAAAGCTGAGACTTTAATGACTGCCAGACAGTGGTGAGAGGGATGGGGACGGGGGTGTCGGGGTAACAAATTAGATTTACGGAAAACCTTTACTAAATCTGAGCATAAATTCAAATTAATATTTCGTTCATAAATGTCAATAAATGTTGACAGCAGCAACCGCAGCTAATCAGCCAATATCAATATCTATGTATCTGTCATGTGTGAATGACAACACACACACACACACACACACACACACACACACACACACACACACGTACACCATCCCCCTCCCTTCCCCTCCCCCCCTCCCATTCACCGTCATCGAAAGCGATTAAGATAAACTGTTTGAAACATTTGGCACTAATGGAAAAACAGAAGCAGGCTTCTCTCGCTTCACTTTTCAAATGAGGCAAGCGATGTGGCACGACCGACCACGAAATCTCAATTTTCAACACACCACTCTCCCCCACCCGGCACAAGCACCTCTCCTGTCAGTGTCAATATTGGTGGCGATAAGGCAAAGAAAATGCCATAAAAAAGTTGCGCGTTGACAAAGAAAAAAAATTAAGAAGAGAAAAAAAATTAAGCGAAACGAAACGAGAAATTCATTAATTTATTTAAATGAGCACTACGTGTAATGACAGTGGGCGTGGCAGTTGTGCATACCAGGTCTGGCAGGTGGGCGTGTCCGCCTAATTACCCAGTCGATGGCCCATTGATAAGGCTTAAGGCCCCATCAATATGCCAAGACTTAATCAGCCACCCAACCACCCTCTCCACCCAACCACCCTCTCCACCCAACCACCCTCTCCACCAAACAACCTCTCCGTCATTGAGATTTTTTTTTGTTGTCGATAATCTCTTTAATTAAATGTCCTTTGTCCTTTGATTGTTTGTTTGCCTCGAACACATGCAGCACATAATAAATCCGATTTATACTTAATAAAACATATGTTTAATTTAAAATAAATTAAAATTGATTTCCTTAACTAATATATTATATTAAATATTATGAAAGATTCATAATTCTTTCTTTATTTTCCTTAATAAAAATATTATTTTTATTGATATTAGATGTGCATTTCTTGACTTTTCCTTTTATTAAAAATGTATTCCAATTATATTTCATGTAAAATAAGTTTAATTAAATTGATTTCATTTAATTATCTACTTATGCTAAATGCATATTTTAAATTAGATGTGCATTTGGATTGATTTAATTTTTTAGAAACGAAAGGCTTTGATTTGGTTAATTATTTGAGCAGCAATTTTGTTGGCCACAAGTTCGAGTTGGCTAAGTTTACAAATAGTTTAAAGTAATAGAAATAAAATATAAAAGAAATATATGAAATAAATAAATTTAAATATTTAATTAATTTAATATGAAAATGCATAAAGAATCTATTCAAATAGTTAAGCAAGCGAAAACGAATTACAGGGTATCTTTAAGTCAAACACTTTGGTTTTGGTGTCGCCAGTTGTTGTTGTTGTTGTTGTTGTTATTGTCGTTGCTGTTGATTTCTGCGGATTCGCTTTTTGCTCTTGGTCGCGGTCCATGAAGCACGACGCTTTGTGGCAGCAACAACAACAACAACAACAAAAATAATCGGAGGCAGGCAATCAGCACGTGCTTAAAATTGCATTCATTTGGAGTGAGAAGCAGCAACAGGCGTATCAAATTTCAGCTGCTTAGCATGTGTGTGTGTGTGTGTGTGTGTGTGTGGCAGAAAGAGAGCTGCTGCTTAATTCGACTATGAAGTCATTCAACTGTGCAGCGAGTTTATTCGTTTCACTGATTCATTCATTCATTGACGGCTCAGTTCTTGCCGCGTTGCACGTTGTGCGTTGCGCGTTGCACGCTCATCGCGTTTGCAGCTTAATTCCGTTTCAATGGCATCTCAGTTTTCTCCTCTTAAACATTTTTACTCCTCCATTTTCCTTGTTATCTTTCGCAATGCAAACCATTTCTCAAATGCTTTGCCCTTCAACTTGAATACAAGATTAATAGATGAATAGATAAAGGGTTTAAAAGATAAATCGATAAATATCTATACAGATATATAGATAAATAGATTAATCGATAAATATATATATATATATCGATAAATAGATAAATGGATTAATAGTTCAATAGACTAATAGATAAATATCCATACAGATATATAGATAAATAGATTAATCGATATGTATATATATCGATAAATATATAAATGGATTAATAATTCAATAGACTAATTGATAAATATATAAATAAATCAATATATATTAATACATTAATAGATAAATAAGTAAATCGATAAATATATCAATATATTGATAGATATTAAAATTGAAGGTAATTATTTAGAATTCTTGATAATCTGGATCAGTATTTAAAAAGGATCTTGAGATCTTTGAGACACAGTTAAAAATTGAAATGTCATTTACTTTCTCGCTCTCTTTCTCTTTCTCTGTCTCGCTCTCTCATTTAATTGGGATTTGCATTAATATGCTGACTTAAAAGTTGCAGATTCTTATGCAACTCTGTGTCTTGCAACGCGTTGCATATTTGGTTTGGGGCAACGCTGCAATTGAAATATTTATGGCGCTTGTGGCATAAGGCCAATGGAATTACTTATATGCAATTAATTATGCTTGTAGCACAGTTCCCTCCCCCACTACTCCTCCACTCCTCCTCCCCTTTAGACTTATTCGCAACTTTCTTTCTTACTTGGTTTTTTTTTGCTTTTGTTTTTTTTTTTTTTTTGTTTAAATTGAGTTGCTTTTGCAGATGGCGCTGACGATTTTTCTTTGCCACGCTGTGGCCAAATGCTGTGGCGAAATATTGAAATTGGGCAGGCAGCGTCAGTAAAATATAAATCTAGTGGCAACGCCAACAGCAGCAGCAGTTCAACTGATGGCAAATAACAATTTATTACGCTATTTGTTGCTAAAGTAATCTAGTAAATTATGTTAAATCCCTTTTCTTTAATGGCTGCTAATCATTTTGTTTTTTTCTTTCTTTTTTTTTCATTTATCTTTTTAGGTAAGCTGATAAAAATCAACTCAAAAATAAAAAGGAGACATGGAAACTGCATCTGTTTTGGGGTTTGTAGCACTTCAACACTTTAGTGTCACTTAAATGTTGTGTGTGTGTGTTGTGTGTGTGTGTTGTGTGTGTGTGAACTCTTCCGCATGCCTTTTGAAGGCTGTCGGTCTGATATGATATATATATAAATAGAGAGCTGCCTGCTGCTGTTGAGGATCGCTTGATTTATGCTCGCCATCATCATGCAAATGCACTCTTCTTTCTCTTCTCTCCCTTTCCCCATCTCTTTCTCTGTCTTTTCTCTCATTCGCTCTCGTTGAGCCAATTAAAATTCCAAAGTGTTTTTCAAAAGCAACAACTTCGTCTGCTTCTTCTTCGTTTTTGTGGGCTTGCAACAATTCACGATCTGCCGCCGCGTGGCAGCATCATAATTTATACTCGTACAACTCAAAGATACTTTCTATTTTCTATCTTATTCAGCTTCTGCTTCGGCTTCTGCTTCATTTTCGTTTGCTTTATTTCCTACTTAAAGTTTGATTGTATTATTGTTGCTGTTGTTGTTGTTGCTGTTGTTGCTGTTGCTGCTGTTGCTGCTGTTTCTGTTGCTGTTGTTGCTGTGCTATTTTTGGGTCGCTCTCAACTCGCGCGCCACTTACAATAACAACGCAAATGACTTTAGCCGCCTTCTGTTGCATTGTTCCATGCAACCAGCCAAGCAACCAACCCATCCACACTAAACTGCACCACAGCGCAACACACACAGCACACACACACAGCACACACACACAGCACACACACAGAGCACACACACACACCACACACATCCACTTGATGGCGGGTCAAATGAACTGAACGGGTGCCCCTTGTTATTGTTGCTGCCGGGTGGCAGCTACGAATGGCAGCGGGGCAAGCCCCTGCAATTGTGCTCGTAATTGTTTATCTAAATTGACTGCAGACTTCAGACATTAACTTACAAACATATATATATATATACATCTATATATATTTATTTATAAATATATTTAAATTTACTAACGAGCAGACAGTGCTCGCGAGCAGTTATTGCCTGCCTTAAATTTAACTTTAATTATATATTTTCTGCGGAGCAAATCACCTGTATTATTCGATTGCTTTGCTCCCGCTTTGCTCCCGCTTTGCTCCCGCTTTGCTCTTGTTTTGCTATGGTTTGCTCTCGCTTTGTTTTTGCTCTGCTCTTTTTACTTCTGTTTTTGCTACGCGTGCGGGAAACATTATGGAAATTTGTTTGATTTTGCTGTTGCAATTGCTCTTTGCAAATAGCTTTACCAACTTTCTGCTATTTATAGCAATAGCAAAGCAATATATTCCTAGCTTTAAGTGCTATTTTTTGTTTTAACTATTTTTTTAAAAGATACATTGCGTTGCGTCTATTTAATGCAATATTGAAGCGCTTGCAAGCGGTGCGGCAACTTTTGGCACTCAGCGTTGCACACGCTGTGTACTTATTTTTATCTTAGCTCAATCGCAAGAGCGAGCGGAGCAGAAGTGCAGACAAAGGCTGGTAAATGTTGAACTATGAACTATTGGCATGCAATAACAGTGCATAAGGAAAGTTAAATTACAGCAGCAGCAACAACAACAACAACAACAACAACAACAGCAACAACAACAACAACACAAACAAAAATAAATTGCTCTGAATAACTGGTTTGAGTTTGTTTTTTGTAGTTGTGTGTTATGATTATAAAAGTAATTGACCCAAATTTTACAACAATCTTCTTTTTGTTTTGTGTGTTGTTTGCTTTGTTTTGTTTTGTTTGGACCATTAAAATTATGGCACAAAATGGCTATAATCAAGGTGTGCAAGTGTTGGCCTCCAGCGGAAGTCGAGTCCAATAATTACAGCCAAAACTTGAGAAGAAGAAAAAGTTTGAAAAAAAAAAAACAAACAAAACAAAAACTGTTTTAGCCCTTGGGCATATTTAGTTAATATTTGAAATGTAATTATTTTAAAAGTAAGTTATTAACATAAAAGTTAATATACAAATAGATAACAGGATATTTTGGGGCACAGCTTTGATCCTTTTTTTTTGTGCTTGGGAATTGTTGTTGTTGTTGTTGCGGTAAAAAGTTGCAAAAGAAAAAAAAGCTCATTAAACTAAACACTAAATATAGTGAAAACGGTCGGTTTACATTTATCTTACTTTTTTTTTGTTTTTTTTTTTTTTGCTTTTGGCCACACAACTAGCCTTTGTCGATGGCTGCCTCTGCCTGTGCTGCTGCCACTGCCACTGCCACTCCCCCTGCCTCCAGCTCGTCGCACGTCCATTTCCAATTTCCATGTTCTTTGGGCCTGCCACAGTCTTTCGCCCGATTCTTTTGCAGCCTGCTATTTTTTATGTTTCATATTTTTTAGGCTCGTCCTACTTTTATTGCTTCTTCTACAAACTTGTTTTGCTGCCCCATATTTTTTTTTTTTTTTTTTTTTTGTGTTTTGCGCACTTTTGTTTCGTTTTAAAATTGTTGTTTTTCGTGCGAGTGAAATGCAAAGTAAACAACAATTTGTAATTTCCTTTGTTTCCACCACACACACACACACACACACACACACACATGGACACACACAGAGAGCTTACAACTAGTGGAGGGTTTGCCAGTGCCCAGCTCCAAAATCCAATCGCTTTTCAGAGCACCTAGTTCAAGTCCAAGTTCCTTCTTCGAATCGTAGCGCCTGCAACTGCCAACTGCGGCGGTGTGTGTGTGGAGTGTGCTTTTTTGTGCTTCGTGCTGGTCGATTGAGTGTGGAGAGGGGTGGGGGAAAGGGGTTTGGGGAAAGGGGTTTGGTTTGGTGTTTGGAGACTCGCAAAAAAAAAAAAAACTTTAACACGCTTTGTTACGTGCAATTTTCTGCTTCAACCGGGTGAAATAAATCTTTGCCCTCAGCCAGGCAGCCAACCAGACGACCCAAGCGACCTTCTCTCTCCCTCCCTCCCCACTCTCTCTCTTGCACACTCGCTTTCTCTTTCGCACAGCCATTTGGCCATACATTTTTAGCTTATGACAAGCACCAAAAACCAAGCAGAAATCAACAAACGAAAAAATAAAAATAGGGGGGGGGGGGAAATATAATTCTTTGGCCGATTTTTAAAAACCCGTCCGCAGGCAGATAATTGATAAGCTTTGAGTTTTTGGGACTGTGCCATGGCTTTAAATAGCATTTGCGCCTGTGCCTGAAATTCGAATTGCAGTTTATGGGTTTTAGCAGCCACCTTGCAGCTTGCAACAACAACAACAACAACCACAACAAAACCAGCTGCAACGGAAACCATCCAACTGTTTTTTACTGTTTTAAGACCAGCTTCAAGTGCCTGGCCACTTTTCTGGTTATTCATATTGACTTTTTGCTCCTTCTCTCTATGATTTCTAAGGGAAATCATATTTTCAGCACAGCAAGTAAATTATTTTTTTTTTTTTTATTGATAATTGAAAATTTACATTTTGATTGGGTTGCAGAGTCTGAGTAAAATTTAGCCAATTGCTTTTGATTTGAAGTCCACTTCAAAACTGCAACTTAAATAACACAAAACTTGAATTAAGATTACTTAAGTTAAATGTATATTATAAATCTTTTTTCTCTTCCCTTTTATTTATTCCATATCAATTTGCGATTGGAATTGCTTTAGTTGATGTTGAAATTAAGACCTAATTCCACATTACCCATTCCACTTACCATTCTCGGGGCAAACAATTGCGATTGTTGCCAATTTGATCGGGATTTGTGGGCTGGGCTGAGGCATCTCGTCTCTCGTCCACAAACATGAATTCGCCATGAGCTGCTGCTGCGTCTCTGACTTAATCCCTTTGTAGCTGATTATAGGAGTGCTATTTACACAATAAATGTGGGGCAGATGCTTATGCAAATATTTACGGCCTCACCGGGCAAACCTATCAAAAATTCAATTAGGCCCAAATCCGAGCTGAAATGGTTGAGGCGATTGCAGCTTTATCGGTTGCGGCACTCAAGTCAAAATAACGTTGGCAAACAGCGAATCAAATGGAATCCAATCCGGATGCAGATGAGGATGCTTGCTTCGATAGATATTCAAATGTAGCTGCAACAGCAACTGCCACTGCAACTGCAACTGCAGGTGTAAATGTTGCCGAAGATAATAAACAGATGTTGCATGTACAGTGTTAATTAGGCTACATTGAAAGATACATTTAAATTTTAGATATTGAGATACAAATGCAAGTTTGCATTAATATAGACACAAGTGGAGTTATCGATAATAGATAAAACATATGCAGTTACTCAGATACAGATACAAGTGCAGTTATCGATAATAAATAAAATACATGCAGATAAGTAGATACAGATACAAATGCAGTTATCGATAATAAATAAAATATATTTTATTTTCATATACAGATACAAATGCAGTTATCGATAATAAGTAAAATATATGCAGTTACTCAGATACAGATACTCATTTCTTCAGATACATATATATATATATTGTGAGATGCGTAGTTTTGTATATATATAAATAATCTTTAACTTGAACTTGAATGTATCGCATTTGTGTGTGTGTGTGTGTGCGTGTGTGCGTGTGTGTGTGTGTGGGTAAGTGTTAATAGAGATTGCAAGCAAGATGTTTGTTTTTCCCCTTTTTTATTGACTCATTAAGAGCGCGGCTGAACGGCTACTTAAGTTTTTGATTTGCTTTCTGCTTTTTGCTTTCTGCTTTTTGCTTTTTGCCTTTTGCTTTTTGCTTGCCACAAAGCATTCGTCTTTAACTGTTCAACTGTTACTCGGTTCTATTTGCAGAGACAAACAGAGAGACGACTGCACTAAAAGCCAAACAAAACATGAAAACTGTGCAAAGATACCATCCATCTCTCTCTCTTTCTCTCTGTCTCTCTGTCTCTGTCTCTTTTTCTCTCTGTCAGCCTTAGCCTTGTTGGGCAGTGCGCAAACAATGTAGAACGCAAGCAAATATTAACACGGGCCACAGACGATAGGCCATCTATCTAAATGTATAGAGAGACACACACACACACACACACACATACTCGCACACACACACAGTCATCTGCAGGTTGTGGTTCAGCTTTGAAATGCACGGCTCGTTGCATGCCTGATGGCTCCACTATTTGATTTAGTGGCACTCAAGCGTTTCCACTACTTGCTGCAGCGCATACAAGAAGTAGTGTTTTGTTGGTGGAGAGGGGGGAGCGGGAAAACGAGGCATGCAACCATCTTCTGGTCTATGCTCTTTCCAAAACTCTAAAGACAA
This sequence comes from Drosophila demipolita, assembly GCA_035042405.1. Classification (NCBI taxonomy): domain Eukaryota; kingdom Metazoa; phylum Arthropoda; class Insecta; order Diptera; family Drosophilidae; genus Drosophila; species Drosophila demipolita. The sequence continues at coordinate 2,463,859 of JAWNLI010000476.1, read as the reverse complement.
CTCGCGCGCTTCGTGCATAAATCATGCTGCAACAATAGTGAACTGCTGCAACACAAACCGAGAACCCCACACGCCACTTGCCACTTGCCACTTTCCACTTGCCACACGCCACACACAAACAACAAACAATAATTAACAAACTATAGCAATTTGCTGAAGCTGGTTGCATCATTATCCATCAGTTTTGCCAGCTAATAGCCCAAGTTTTGATAACCCTTCTTTGTTTATCACTTAAAACTTGTCTTGTTGCGCCTCAAGTCGATTAATGTTGCACAAGCAACTTTTGCATTTTCTCTCTACTCAACGTGCAATTTTATTTCAATTTACTGCAGCATTTTTTAAATATTTTATTTTTACATTGGAAATTTTCTTTTACCTTTGCTTAACTCATAAACGAATTATGCAAATATTTTTTTTAGTCTGTAATAAAATTATTCCATTAAAACGAAAATGTATTCAATGTAAATCAGAAAAGCAACAAAAATAAAAAACACCCAATTATCTTTCTTGTATATTATAATTTACTTTAATTTAGATTTATTCGATTTTAGAGTACAAACCAGTCTTATGACAAATACTTGAAATATTTCTACAAATAAAAAAATCGAGTTTTGTTTGAAAATAATTTAAAATTTGATTAAGAGAATTTATTTAAGCATCGTTTTGCAACTGATTCTGCCCGAGGACGTGCAGTTGACTCCTTTGATATAGACTACGAGCATGTGTTATTAACTTAGCTTAAACACACACGCACACACACAGAAGTCGTAACTTAATTAAAAGTTGAAAGAGCTTTATGAATTTGTTGCGACTAAACTAAATGACTAACGAAGCGACTAACTGGAAACACTAAGCGTCTAAGTGCCACGCCCTGCGGCTGTCACATTTCTATAGAATTTAATGTTCCTGGTGCTAACTCGACATCTCCAGTGGCACACACACACACACACACACACAACCTTTGTGTGTATGGATGAGCTATGCATTTGCATTGAAGGGCCACGCCCAGTTTAGGGACCTTGGCGCGGGCACTTCATTGATTGCATTCGAGTGTATTTCTTGTAAAGTTGTTTGAAAAGTGTATACTAAAGTTGTGCAAACTAGTGCAATGGTAAACCAATAAAAATCGATAACCGATTGTAGCATACACTCTCCATCGGAGACTGCAAGAGACTCATTCATATTTTGAATACAAGATAAGATTAAGTGAATTTTATTTTATCAATAACCTGGTACTGCTATCAAGCGACTATCGATAACCTGGCGCGGCTATGAATCGACTATCGATAACAATTAAACTGACTAATTTTAAGACTTGGCTTTCGCTTTGATATAAAATAAAAATATTGATCATCTGTAATCAGGATTAACTCTTTGATTGTGATGCAGGGTATCTGCAAGTCGTCCCCTGTACGTGTCTCTCTCTCTCTCTCTTGGTCACTTGCTATACAGTTACAGTTACAGTTAGAGTTAGATTTACAGTTGCAGTAGCAACGACATTGCCGTTGCAGTCGTTTGCGTCACTTCATTTGCAAATACACATTAAATATACAACATGGCGTATGCGTAATATGTTAAATGCACCACCCGTCGAAGCCAATTTAAATGCAACCCGGCTAACCCGGCCAACCCGCAAACCCCGCAAAACCCAGCGAGGGCATCCCCACTTTGGCCACGCTGCGGCAGGTCCCTGCAACTGCTGCACCACAGCACATATACATAAGTAATGCATTTACCATTTGACTCGAGGCGTAAATTAAACGTCCAGCAGATATAGACATAGATATAGATATACACACACACACTCACACATACACACACACGCATATGTTAAAAATATATATGTATATACTGTGGCACTTGCCACAAAATTCTAAATTGATCTTGAAAGCTAGCTTTAACCAATCTGTAGAATTCTATATAAATAAAAATTGAATTTGAAGCCAAATTGAAATTGAAATTGAAACTTTTAAATGAAAATAGCAAAATCAATTTTTATTGTTTGTTTGTGGCAATTTATTATTATTTGTATATTTGTTAACATCAACAACAACTAAGACAATTTTTAATTTATTTATTTAATTATTCAAGTTAATTCATTTGGTACATGCGAAAAGTAGAATTATTTGTGCAATTTGAAAACCATTTGAAAACTGATGACCACTGTAAGTGTATCAATAGAGTGAGACGCACTTACTCTCTCTCACTCTCTCTCTTTCTCTTTCACTCTTAGTGCATTTATTGTGGCCTCGCCGCGTGTTGTTGTTGTTGTTCTTTATTTGTTGTTCTTTGCACGGGCCAACATTAAAAAGCAATTTCAATGACCAATGCACATCACTGCACAAGCAGATCCCCCCACCTCTTGCCTATCATGCACACTCTTTGTCCTATATGGCAATTATAAACAATGCGCAGCTAGCTTTCCCCCACTCCCCTGCGCTCAACTCCACAGACTTTAATGAGCTCTAATTGAAGAAATGGGTGCCTCAAAGGCAGGTCGATAGTTGAGCCGCTGTTTTGATAAACAAAAACAAAGAAGCAAAACGAAAAAAGAGAAAAATAAATACTCACACATACATACAATCATACATTTATGCATATATATATATATATATAGAAATTAAGAGCAGGAAGAGATCAAATGTTGCCTTTTTTTTATTTTGTTGAACAAAGAGTTTATGAGCCAAGTGGATAATTAAACGATGTGGCCTGCTGATGATGCAGATGGGCATTTGAGGAGATGGAGGGCCTGACATGGCAGACGGCAGATCGGGGGATGGCAAATGGAAGATGGGAGATGGAAAATATGTGTAGTTGATTGGTGGCCGAGAAGCTGGAAATGGAAGGCAGGCGTAGCAGAATTTGTAGCGGATATTGAACTTTTCTTGAGCGTTTGTGTAAACAACACACACGGACACACAAGCACACACACACATACACACCCACACATACACACCCACATACACATCCACAACGATGATGCGTAAGGCAGACAAGCAGGCGCAGGCAGGAAAAGCCAACAGGAAAATCAAAACGAATGTAAACAAAGCCATGAAAATGTCGTCGTTATGTTTTTATGGCGCCAATGGACACAAAGCAGCAAACAAGCAACAAACATTCCTTCAACCCACCAACACCAATAACAACATTGATAACAACAACAACATTTTGCGCAACCAAGCTAATTCTTGCAAATACCAAAAATGATTGCCAAAAAAAAGAAAAGCGGCGACAAAAGTTGGTCTTCAAGAAATGTGTTCTTTTAAGACTCCAAAAAGATTTAAATATATGAGAAAGTTGTCTAATAAATATATATATATATATATATATAGTTATATATATATATATCCCCCTTTGGCGATAAATAATACTTAATAGTTGATTACTTTTGACACTTTTGAATCGATAACTTTGCAAACTCTCCCATTGATGTCAAAAAATAATTAGGTTTAGTAATGTTTTAATTAAGTGCTAATTACGAGAATTTTGAATTGTTGAAGCGAAGTGAATATTAAACAAATACTAATAACACACATAATTAGGACAATAATTGATATTAAAGTCAAATAAAATGTGTACACAAAATTCAATGTTCATTTTGGCACTGTGTGTGTGTGTGTGCGAGTGTGTGCGAGTGTGGGCGAGTGTGTGCGAGTGTGTGCGAGTGTGTGCGAGTGTGTGCGAGTGTGTTTTACAAATCAAATGTCAGAATTTGTAATGAGTTCTTGTTTTTTGTTGCGCAAATGAAAATAAATAGAACTAAAAACAATTTAATGTGACAGTGCCTGCAAAAAATATGCCCACAACTACAACAACGGCAATTAGCAAGCAACAGTTTTTGCACAACTGGGTCAAACTGATAACATGACAATAAAAACCCAACGAAACAAATTACATTTACATATATATAAATATTAATATAGACATTGGTATATTTTCTATTGGTTATTTTGGGAATTATAATTGAAACTGTCAACAGATTTGCGCTTCGTCGCCTTAATGCTATTTATTTGATATTGGAGATTTCAAAATTCCTACACACAGACTGCATATTTCTATGAATATTTATTCAGTTATATATGTAAATATATATATATATATATATAATCTGTTGGAATTGTCGGAAAACAAAGCTAACTGCACATGAAATTTCATCAGTTTATTTTGAACACACAACTAAAAAGGTTTGCCATGAAATTTTGGAAGAATATCCGCATCTGACTAAACAGTTTTTCTTTCTATATTTCTATATATGTAATTTTATATTATTTGCAAATTGTCAAATTGTATTATGAGAAAAGCCATTGGAAATTTGAATTTCACTTGCCAACCAAAACGCGTGGATTTTGTGCCTTGAAGTAGGCAGCAACACTTTAAGATAGACACTGAAATGGAGATTCTTTTAAATTGCAAAAAATGCGCAGCTATAACAACAACAAAAACATTGTTGTTAGGGGGGGGGGGGGGGCGAAGTAGCATACAAAGTGCACAAGAAGCGCTTTTAACGAGTTTTGGGACTGTTGAAAGCCTTCGCGATGTGTCTCATAAGTTTGTACGTGCTCGGGCCACTGGTGTACATTGAGATCGGCTGCTGCTGCTGCTGTTGTCTGCGAGCAGCGATTTACGGCAGAGCGTGACAAGAACAACAACCAAAGAAGACCAGCAGCTGCAATAAAAACAACAACAACAGTTACTGCTCCTGCTTTTACTCTGCCCTGTTTCTACACGCAATCGAATTGAGAAGCTGGCGTCGTAGGCCGAGCATAAACTTCAGAATTGTCAGCTGCTGCTGCTGCTTTTGCTCTCTTAAGCAATCCTTTCAGTGTGCCTATGTGAGTGTGTGTTTTTTTTATATTTGTATTGTAGTTTGGTGCGCTTACGTTACGTTTCAGCTTGTTACGTTTTGTTTTTGTTTGCGTCTTTGCTTTCTTTCGGTTTACTTTCTATGCTGTGCAGAACTCTTGTTGCTCTGTAATTAAATTGGTTTTGCTCTCTGCTCTAGCGTCACTACAATTATCAAGGGCAAAGATGGCAGCGCAATTTGGTGGCTGCCGCTGCTGCTTGGCACGTGACTCACGACGGAGTCACGTCATTCACACGTGAAAATTGTCGCTTTGTGTTCTCGCTTACGGCGAATGACTTCAATAACTTACGCAATTAATATTATTCATGTATAATACACACACACACATACATATATATATATATAGATATATACATAAATAGTTGCATGTTTTAATTGGATAAAAGTTTATCAAAAATAAGAAATATTTTTTATATTTCGATCAAGTACATTTTTCAATGAGTTTGCTTTACGTATGCGTGTGTCTGTATGTGTTTGTGTTTGTCTGTGTTTGTATGTGTGGAAGCTTTTTCTGGTATATTTTTTAATAAATTTTGTTATGCCACATTTTGGCCGACTTTACAATTAAAAGTTTTTTTTTTTTTGCATGATTCTGACAGGTGACAACAACCACAACAAAATCAAAAAAAAGTTGCCCATGGCTGCGTGTTTGTGTGTGTAGCTGAAATTACAAACGACTCGTGAAAAAAAAGAGAAAGCGAGTGGTTAAAAACGAGAGAGGGAGAGAGCAGGACAAGGCAGCTTACGTTGCAAAAATATAAATAAAAAAAACAAAATCAAACGTAAGCTGAACGTTGTCGACAAGGCAAGCGACAAATAGAAATCGAGCTGAGGTTTAATGAAAGCCGCTGCCCAAAAACGAGAGAGGGAAAGTGGGGAAGAGAGCGCTAAAGAGAAGAAGAGGCAACATATAAAGTGCGTGTGTGTGTGTGTGTGCAGCTTAGAATGCGTGCTTAAATGCACATCAAGCTTGAATGCGTGCGTGTGTGCCTGTGTCTGTGTGTGTGTGTATGAAGGTGTGGGAGAGAGATGCAATGCAATGCATATAACACTCAAGGCCCTTAATTTACCAGCTGCGTTTGCAGAAATATGAAATGTTGGAAATTGTTGAACAAATTATTCCAACAAACTCAGCATTCTCAAATGCGTGTGTCACACACACACACACACAACCACTCAAAGAAACACACACATACACATATAGTGACACCTATTAAATGTCAACGCGTTGTGGCAAACTTTGTGATAGTCTTCACACACACGCAGACACACGCACACACAGACACATAGACAAACACTACTCACCTTTTTAGCAGTCAAATATTTTTCTGCATTTCAGCACCTTTTTTTTTTTGGTGAACATTTTATCGATGCCACAAAAAATTGCCGTGTGCTGCTGCTGCTGTGGCTGCTGCTGTTGAGGGGCTGGTTTGGTGTGGGAGAGGTCAGTTTGAGGCAACTGAATTTTCATAGCACAATTGAGCTTCAACTTTCCTTTTTTTTTTTTTTTGTTGCTTTTGTTGATGCAGTAATGCCACTTATGTTTTACATAAAATATTCCCATGCCCGATTCGCCTATATAACGCATATGTATATATATATATATATATATATATATTTAGTATATTTATATCGTATATTTATGGACACATATATATGCATAAACATAAACCCCGACTTTCATGCATATTTTAAATGCAATGCAAAAAGTTTGTGGCTCAACTTTAGTGTGAAAATTGTGAAAATATTTGTGAAATGTGTTTGGCAAGGGTTACGCAAATTGAATTTCCCACGGAAGAATAGCCCCCCGTGTCCCCCTACCACGCTGTACACAGCAATGACAGATCTATTCCCCGTTAGCAGCCCAACAAATGGATATCAAGTCGGAACAGATTGAATATGGAAATTCCTTCAGTTTAGTTTTGTGTGTGTCACTTTTGCTATTCATATGCAAAGGCAATTGTGATGCAATTGTTAAAGACAACAATTCTTGGCATATATTAAAATGTATTACCATAACAGAAGAGGAGACCAATTCACACATACACACACACACACACACACTCATTTATATATATAAAGAAACAACTTTGAGAACTATTTAAAAATCTGTCATTTTATTCTTCCTACCTATATCTCTCTCTTTCTCTCTCTCTCTCTCTCTCTCTCTCTTTTGGACATTTAATTAGTCAATGTCTGATTTGTTGTGTTTTCATTTATCATATATTTCAGTGATAATTAATTCAATCAACATTTTTCTCGACTTGTTGTTTTTTTTAACTGTGCAGAGAACTCAACTGAAGCTTTCCATCAAAAAACATTTATTTTTAGTTCTGCTTTCTTCTGTCATCGTATCCTTAAACGTTTCATTTTCTTTTTGCTTTTATTTTCATTTTTCTTTTGCTATTGGCAATTGAATTAGTTTTGTAGTTTTATGCAACATTTGTTGAGATTTTTGTGTCAAGTAAATTTGAAATGCAAAAGCTACAAACTATTCTCGGGGTTGGATAAAAAACAAAAATTCTGCTTTTTGTCTGCTTCTAGTTGAATGTGTAGAAGGCAGTAGAAGAACAAGTAGAGCTATGACAGTGATAACACTAACAATAAGAAGGAGAAGAAGAAGCAGAAGAAGACAGGGGCAACAGCAGCAGAAAAATGTCATAAAACATAAAAGCGACGCCTGCAAAGTGCTTCACTAAGCAATTTTCTTAGTCATTTGGTCAGCGAAGGGTTTTGCAGGGAGAGACTAATGTAGGTGTGGAGTGGGTAATGGGGAGGGGGTGGTGGGTGGGGGGTGTGTCTGCGGTACAACAAAGTGTGCAAGAATGACATTCTTTTTTTTTTTTTTTTTTTTTTAGGTTAGGATGAGGGTTGGGATTTGGTCAACGTGAGACTTGGCGCTAGTTTTCCTGCTCTTCTTCTTTTCCAACTTGTTGGTGCTGTTGTTGTTTTTGTTGCGCTTCTTCTGAGTAATTTGTTGCACTAACAAGCAACTCGCTTCCATTTCATTTCATTTCATTTCTTTTGCTCGACTGACTGCCCGACTGCCTCGGGCGAATTGTGGAGGGGATAAGGTGTGCAGCGAGGCGGGCTGGAGATTCATATTCACCGCCTTTTTTTTTTAGTTTGGCTTGGTTTGGTTTGGTTTGGCTCTGTTGCTCTGGCGAACTAATAAAAAGTTATTTCATATCTCTCTTTCATTCTCTCTCTCTCTCTCTCTCTCTCTCTCTCTCTCTCTGTCTTCTTTCTCTGCGCGCGGTTCGAAATGCATTTGTTTTCATTGTTGTCCCTTGGCTCGCTGATGAAAAATGCCCCCAAATGGCGGTCACTGATGTGATGGGCGGCACGGGGATTGGGGTTTGTCCAGTGCCGTGACAAAGATCAAGATGACAAAGTGCAGGTCATGCGAGTGTCGCATTTTTCTTCTACATAAGACAAACGGAGCGCAAAAGGGAAGCAGGCCAGCAACGAAATCTGGCATAAAATGACTCGTTTCCTTTTTGGTTTTTTTTTTTTTTTTATTATTTTTGTTTATCTCTTTTGTTGAGTTCATTTTTCGGTATATGAGTCATCATCATCATCTTCATCAGAAGCATCGTCGTCATCATCATCATTAAGAGGATAGGCAGCCAATGATGTTGATTATCAGTCAAGAGTGCGCTGTCAACAATTTTCTACCCTTTATGTTCTCCTCTCACTTAAAGAGCCTGCCCAACTGCAAGACACCCAATCGAATCGATACTCAACTCTGGCTCTTAACTCTTTGTAGCTCTTACTTTTACTTTTGTATAATTATTTTATTTATTATTTGAGAGGCTTTCGCGCTTAAGCTACTTTTAATGAGCGCAAGGGGTATACAAATTAAGTTCAAGAACGTTCTACTCACCACTCACTCACTGCATTTGTTGTTGTTGTTGTTAAAGTGCTTTGTTTCGTGTTTAGCCTTGCAAATTGACCACAGAGCGGTCCATGCTGCTATTTGCTCTGGAATGCCGCCGAGTTAAGAGTTGAGGTAAGAGCCAGTAGAGAGCGAGAGAGAGCTAAGAGTTCATTACGAAACGCATACTGAAGTGCATAATTCACGAAACATTTTACACTTGTTTAAGTGGTACTACCCACCCTTTTCGCCAACTTTGCCCCATCCCTTCCTCTGCACTCTCTGGTTAATATTTCACGGCGACTGCAGCACTTTGACGAATGAGTTTTGCCATTGTTGCTGGTGCAAACATTATCAACTGCTTAAACTGTAAAAAGTAAGAGAAAAAAGAGAAAAGTAAAACAAAACAAAAAGGAAAGCAAAAAGTCGCCTAATCAAAGTTCAGTTGGTGTCACGCAATCAAAAGTGCTTAGGGAAGGGGGAGTTTGTTAGGAAAGGAGAGAAACACAATGGACCAAAATGAAAAGTGTTGCGAGAGAACAAAGAACACCAGCAGCAGCAGCAGAAAGAGATTAACAACAAGAAGCAGAACAAGAACAGAAGCAAAAAAAGAAAGAAACTGTTTTTTGGGTTAACCTCACAAATGAACACAAAATATACGAAAAAAAAAATTAAGCCCTTACGATGAATGAGAAAGAGAACAAAGACCGCAGAAATTAAAGAAATAATTCAAAATTTTTTGTCGTCATTTTTTAAATTTGTGTTGGAATTTGATAAGGGGAATATTATACGTGACTTGTAATTAGCTGATGCGAAAACTTCACAAAAATCCTTTAAAATTCTCCTTACACTTCCGCAGCTAAGTTGAGCGACAATAAATGACTTCAATCCAATTGCAAACATTTTTCATGGTCTTTTCTTTTGACATTTCAATAAATAAAGTAAACAATAGAAATAAGACGATATAAAAAATGTAATAATGAAAATGCCATAAATTAAAGCTCAACTAATTCCCGATTATTTTCCATTTATTTTTGCAGGTCAGTAAATTACCAATTGAATGAATATGGCCAGCAAGGCGTAAGTTGAAATTGATAGCGTTTGGGTAAGGTTAATGGGAAAACCTCCTCGGAAGGCACTTGCCTTGCAAATGGAACTACTTTTAAACTGCTATTATTAGCCTGAAATTGTGCTCAGTCATGGCAGCAATACACAAAGAGCGTGTGTGAGAGAGATGGAGAGCAAAGTAGCATTAGCGAGAGAAAGAGCGAGAATTGATGGAGACAATTTGATGGCTTGTTTGTCATTTGTTGCTCCTCGCTTGTCGCTCGCCGTTCGTCACTTGAGTTGCAACCTGGGTTGGCAACTACTAAGGGAAGAACTACAACCCCCCAAGCCACCTCCCCCCCCCCCTCCCACAGCCCACAGGCAAACTGAGAACTAACCGGAAATATTTGGTATGCGTGCGTGTTACTAATTTTACGCTGAAACTGCCTAAACGCGATTTTTTTACGTTCTGTCAGCAGAAAAAACAAAGGGGAAGGGGGAGTGACGCTAGGAGTACTGGATGCCGGTTGCTGGGGTTAAGGGAGCTGGGGTGTGGTGAGTGCGCAGACAGTTGCGGGTTGGCCTTCGTTTTGATTAATCTTGTCATGTCGTTAAAATTTTTGCAAATGTCATTTCAACTTGGTCTTTTACCACGCCCCTCCCCCCCACCACTTCTTCTACTACATTCTACCTACTCTATTGAACCCCAAGTTTCGAGTTGATTGTAATTACCCTCTAAACTGAACAGTTTATCGAATGCATATTTTATTTGGCAATAATCAAAAATCATCAGGTAAAGCTTACAAATTGGTCATATTTAGGCTTTTCAAAATAAATAGTATTTGAATTGGTTCAATATTTCATGCGTTATTTTTAAAAAATGTGAAATTTCGATTGCACTTTCGAATTTAAATTGATAGAAATTAATCAATTTTGTTTGCCTTTTTTGTCTGATAAATCCGATTTATTTTTGTGGGCAGTAGTCGTGCATATCCTGTTTGTCATTGCTGTAGGGTAGCACTTGGTGAATAGGAAATTCGTGAATGTTTCTCAATGCTTTCTCGTTATCATCATCATCAACAACAACGACATCGACCATTCCACAATTGACATCGACTTTCGGCTTTGACAGCCAACTAGCTAACTGGCCACCCCTCCACCCTCTCTCTCCCTCTCTCTCATTTGGACACACCCCCTTTTTTCTATTTGCTATACTTGACTTATGTCTGTCGCCAGCAATCGCAGCCGTAGAAATGGCCCCTGGAATTTCTATAATTTATAGGCTTTGAAAGCAATTTACATTTGTCATTTATGCTGTGCTGAACGTCTATATACATTTATATATAAATATATATATACAAATATATATATAAATATATATATAAATATATATATAAATATATATATAAATATATATATAAATATATATATAAATATATATATAAATATATATATAAATGTATATATAAATATATATATAAATGTATATATAAATATATATATAAATGTATATATAAATATATATATAAATATATATATAAATATATATATAAATATATATATACAAATATATATATATATATTTATTGTGATGCTTGCTTCGAGTAAAGCCATAATAAAATCATTATATAAAATGGACTTGACTGCTACCTACTACTTCTGCCTCCACTATCCCTGTTATCCCTATTATCCCCATGATCCCCTTTATCCCTCCCTCTTTCTGCGACCTGCTCCGCCTTTTGCGATATTATTATTGTACTTTGGGCAACTCGACTTGATTTTATTATATGTCAATCATTTATTACAGCTTCAATCAGACAATTGATGACAGTTGGGAATACACCCTCCCCCCCCCCCCTACTCATACCTCTCCCTAGACTGATCAGTTCCCATGAGTTGGATCCTATCAATTATCTGAATGTGTATTCTAACTTTTATTTGTCATTGATTTGACTTGTGCTCTGCTTTCACTTTTAATCTCGTCGCCATTCCGGATCCTCAGCACATCAATCACGGAGCCAAAAGTTAAGCCAACTGCAATAATATCAGACTTATTGGTTATTTCCCCAGACGCCTAGACGCCTACACAGAACCTAATCGAATTCGAGTCGGAAACAATTCTGTTTCCGTTAAAATTAATTTAATAAATTACAAATTTTTTTTGTATATCATTTATAAATTTTACCTACAATTTATTTTTGTATTGTTATTTAATTTTTTTTTTTTTTTTTGAATTGAAAGTCAATTGACAACGTTTTCTTTACAAAATCCACAGAGAAGACGGCAGCACCAACAATCGATAACTTTCTTATCGATAGTTTATACTTTGGATATATGTAACAATTTCATGTATAAAATATATTTGCTATTATTCCTATTATTAATAATAATAACGAAAATACTTGCTTATTTATTTAAGTGTACCAAACGCAAGTTGATCCCTTGCTACCCCCCTCTTTGGTCATCCCTCCTCTCACCAAAGAACCACTAAAATTAGCTGTGAGGCGGAAACGCCTGTCTTTGGCAGTCAATGTCAGTTTGTTGTTTACACTAGACAGGAAACCAGGACACGAATGGCAAGGACGACCTGTATGCGAAACAATAGAAAACAAACAGGATAAATCGGAAAGAAGGACTGAGTTGGTGGGGGGGGGGGGGGGTGAAATCGAAGGAATTCCTTCAGCTGTGGAATAATTAGGGGAAACTTGCTCAACTGTCGATTGGCTTATTAGTTTTGACATTTCAAGTAAACAATGTCCCAAGTAAATATGTATATAAATAAATGTTCATAAATTATGTGAATTACAGCACAGTCAATTGCCTGATGGCGAGTTGGGAAGTGTTGTTGGGAGGAGGGTGGGGGGTATGTAGGTGCCACAAGACAATAAAGGACGCAAAATTAGCTGTCAATTATGAACAAAGTCCCCAGAAAATCAGAACAACAACAACAACAACAACAATCGATTTGACTGAGTGAAGAGAGGTGGGTGGGAGGGAGGTGGGTAGGGGGCTGGTCAAACTCCACGGGGCTTGACAGGTCAGTGAGTGTACATTGAGAGGGGAGTAGTCGGGGAGTTAAAGGAAGATGTTGCCACACAGCACGCGATGTGTCTTACAACACATATAATATTATGCCACATTCTTGCCACACTGCCTCAGCCACTGTTACACGTGCTATGTAGCAGTAGAGGGGGTGTGAGGGGCGAGGGGGTGTAATGGTTCGGTTAGTTGTGGCTGCGGCTGCGGTTGGTGTTTGCCCTAACACTTCTTCAGCTAGTAAATTGCTGTCAATTAGTGAAAAAAAGCCATAAATAAAGCAAACGCCAACACTGAGCCCAGTCACAATACACACACACACACGTATACACACTCACACACACAGACACAACACACACAACACACACACACTGAAACTGAACCTTAGTCCTGTCTCAGGCACAGGTGCCCACAGTTTGTTGTGGCATATTCTCAATCGTAATACCCTGGTTCATTGTGAGAAGTCAAATCTGGAATATATATATATATATATATATATAGATATATATATGGCTTAAAGAAAATTATATTATGTGCTATACTTTATTGTGCTTCAATTCTGCCTGTAACTGAAGCCTTCTCACTTTAAATCAGATATCGATCCTACTCTGATGTCGATATTGACTCGATTAATCGCTCCCAATAGTATCGAAACAGTTTGATCAGAATACGTACAATTTAAGCGTGATACTCAATACATATTTATATATATAAATAGTATATATATATATATACAGATCTAACTGCTTTTTGTTTGCAAACCCCTTTTTATAACGATTTGCATCAGTGTCTGACCAGATTGCTATTTCAATATATATATAAACATATATGATATATATTATATATATATATATATTACAGGAGAACTTTGCGTCGAGCACTCTCGCTTAGTACATTCTTATTTGCTCTGGGCTTCGAGCTGCTATTAGCATTTGAGCTTTTATTACGCATTTTCGCCTATTTTTATTAACATTTTCTCTTATTGTCCGGCTTTTCCTTATGCTGTTTGTGTGCGTGTGTCTGCGTGTGTGTGTGGGTGTGTGTGGGTGTCAGAGTGTATTACACTTTTTCTTGGCCGCATGCTGGAATATGTTATTGTTGTCCGGCATTTTTATTGGCTCGCTACAGGTGAACCATTGCCATTAACGCCATTCGCCATCTTATCGCTCAATCCTTAACCATCCCCCCCCCTCCCCCACCCTCTCTATCCTTTGACTCGCTGCTCCCCAAGGAGCAGCTTACATTTTTAGTGAAGTTATTTGATTTTGGGTATCTGCCACATGTGTCGATTGCCTCGTAAAGTGTCTAACTAAATTGTTGCCGCTTCCTGACAACTTTTATCTTAACCACGAGCAAAGTGTTCCCCCTACTCCCTACTTCTTCTTGCCTGTGGGCAGGTGGCTGGCATATGGAAACACTGTCCCAAAAAAAAAAAAAAAAAAAAAAAGAAGCACATAGATCACAGTTAGGTGGCAGGTGGCCTAATGGAATCGAAAATGCCACGCATGCCTCCGAAGGTGGCATGCCTCGCATAGCGTGTGACATGCCATAAATTGTATCAAGTTACGCTTATAGATTATAACTATTGCTTATTGCTTATAGCCATATTATATCTTCGTTTTGGCCATCAACTTTGAGCCTCAATTTAACGCTTGAGTTCATTCGAAATAAAATTTTATAACTAAATAGTTGAAATAGTTAAAAGTTTTCTTAATCTTTATGAATTGATTTTAAAAAATCCTACAGATCAAAGCTTGTTATTTAGCTGCATGTAATCCTAAGGTTTAAGCTCATTTAAGTCTTAAGTCGAACTTAAGTCGAACTTTAAGTGAAGCTTTTCCCAATTAGTAAATGCAGCTAGCTCAGCTTGGAAAGAGCGTTACTCTTGGCACTGTGTGCGAGGAGCTTTAAAGCTCATTAAAAGCGCTCAAGTTAAACAAGGTAATTGTGATTCCGACAGGAAGAGTTGAGCAAACCAACCAGGAAACGACTAGGAAAACCCTTGACAAACCTGCGCCCACAAAACAGCACAACAAAGGCAAATGTCTGCAGATATGGTGTGTGTGTGTGTGTGGGTGTGTGGGTGTGTGGGTGAAGGAAGAGGTCCACTGACCGAGGTGAGAGATCATTAAATATGTACAAATAACTTCACTGGCTGGCCAAAGGTGGGGAGGGCGATGCTAAATGGGTTGTCTAAGCCTACAAACAACTACAAATTCCAAAGCGGTTAACAAGGGGGGAGTGGCAGATGGGAGGTGGTAGATGGTAGATGGTAGCAAGTATAGGAATAGTATATGGTATGGTAAGGGAGAGGAGGGGCTACACAGAGCCCAGTGGCGATAACAAACCCAGCAAAAGCAAGGTTTTTGGTTAATTTACAGACAACAACAGCTGTGCTTGTTTGTGTGTGTGTGTGTGTGTGTGTGAGTGTCCTTGCAGCTGTGTATGTGTGTGTGTGCTGCCCAAATCCCATACCCAGCATTTATCGGGGCGTGACTTTTGCACGTCTGGCGGCGACCCTTGACTTGTTTTCCTTTTGGAACTTCTGGGCCAGTCAGACGACGCTCGTCAAGAGCACGTTGCAGCCACAGTCAGCTACAACTGTCGCTGACAACACACGCTATATCTTTCTGCTTCCCGCACACACACACACAAACACTTAGTGCATGTTCTACTCTTGAGAGAGCAGTAAAGTTTACGACTGCATCAAAGGATTTCGACAGCAAAAGCTGACATTTGTGCGAAACTACACCAGCAACAGCAGCCCTTGTCCCTACCCCTTGCCCCTTACCCTTACCCCTACACCTACACCTACCAGCTAACCCTATAGCTCACCCCCAGCGCTGCTCTGGTCGGTCGGTGCATGAAACTAATGAGTTGTAACAACAAGCCAGAGCACATGTCAAGCAAAAAGGGACCCGTAAAATATAAATATATAAAAAATAAAGGACATAGTTGAAGGGGGGCGGGTGGACAGGGGGGGGGGATGGGGATGTGGATGTGGAAGGGATACATAATGTCAGTCAACCTAGTTGAGTGGGTTGGTCGGCCGGTGGTGTTCGTGCCACGTGCCACGAGCACATAATTTAATTGTCGTTTCTTTCCCCTTCACTTCACTTCACTTCGCTTGACTGGATTTAGCAATTAGCCAGACGCAGAAAGCCACCAAGTCGAGCAAGATGTGTGTGCCAGCTAATAATGAGCTGAGGCTCATCCAATGACAATTTTGGTGTTTTCGCGCATTCCAAAATTGGAATTGTAATTTGTAATTGTTACATGTCGGTGAACGTTGGGCGTGGTTCGCGCATTTCAATTCAATTAAACTTAATAGCCTACTTTAAAATCAAATATGTTAATTTGCATATTTTATGCCACAAAACCAACCCCCAACGAAGTGCTTCCGCTAAACATCCATCTGGCTTATCCGACAAACCCGTAAACCCACCGCCAAACTGAAAACAATTAAGAACGCTGTTGTCGCGTGAGCTCGACTGCAATATATCCTGAATTCAGTTTTCAAATATATTTTAGTTTTTATTTATTGGCAAATTTCTGTTAAAAACTGATCTCTAATTGGCTGGCTAGAAACACAATATATAACGGGGCTCTGCAGAATACACTATCGAAAACAAAATGATTCTCGCATCGATTATCATGTCATCTCTTTCTCACACATGCGCTTGAATATACGGATAGAGATGAGATCAATATGAGAATTTATTTTTGATCATAACTTGGGTGTTCCTCATCCGTTATTGATGAAATTAAGGCAGTTGATCAATTTTATGTGTTAATTAGACGATTCTGCCTTTGTGGAATCTATTGCTTTCGGAGATCCAAATGTATCGACAATCGATAAACGTAGGTAATTATCGATAAAAATAAATCAAACTTTATTCTACATTTCAAGTCTCTTACTTTTATAGTTTGTGAGACAGTCTCTCATACAGGCAGGGAACCATTTCTATATCGACTCGACTTTTGATGCAGATGCTTAATTCTGCCTGAACAAACCCATTAAACCCTTTTTTACCCAATCACAATAAAATCATAAGTAATCAATTTTCAATGGCATTTTTTGCCATTTTGAATGAGTTTTTAAGCCGCTTAACTAATTGCAATTTGCTCGCTGTTTCTCTCTCTCCCTCTCTCTCTCTCTCTCTCTCTCTCTCTCACAGTCTCTTTCTATCTCTCACAGTCTCTTTCTATCTAGCACAACTATTTTGTTTTTTTTCTATTTAATTTCAAGTGGTTTGGCAAATTGTAAATTTATCGCATTCACACAAAATCTAGTTAATTATTGTAATTGGCTGGCTTTAAAGCTAATTCAATTGTAATTAATAACTGGCATCTTAAATTAAGTAGTTGGGAAATGTGCAGATTAAATTACTTTTACTCATTTCGAGTCAAGTCGGTTGCTTCGAATCCAATTAATCTTCTTCAGCAGAGATAATCAAATTGTTCCTTATTTTCTATATAATTTGTTTAATCATTCGCTGATTGAGTTTTAATTGAGTTTTGCATTTGAGAATTATTTCTTTGATTTTTTGGGCTGCATTTAATGAATTGCTTTGCAAAATGTTCTACTTTAAATGAATAGTTGCTGCTGCATATGTTTGCAGCATGCCTAGCGGTGATGGTGTTGCAACGTGTGGGTGGCAAAGTGGTTGAAAATTGTGTCATTCGCTTGTGGCATTTGTGGTCATTTGTCGCAGTGTTCATTGTTGCACACCGCGTGGAGTTTGTGTCTCCTGCGGTTGCAAAATCAGCGCCAGCTTATTAAGCTACATGACACGCCATGTTCATAAATATATATTTATCTATATATATATATATATATATATATATATATATATTAATATTTGCATGCTCCTGTTTACTGACATTTCCTGCATGCGTAGACTAAGTAATTTGTGGCTCGGATTCGAGCTGCATTTTTATACCCTCTGATTAAACTGATTTGGTATGGAGATATATAGACACTTTTAGTCTTCTATATTCCATATTTCTTCTCCCATTTTTAAACATTTTTCCACTTAATAATTGTGACTATTTCCATTACAAACTTAACTTTAGCTGGCTTATTATGCTTGCTATACCTGCTTGCTTAAAGTACAGGGTATCCACTGATCACTTTAAAATCTGTCTTTAACTGACTTTATTCCGTATTTAGTTGGGAATACCAATTAAATTCAGTTGGTTAATCAATCTGGAATAAAAAGGGTATATTTTAGTCGTGCATACCCGTTGCATGCCACGAGCATGTTTGTTGTTTGCTTGTTTAAACTGACTGTGTGGTCGCAGCGATAATAGCTCATGGCATGTATTTCACGTATATATGCCCCGCCCACCCCCACCCCCCTTCACTCTTAGTAAGCAACTGTGGCAACAAACATATATGTATGTGTGTGTGTGTGTGTGTGTGTGTGTTTGTGTGTGTACGAGCATTTTTACGAGCATAATAACATCATATAACATCAAAGTGTATTGCATGGCATACGAAAAAGGAAGCAAAGGACTACAGCCACACACACGCACATATACACACTCACACACAGTGAACTGGTGTTGGGGGGAGGGGGTGGTGTTGGTGTTGGTGAGGGGAGACTGTAGCTGGTCGGAATCACCTGCCATCCTCCCATGCTAAGCCTCATCGAATTCGTTAATGGTTTGGCCAACTTGCCGCCCACATTTTGCTGCCTTTTGTTGTTACACACACACACAACACACAACACACAATACACACACACACATCGTATTGCTTAATTTATATTATCAATTTATAAATTTATGCTTGGCAAAGTGCTTTCATGTCCATCTTTCTATCTCTGCTGCATTGCTGTCTCTTTCATTCAGCCTAGAAAAAACACACAAACAGCCGCTGTTTTTTATTACTTTTTTTTGTATTATTTAATGTTAAGGGTTGTGGGGGCGTGGCATGGCGCCAGTGGCCAGGTTATTGTCAGTTGGACTTTGGCACGCCAACGTTTTGTGGGCGTTACCCAATTCCCTATTCAAATGTTCTCGTTAGACTGGATGTCTCTCGTTACTCATTGATCGATACTCATTACTCGTTACTCGTTACATGTTCTCATATGACTCGTTACTCCTTACATGTTATCGTTACACGATACTCGTTACTCGTTACTCAGCGCTGGTTACTCATTGTACGTTACTCGTTACATATTCTCGTTACTCGCTGTTGCTATCAATGACCAGTTAATCGATATAATATCGATCAATATTATTTATATTTGATCACTTTAAACAAAGATTAGCCCAGCCTCGAAATTTACTTTGCAATTGTTGACAACTCTGCCAATACTGGCCAATGAAATAAATCAGTTGCAACTCTTTAACTTGTTGTTGACTTTTACAAAATTGACTGCAGCATTCCCTTGGCCTGTTCCAGAAGTCATGTTAAAATCGCAGCATGCATAAAAAATAAAACAAATGTCAATGCAAAATAAATAAATGAATTAAATATGCAACAAAGAATTACGTGCATTTTTTTTTATACAGTTAAATTGTGATCCGCGCAACTCGCAGTTGGAATCAATTTTATTTCAAATTAATAAATTAATTATCAGCCTGTTTTATTTCGATTGTTACAGCTATAAAAATACATTTGCTATTCAGTTTAGTATATATGTACATATATATATATATATATATATATTTATAAATCATTAAGTATATTCTGTGTAATTCCTGAAACTGCTTCTTTGTTTTTCAGCTTTGTGCTTAGATCTTTTTATCATTTAGATATTTGCTTTGACTTTAGCTTAAATTTGCTGCCTGTTGCTTTGGGCCACTTCTAAAGCTTCGTCGTTGCCACTTTGAATTACTTATGAATTCCTGGTATTTTTTTCTACAGTTTTGTACGACTTCAGTGGCCCAACCAGCTGCTTATCCTCGTCGTCGACTGATGCCATCGGGTAAACCCAGCCAAAACCTAATAATTCTTGCGGTTATTTGATATTTTTTAGCGCTTTTCTCTGTGTGTGTGTTTGTGTGTGTGTGTGTGCGTGCGTGTGCGTGCGTGTGTGTGTGTGTGTGTGTGTGTGTGTGTAAAGAAGTGAAATATGCTACCAACCTATTCTATTTTATTTCATTCCATTCTATTTTGTGTCCTTTAAGTAGACAAAAGCAAATAAAGTGAAATATTTTTATTATTTACAAGACTTTTTCTCTATGCCATCTTTTGTGGCAACTGCTTCTGCTTCCGCTGCTCATTTTCGCTACGCAAAATAAATTACAATTCTCACTTTTCCATCCGCGTCGCCTCAATTTTTTTTTTTTTTTTTTTTTTAGAATTATCTGTTGAGTTTTCTGCATGCGACTGAAATTCTAATTTTTTTAACAAAACACTGCACGCCCTACTAAAGGCGTGGCATACGTGTAATATATGCTACCCCCACCGCAGCCTCCATTTCCGCTCCTCCCCTTAGGTGTGTCAGGCAAAAAGATGGCAAATTGTCGGCTCATTTTTGTAGGCCGAGAGTCACCGCAAATCAGAAATAATGAGACACAGCTGAGAGCTGAGCAGGGCAACGAACAGCACTGCCTTTAACCAAAGCTAAAAGGTATACGACTTGCAGATGCCCTGTAAACAGCATAGTAAAATAGTTAAATAGTTAAAGTAATCAACAGAATTCTTTGCTTTACATATTTTATAGCCCAAAATTCAAGGAAAAACTTCAACACATTCCTCTATCTGAATGTACCCTTTGTGAGTCAATCAAAGGAAAACTCGGCGAGATCTATCCAATGTCAGGCTGAGCGTTAAAAATACACCCACACACACACACACACACATCCTCATCCTCATCTATCTTGATATTTACAAACGTATATTTAAAAATAATTGAATTTTAAAGTCCTGTCTTAGCACATCTTTACACATATATATATATAAATATATATCGATATACATATATATATAAATATATATACTTCTCTATATGTATTTGCAGGTATTATATACATTTTATTTTTAATCCCAACAAACACATTCGGCATTTGAGGCTTTGCCCTGCTCATTATGTTGTGCCTGTGCTCCCCAGCCTATGTACACACACACACACACACACACACACAACACATAAACGCGTAATTGCGTAGGGTGTGGTGTGTGTTGTGTGGAGAGGGGGAGAGGTATGGCAAACAATATTGGATGAATTAGGGTGCCGTTTAAAAAAGTGAGCAACATGTCCAATTTCATTGGATGCATCATAAATTGGCTGTCGCATCGAATTATAAACTAGAATTTGCCTTCAGGGCCAGCGTGAGAAAGAGTATATATATATATATATATCTATATATATATATGTGTGTGTGTATTGTTGTGTTTGTGTTGAGGAAGGAAGACAACATAATGAGAAAAGTTTGAACATGTTGATATAATTGAAATTAATAAAGAAAGTTTGAAAAATATGAAATTAATAAAGTGAAGAGGGACCAAATTTAAGATGAAAAAATAATACACAAATCTTAAGGCTAAATAAAGAGCAAGCAAATCAGTTGATTATTATATTATAAATAAAATAGCTTTCAATGTATTGAAGATAAGCTGAATTCAAGTATTGTGCTTAGCTTAAAGTAAGTCGGATTAAACTTAATGTTTTCGAATCCGTTTCACATTTGTGCCGCGTCCATAAATAAAATGGAGCTGAAGCAATCGTTCCTTGGCTTGACAGCTCACTGCTGAAGAGCCTCTGATGATGCCATTTAAATGGAGTGATGAGGTGGCAACGGGAAGGGAAAGAGAAAAGTGTGTGGTGGAGGGGCACGTCTAATTGTCTCGCTGACTGACTGACTAACCGACAAGCGACGGCCCACATCATCATTCAAAGCGCTACCCCAAAAACAGGAACAGAAAAAAAAAAAACATATCTTTGGGTACTTAAATAGATTGTAAGACGCAGTCAGGCTCTGAGGGTGATTGCAGAGGGGGAATGTTTGCTGTTGGGGAGGGAGGCGGGGTTGCAATGAAAAATGTTTGTCAACTTGTAAGTTATTTCCGACATTGTCGAAAAATGCGCGTGAAAAATTGAAATTATTGTTTTCCCTCTTCCATTGTTGGCAGCATTTTCCGCTTGTTGTTGCTGTTGTTGTTGTTGTTGTTGTTTTTGCTTTTTGCTGGTTGCTGCTTGCTGCTTGCTACGTGCGGCTTGCAACTTGATTTTAACATGAGTCATTGTGGCCATGAATCAGCTAAATAATATGCAAGCAACACGCTCCCCAAACATATAAACCATCAGAATTACAACTTGCGACAAGTTGTCAAGGCCATTTTAGAGAAGAATGGAAAAAAAACATGTGAAAAAAAACGATATATATATATATATATATAGTTGAGCATTTCGAGAGTCAATTTCCCAAGAATGACATTTACAATTTTGAACAAGTTGTGCGTGAAACTTCAATTGATTCTGAGCCATCAACCACAGCTAACATTTGTGAGACCCAAAATAAATTTAAGGTCATGGGATATTTGACATTGTGATCAGATCATGGGAAAGTAACACACACACGTACACACACGCACAACACACAACACACACGCTGAGAGAGTCATCAAGTTGAGTCATTCAATTTTATTTCAAGTTTGTTTTTTTTTTTCCCATCATCATGAAATTTATCAGTATTTGAAAATCCAAATTGAAACACTTATTTATCACTTATATGTTTTGCTGCGAACACTTTGAATACAGTTAAAATTATCACTTAATCAGCAGGGAAAAATATAGCTTAAAATCAGCAAATGTCTTATCTTTTGTCAATTCATAAAAATACAGTTTGAAAATGATTCACATTTAGATTTTTAGTTATTTAATGGTAACATTTAAATTGATCTTTATTTATTGCATCTAATATCTGGCAAGAAAACAATTTAATTGAATGCATATTTTCTTGGTTAGTTCCAAAGGCGAGCATAAACCCAACTCGATCCTTGTTGGAACTATATTCTTATATGCCAGTTAATGCTTCAGTCAGCTGAACTCTATTTTTGAATATAGAATGGGTTTTAAGCTTGTCACTTTGAACTACTCGTTACAACTACTAACTCATTGTTAAGACACTTATGGCCAACTCCTTATGGCTGATTTACAGTTACACTAAGACCGACCCAAAAGTTTTTATCACGCATGAGGCAATTCACGAAGCGCGTAAATCTTTTGACTAGGGTCTAATCAAAAAACCACTTAACAGCCTGTTCGCCAAAGCTGGAGTCGTGGGGCAACTGGAGCTAAGATGCCAGCCAGCACACACACACATGCACACACGCACACACACATATACACGCCCAATGCTCCTGGTGTGCTTAAAAAGTGAAAAATATTGTTGCCACAAAATTTCATTTATGAAAAATTGAAGACGCCCGACGAGGCACGGAGCTGCCACCCAGTTCAAGGAAAAAATAAGGAGACTATATATATATATATATATGTATATATATGCATGTATATGCATGTATGAGGCATTGTCACATGTGAATGAAGAAGAAGAGAAAGCAGCATTCATTTTAGGCAAGCATTAAAATGCTGTCCACACCAACCAAACACAAACACACACACAAACCACTTGCATGTGGGTGTTGTATGTAGCCAAATAGACAAACTGCCTAATCCAACAATGAACAGGAGCAACGAGTGCAAGCAGCGAGAGCAGAAGCAACGAGTGAACTAGCGAGCGAGCGAAGGAGAAAGAAAGAGAGCAAAAGTTGGGTGCGTCATTTTCATTTTCAGGTCTACAACAGGCTCGTCAAATATGATATATAATTATAATACATATATATATATATATGTATGTATATTTAAATGTTTGTATGTATTTTTTGTGGTCGCTAAGTAAGAAAGTCACGCAGTGTAATTAATTAGGAAATGCAAACACTCGTCTAAATACGTTGATAAAAGCAAAAGGCTCCTCTAAAAGGACGACATATAAAGCATGAAGCATGCTCAGCATGATATAAAACCCAAAAAACAAATGCGACAATCATTTAAATGCCAGCCAAAGGCATACACACGCACACACACACACACACACACAGACACACGCACAGCCCACACACATGACTGACATACTTGCCTCGAGTGAAGTTACTTAAAGTTAAATACCTAAAATTCATAAAATGGAACTAAAGTTAGGTGCCCACATAAATACATATATATATATATACATATTTATATATAATGCATTTGAATAGATAACAACTTTTAACGAGTAAATCACTCAGAAGTAGAATGTGAACCCATTGAAAATGGGTAAAAATGGTAAAATGGTTCTGTGCAAATTTGTGTAACTGACAGAAGAAAGGCATCTGCGACTCCATAAAGTATATAATTACTTGATCAATATCAACAGGTTCTTCGCATATCCAGTGCAGATCAAGTTTGCTTTATCGATACATATCAATTGCCGATAGCAATAATTACCAACATTTTAAAGGCAGAATTTTGAGAATTTGAGGGCAGCTCTGCTCACATTTGGGTGCAAAACTTATTAAAGGGAAATTTCCAAAAAAAATTCGTAGTCATAGTGGAGCTCACTTGACTACAACATTCTTACTTGTTTTTTAATTAGTTGGCTCAACTTTTGCTCCAATCTCTGACTTGGCTGGTAGCTTTTGAGTTTGTTTTTTTAGCTGCTTTCCGATACTTTGTTCGACTTGCTGTGGCTCTTGGTTTTTAGCATTTAATTTGCGTTTCTCCCTAATTTGTTGTGCACACATCACTTTTACACACACTTCCCAAACTACACACACACACACACACACGCAAATAATTGTTGTAAACATTTACCAAATGTAAATAAAAGCGTGTGAACCAAAAATATTGTCTCAGAGCAGCCAGCAAACGAAGTTAACCCACTGCATTTTGCATAACAAACCAGATACATATACATATGTATATATATATATGTATATATATATATATCTTTGTATATCGAATTCCGAATTTCCCATTTGCACTTTGCATGTCAAAAAAGAAGAAAAACGGAAAAAACATAAAACAAAACACGAATTTAATTCGACAGCAACGACTGCAAATAGTTGGGAATGAAAACGAAACAAAGCTGCATGAAGAACAATGCAATTTACACACACATACAACACACACACAACACACACACACCACACACCACACACACACTCACACATTTCATTTACTGCATAAAAGTTGACAGCAATTTGCTGTTTTTAATTGTTGTTATTGCATGGAAAGTGACAGCAGGCGTCACTTTCAGCGTCAACTGCCATTTCACTCTCGTTGCACACACACAACACACACACACACACACACTCACACACACACACCCTATCTCTGTCTCTGTCTCAGTTGGAATCCCGCAATCGTTATTCGCCCGTTCGTTGCATTTATGATTGAGCTCCGAGAGTGCAAAATAAATACAATATTAAAAGCCAAACAGCACTCAGAATATAAGTCACAATGCACTGTGGTTCGACGTGCGGATACCCCTTAAATTTTTGAAAAAATAATAAAATCAGAAATGAATGGAATTTTTGTCGATTCTTAATAAATATAAATTGCAGATGTGATTAAATTTTGAGCTCTTTAAATGGAATACTTTTCATATAACACTATTAATATAATAATAATAATAATAATAATAATAATAATAATAATAATAATAATAATAATATTATTAATAATAATAATAATAATATTAATAATACTAATAATAATAATAATATGAATAATATTAATATCTATTTAACATATTTAATTAGTTGTTTTCATTTTAATTTGCAACTTTTTTGAAATCATTTGTTTTGGCAGTGTTTCGGTTTCTCTGCAAGCACATCCAATCCTCCAGTTGCCAATTTGGACGGGTGCAAACGCTTCTTCAATTTGCGTTACCAATTTACGCTCATCTGTCTTCCCCTTTCCCCTTTCCCCTTGCCCATTCCCAGCCAAGATTAACTGATTAAGCTGCAGAGTCTCACGTGACTTATTCAAATTACCAATTTTATGCTTGCGCTTTTCTTCTCTCCCTCCCCTTTCTCACTCTCGTTCTCTCCCCCCCCTCTCCGCCCCCTCTGTTTGTGTCTCTTTTTGTTTTATTTGGGTTGTTGTGTCGCTTGTGTTTACTTGTTGTCATACATAAATTGTACACCAACACCCAAAAAATGTTACCAACTTGGTTTGGTTTTTGTTTTTTTTTTTATGGTGTCTTGCAAAACCAAGTTAAGGTCACACAAGCTGAAATGTGTGTGTGTGTGTGTGTGTGTGTATGGGAGTGTGTGGGAGTGTGTTTGCTATTTTATTTGTTTTTCTTTTTGTTTTGCCATTTGGACAGCAAGCAGCATGTTGAATCTGTTAATAAAAGCCACGCGCCCATTCAGCAGCTGACTGTGGTTGTCTCCAGTGATTGCCACCCCCTCTCTCTCTCTCTCTCCCTCTCTCTAGTGTCTGTTTACCCAGCTCCTGTAGTACTCACTACTCACTAATTTCCGCCACTTCCCTTTTTGCCACACAGTTGCTGCACACATTTGGCATTGACTAAAACTTTTGCCCCTGCTGCAAGAGCAGTGCACCCCCGCATACAACCTACATTCCCCTTTTGCCCCGCTGTGGTGCGGTATGGTTCTGGTTATGGTTCAGCAAAAGTGCTTTAGCGCACATCAAGTTGCAAGTAGCCATGTGTATTTGGGGCATAAGTGGGTCAGCGGTAAGTTGGTCGTATCAAATCCGTTAAATTGCTGAGCTTCAAGCGCAGCTAATTAGCCAAACTTGTTGGCAACTGGGTGCGTTAAGACCTAAACAGAAAGAGCGAGAGAGAGACAGACAGAGACAGAGAGAGAGAGAGAGAGAGGGAGGGAGGGAGGGATGGAGGGAGGGAGACATAAGCAGAGGGCGGAGATGAGCACAGGCGTCATAAATATGGTGCGCTCCGTCTGCTGCTGCTGCTGCACGGATGTGGCAAGTTGGTAGGAAATGTTGCCTGATTGCCCATTAAGAAGCTGCGAATGTGGCGCCTAAAACCACTTAATGCTCCCATTTCTATGCCCCAAAATTGCTGTCAACCCAATGAAAAATTTATCAAACTGACTGAGTTCAACATATCTATATATATATATATATATATACATATATAATAATATAAATAAATATATATATATATATATAAATCTGATTGTGTTAATTATAGCAAAGGAAATAATTAAAAAATCAAATGAATTCAAATAATTCATAAAAAATGGTCAAACTTTTAAAGGAGGCAAAGGAAAGAAAATTGTGTAAATCACAAAAATCTGTTTTTATCTATTTCCAATACACAATTCATGCAATTCGTTCATGCCACACACAATTTGTGGTTTAGCTGAAAGCGTTTTTGTGTTGTGTTCCCAAATCCCAATTGTAAATCAAAATTAAATTTATGGTCAAGGACCGATTCCATCCGTCCATCCGTCAAGCGAATGACCCCAAAGGGCTCCTGTCACAATTCCAGTTAAATATTCGCTGCTGTTCGCTGTTCGCTGTTCATGTTGCATGTTGCATGTTCATGTTGAGGCTGATGTTGATGTTGATGTTGATGTGACATAAAATATTATAAAAACCATATATCATGGCTGTCACTGGGCCCAACAACCTACCTACAAATAACTTACATGAGCAGGATGGGCATGTATCTAACAGATACACCAACAACTAGTCGCATCTGTCGCTGTCAGAAGGCAAAGGATGATGACATCGAGACAAGCATGTGTCCTGCACACACACACACACACACACACACACACATTGAGTTTGCCCAATTGAACTAAATTGCACAGTTTATGGTTTGTAGAAACTTCATTTTTTATTTGCTCGATTAGAGAATATATCAGATTTCTGCTCTCATTTATATTTATATATTTATTTAAGCCCTTTAAATACGGCTTACAACAACAGCACTTGCACAACACTGCCACGCTTTGAGCAGTTGTTGCATATGAAATTCTTGAGGGGCATATTATTGCAGCGGCATTTGAATTGCCTGACAGCTCAACTGTAAATGTAGCTGTTTGTCTGGCCAAAGCACTTTAATGAACGGGTATCCACACTCGCACACACACACACACACTCACATTTGGCCAAAGTTTGCTGACTGTCTGTGTTTGGCTGGGCTCTGTCAGGAGTGACAAAAATCTCCATGTGACTGACCAGAAACAGGCAAATGCAAAATGTTATGGAAAATATATGCAGCTCGAAGCAGAAGCAGAAGCAGATACAACAGCTCCTATCTCTCGGATACACGCTTGGATACCATCTGAGTGTGTGTGTGTGTGTGAGTGTGTGTATGTTTTAGTGTACATCCTAAC
The DNA here is from genome assembly GCA_035042405.1 of Drosophila demipolita. Lineage (NCBI taxonomy): Eukaryota > Metazoa > Arthropoda > Insecta > Diptera > Drosophilidae > Drosophila > Drosophila demipolita. Next base: position 2,435,704 of record JAWNLI010000476.1, on the reverse strand, counting down.
TGGCAGCATAAATTCCCTTCCCTGCTCTGCTTCTACTGGCCAGAAGGAGGAACTAAAACAGGCACAGGAATGGGAATGGGAATGGGAATGGGAATTGGATTGGGAAGAGGAAAGTAAAAGCATCCGCAGCAGATAGTTCACAATTGTGGACATTGTCTGCGTCTTTGGTTATCCATTAGTAAATTTGTTGCATTATTTATGCACAAGTTTGTTTTTGCAACGTTTACGTTGTCCCCCAAAAATCCCATTAAAAATGCACAATGTTGCCAAAAATTGTTTGAAATGCTTAGCGATTATGAGGCGTACCTGAAAAGTCAAAAAGGGACATAAACATTCCACAGAGCTTGCTGGACAGATAAGCATAAATGTTTTAGCACCAAATAGTTTCAGATTAAAAAAGTTGGCTAGGAAATATTTAAATTAGTTATGGTATTCCTAGTGCTGACTGAAAGATAGAGAGAGAGAGAGAGAGAGAGAGAGAGAGAGAAAGTGAAAGCCAGTTACGAGTGGCAAACGAGTAACGAGTAGCGAATACCAATTAATTAACGTGTAGCAATCGGATAACGTGTAGCAAACTAGTAAAGTGTAACAAACGAGTAACGAGTAGCAATCGTTTAAAGATTAGCAACGAGTAACCAGTAAGAAAAAATAAGTAACTAGTAGCAACGAGTAATGAGTAGCAACGAGTCACAAGTGCCAAATAAGTAGCGAGTAGCAAACGAGTAACGTGCAAATCGAGTAAGGAGTAGCAATCGAGTGACGAGTAGTAATTGAGTAACGAGTTGCAAACGAGTAACGTGCAAAACGAGTAAGGAGTAGCAATCGAGTGACGAGTAGTAATTGAGTAACGAGTAGCAAACGCGTAACGTATAACAATCGAGTAACGAGTTGCAAACGAGTAACGTGCAAAACGAGTAAGGAGTAGCAATCGAGTGACGAGTAGTAATTGACTAACGAGTTGCAAACGAGTAACGTGCAAAACGAGTAAGGAGTAGCAATCGAGTGACGAGTAGTAATTGACTAACGAGTAGCAAACGCGTAACGTATAACAATCGAGTAACGAGTAGCAAACGAGTAACGTGTAACAATCGAGCAACGCATAAAACGAGTAACAATTAGCAATTCACTAACGAGTAGCAATCGAGTGACGAGAAGAAAGAACTTAACATTATTAACTAACGAATCGCATTTTAAGCAAGTTTACAGGAGACAGAGGGAGGGAGTGACAAGAGTAATCCGACTGTTCACATAAATAGCAACAAAACGATAAGGTTTCGTCAAAGGCAAAGTTAATTTGCTGGTTTAAGGCACGTTTTAAGCATTTGGCAGCTTACAGCCAGATAAAAAATGAAAATGAAAACGAATATGAAATCTGAGCGACTGCTGCTTGGACAGACAGACAGACAGACAGACAGACAGACACACAGAGGTACACAAATAACAAACAAATGGTGGTGGGGAGTGGGGGGGATGTAGAAACGTAAAACCTAAATAGTATTTCAAGGATCTTTGCATTAGCCACCGAATGCAGGAGCAGTGGCTGAGGCATGCCTCAAAATGTGAGCCAGAGAATGGCTGTCAGTCAGATGTGACGGCGACTGCGACTGCGACTCTAAAAACGCAGCTGGAAACACGTTGTCCAAGCGGTCAACAGGAAGCCAGCTCACTCCCTCCCATATATATATATATACATATATATGTATATATATATATATATGTTATTGTGTTATCTGTGTGCGGGACGGATTTGCTGTCTAGTTTTCATTTGCGTTTTCTTATCTTTTCTTTTGGTGTCCTTTAGTTGGTTGCTTGTGCTTTTTGTGTGTGTGTGTGCGTGTGTGTGTGGATTTTTGCCCCCTGCCCCTGGCCCTGCTCTCGTTACTCGCTCAAGTATTTTTCATATTTTATATTGTTTAAACTTTTGATTAAGGGTTTTCGACAGAGGCTATCCGAGTTTTTGGCTGCCGCTGCTTTTTGCCTTTGCATTTATTATTTATGCAAATTTCGCTGTACTTATTCTGCTGCTGCTGCTGCTTCTTCTTCTCCTTCTCCTTCTCCTTCTTCTTCTTTATCACCAAGTTTGGTTGCCTTTGAATGCGTTGAGTTGCACAAAAAGAAAGAACATGCCGAGCGAAAGAGATAGCTATATATATATATATATATATATATATATATAGACTGAGCGAGAGGGAGAGAGGCAAACAAACAAATAAATGACAAACATGGCATGAAAGGACTTTCTACGCATGGCCATGAGCAGCTCAGCCATAATGTATGCTGCTTGGCTAGGGGTGAGTGGTGACTGTGCGGGGCTGTGGGGGCTTTGGTACTACGAGGCTATGTTGATTTTGAGGTTATTATCATTTTAATAACCGAAAACAAAAACCAGCCAACCACACAAATAAACACACACCACACACTCTGACAAAGTGAGAGTGAGAGAGAGAGAGAGAGAGAGAATGCGAGAATGCGAGAATAAGCCAAGGCCCAAATGCATGCCTCTCCTAAAGGCATTTTTTGGGTTTTTTTTAATTAGAAACTTTTACTACGAATATAACTAAAATATGTAGTTGGCTATGTCTGTCTCTCTCTCTCACTATCTCTCTCTCTCATATCTCGCATATCTGTCTATCTTTGGATTTTTTTTTTTGCTTGTTTGTTTGTTTTTAGCTCTTAAATTGGTAAATATTTGTTAATTGGAAAATGTTTAGAGACTATCTATGCAATTTTACGCAACGTTCTTGTTATTTTATTTGACACACCATAAACAAAGGGGCAATCAAAGTTTATATATATATATATATAAATATATATATATATATATTTATATATCTGTTGCTTAGTCACGTGCAAAGTTTGTTTTGTATTTGTTGTTTTTTGATGTTGCTGGTTTTTCTTGAATTGGGTCAGTGTTAGATATGAAAGTAAATAAGGCATTCAAATTGGTATTAGTCTTGGCCTAAACCAGTGTGCAGCATTTTGCATAACTAATCAAATTCGAGATGCAACAAACTGGTTGCAGCTGCAGGGGGGTTCTACGGGCTCTGCAAATGGTCGGGGGGGTGTGTTTGTTATATGAACACCTTTTGATTAAAATTAAGGCAGCTAACAAGCTTTACTTGTTGCCACTTTTTATGTGCTGAGCTCAAAGGCAACAATTAATGAGCTAAACCTAATTATACGACGAGTAGTGCTCACTCAGATATCGACTAAATATACTCTAAGATTTTTTCCATTTTGTAGTTGATTACTGTTAAAGCATCAAAGTAACGAGTAACTAGAAAAACTGCAAAAAGCTCGTCGAATAAAACTGACTCTTGTCACTACTTGCAGTGAGTAAGTTGACTGATTGTCATTTAAGTTGTTATACAACCGACATCAACTATTCATAATCATATATATCAACGGAGATTATCATCGGAGGTGTTAGACCTGAGCACCGCAAGTAAATGCCCAATCGAACGAATCCACAGACTAGCTACGAGTATGTTAATTACACCATTAATTCAACAACCTATCTGTGTGTGTGTGTCTGAGTGTGTGTGTGTAAGTGTGTGTGTGTGTGTGTGGTTTAGGTATAAAGAGAGTCCCTTGAGAATTGTGGGCGCGTGAAGCGCCAACCAACGCACAAGAAGAGAGTTTAAATTCGCATTTGATTGATGGTATTATGCCTGAGGTGAACGGTTGTTGTGTGTGGCCAGATATGAATATAAATATATATCTATCTGATACTCGGTATAGTTGTGGGCGACTACCCCGTTGAGTAGTTGCTGAGTCGTTGAATCGTTGAGGCATTGAGCCAATGAGCTGATCAATCAATCGAGCCAACCATTAAACAGATTAATTAATTGTGATAAAAAAAATATATATATATAAAAACAAAAGCAAAAAAAAAAAAAATAAACTGACAAAAATAAAAATAATTACAGTTAAATGGGAAAACAAGAAATTTATATGCCTCGATATATATAAACATATATATAATGAAAATGGATGAGGAGAGTTGTGGGGCCGATACAATTAGCAGTTCGCTTTAGATGAGATATAAAAGTTGCGTATCCCATTCACAATGGCATAACTAAACTGAACTAGGACAAACAGACGGACGGACGGACGGACGGACTCTATGGGAATTGTCATGTTTTTAGTTTTTTTTCCTTCTCTTTTTTCTTGCTAAAAGCTTTTTCTAATTTCCACATGCCACAGCCAGGCTTTATGTGAATGTCACATTTAATTATGACAATCGGCATTTAACACGCAACTGATAATCATTCGCAGACTCTAAATACCGCATATATATATATATATATATATATATATATATCTGTATATATATATCTGTATATATATATAGTAGTAGATTCAATTTCTGGCCTTGCACATTTGATATGCTCACTGGCACGTTATAATAAGAGCATTTCCGGTTAGGAAATGCCAACGCGCGCACACAAACACACACACACTCACACACACATAAAAACACACACAGTTGTCATATTTACTTCCGCTCTCTTCGACGCCGTCATTTCCTAGCCATGCAGCTTAAATAGTTGCGGGCCTCATTAGTTGCGTCTATAAATAGCTCAGGCCACAAGAGAAGAACAAAAACAAAAAACAAATAACAAAAAAAAAAACAAAAACAAATATCAAAAATGTGCCACAAAACTAGAAACGAACTGCGAAACAAGTCGAGGCAATTTCTGTTAAGCAGAATTCGCATTGCTAAGGCAAATAAACATTGCAAAGTGCTGTGAAAATTCAGACGAACTTTACCCAAGCTGAGACGAGCTTAATATATTCCTTGGGGATTATCTGATGGGAGCACCATTTAATTTAAATGACAACAACAAACAAATGAATACAGGCCAATGATGGGCAATCAGCTTGTCAGTTCGCAAGATTTAACGTTTAAAGTAACGAGTAAAGTGGTTTGTCAGGCTCAATTATGGAAGTGATTTGACCAAGTAGACCAGGTGTAAAACTAAAGGACCAAGTAAATGAGATACGAGTGAATAAGTCAGCTTTGACAGCTGAACTAGACACTCGAGCGAGTAACGAGTAATGCCTAAATAACGAGTGCGTTTCTCACGTTTGTTCGTTGGGAATAAGTTAAATTAAATATTGTAGAAACAGTGCTGAACGACTGACTATAGAGAACTGGCGACTCTACGTACGCAGTTAATAAAAATAGTAGCGAATAACGAGTGAAAAGTAACGAGTACTTAGAAAAGAAAACACAGCAAACAAGCAGTATACAAATCAGACTCAACTCAACATTTCAGCACATATTGAGCTGTTAATAATGAAGAGTAAACAAACAATGTGTGTGTGCTGTGTGTGTGTGTGTGTGTGTGTGTTTTGTGTGTGTTGTGTGTCTGTGCCTATTAACTGGATAAGCTGACAATGCTATGACCTTTTATGGACACCAACGGTCGCACAGCAAAATGCTTTGGGGTTTTAAGTGTTTGTAGGGTGTGGATAAGGGGAAAGGGTCTCACTCGGGGCAAGGCAAATATGACACACGTAATCCCGTACGCTAGTGTGAAACAATAACAATAACAAATGGAACAATGCACAATGAAGAATGAACAATGAACTATGACCCATGCCTAACCCCAACTTGGACGCAAAAGGAAGGTCAATCTGCAAAAGCTTACAAATTAATTGCCTTAACAACTCAGATATCGTGTAGGGTCAGAGCCCATTTCTCTCTTTCTCACATTCTCTCTCACTCTCTCACTCTCTCTTTCTTCCGCTGGCAACACATTCTGTAAGCCACATAAGTAGTTGGCATATAAACAGATTTGCATAATCAGACGCTCATTTATATTGTGTGTGTATGAGCGAGTCCGACCTGATGTCGCCCGACTTACTCGCCTTGTATATAGCAACTAAACGGGGTGATGATGGTGACAGCCAGCAGTCAGCAGAACGAGAATGAGAATGAGGGATGGGGATCGAAATGAGGCGGCCAATGACTTTTAAGGATAACGACATCAAAATGCGCATAACAAATTCGTTTGCAATCCTTTTTCAGCTCACTTTGCATAATCACACCGCACATACACATACACACACACATACACCGCACAAACACACATACACACCATACACACACACACGTCCAGCTAAAAAAAAAACACTTCTTGGTTGAGCTTAGCCTGCTCCTTAACCAAGTTTCCTCAGTTTTTTTTTTTTTTTGTTTCACAACACACACGAATCTAGTGCAATCGGCATTGCCCCAATGCCCCCGTACACAGCATTAGAGGCATGCAACAGCAAGCACATTCTAAAACATGTGTAAGCGTGAGCAGCCTTGCCACAAATATGCACTCGTTGCCCCCTTTCAGCTCCACTTTATCTAAGTGACACTTATCAAGTGGCGCGATACAGTTGCTGCCTCAACTTGCTTCTCCTGCCTTCTATTGTCCCAAATCAGACACTTCTCTTAAGCAGCTTTTCTGTCCACTCAGCAGCTTTTAAGTTTTTGCTCCAAAGCAAAGTGCTTTGATTGACTCAAGAAAGACAGCTAAAAAAAAACCTAATACGGCACAAATAAAAAACAAAACTAAATATAACAAATTGAATTAAATTATATTTAAAAAAAAAAAATCTATAAATATTAATTAATTATTTAGTTAATTAAAACATTTGTTTCTGGAATTAAAGCTAACCCATGGTAAAAAAACAAAACCAAATCAGAACTATAAAAAAATTAGTAGGGATTCAAATTGAGTTCTTAATTATCGAAATGGAGGACTCTGAATTGATTAGGGAATAATTAGTAAAAAAATGAGCTTTTTTTAAAGAGCTTTGGCTCTCCTTCACTTCTTCACGATTTCAAACTGTTTATTTTCGAAGCTTTTATTCAATGCATTTGTTGCATTTTCATGCAGTCAGCTTGCAGTCAGCTGCTTCTGGAGGCAAATAGGGATTAGCTGGTCTTCCAGCAGTGCACACGTTATCAGCATTTTCGACTGACTGCCTCTTTTCATGCACAAAAGAAATATTTGCGGCAAATTGAGACTGCCACAGCAACTGCAGCTGCAACTGCCACTGACACAAAAAAATAAAAATAAAAAACAACCAAAATAATAATAATAAATAAATATGAGTAAGCGCAAAGAAGAAGAAGAAGCAGAAGTAGATAATTTCAGACAATGAAGAAAATACAGAAAAATTCCAGAAACTTGTGAAACGCCTGTGGTTCGGTTCGGTTTGGTTCGGTGCAATGCGATGCGATGCGGTTCAGTTGAGTTGAGTTGAGTTGAGTTCGGTTCGTTTGCCTTCAGCTTCTTGACATGAGCTGTATTTAACCAATAGTTAAGTGATGTGCGTGTGTGTGTGTGTGTGTGTGTGTGTGGCTTGACAGAGTATGGCAAACATACATATGAATGTCTGCCTCTGGTCGCCCTTCCTTTTGTTGGCTTTAACAAGGAGACTCGACTTGTGTTTCACTCGGTCTTTTGGGCCACCAACTTGCATTGGCCAACGCAAACCTTGGCTTAATCAACTATGTTGTGCGCCTTTGCCAACTTTCTAGCCATGTTACACGCATTGCCCAGCGGGTATTCGAACAACTGGCTAACTGAAATTGAAATTGAGCCCTTGACCCAAGTGAACTGTTTCGCCTGATTGAATTTGCCAGCCATAAAACCAATCCAGATTTATGCAAACATCGTTGGGATTGTCACTTTATATGACATATATATATATATATATATATATGATTTGCAGTTAACACAACTTGATGGCTACTTTATAACGGGACTATATCTTTATCTTATATATGATCAAATTAATTCCAAACTCGATATATTTGCGATGGTTGTATTTTATTAATAATTATCTTTATTTTGTTTATTTAATTAATTGAGTTGCTTCAGTTTTATTTGGCTTATGTCATATTCAATACTTTTTCATATATATATTCAGCGAGGGTATTTTCGATTCGCTCAGCAACAGATAAACCCGTTTGAAGCCAGCAATTTTAACATGCCGCCTATTAATTTATATACATGTGTGGCATGGTATGTGTATGTGTGTGTGTGTGTGTGTGTGTGTCAGTTGCATGATGCTGGCGGTCGGTCGGTCGCTTGGTTGGCTGCCAGCAGCAGCGTTGATTGCGATTCCAAGTAGAAGACCAGGCCAAGGGGCATAATAATCATTGATTAGACTATGCAAGGCGAAGGCGTTGCTGCTGCTGCTGCTGCTGCCACAACAACAATGAGTCAAGCTGTAAGTGGGACATGTGTGGCAACTTTTTCCCATTGTTGCCACATCGAGTTCCACTATTATTTCTAGCATGTTATAAATATTGTTTGACAACTTGCTGCTTTTGTATGCGCATGCTAAATATTTATTTACCCGTCAACCGAAGTGTTAATTCTGTGGGTGTATTTGTGAGTCTCTCCATCTCCCTCTCTTTCTCTCCCCCTCTCACTCTGTGTGTATCTGTATCTGTGTGTGTGTGTGTGTATTTAATCTGCTTAGCTTGTTGCCTTCTCAAGGGGCGCAACAGCTGCGCTTTTTTGTCGCTCCCCTATTTTTTTTCTTCTTTTTTTTTTGTAATTCAGTTTCAGTTTCTGTTTCTGTTATTATAAAGCAATGCTGTGTGACTTGTTGCGATTGCCGCTTGCCCCAAAGCTGCACCCCAGGGACTTCTTTTTGTCGGCTAAAGGGAAACACATTTGCCACAGCCACTCGATTTGATTTTCTGCTTTTGCAAGAATTATTGAACGAATTTGTTAAAGTGCCCCATTTTATACTTATACCCTCAACGAGACTGTTATCAATGCGTGGCAATTACGGGAAACGATGAAAGTGCCTCCGATTGTAATTATGAGTGCAATTAATGCGTCATAAGTAGCAAATAAATAAACATTGATTAATCATTAATCAAGTCGCATTTGGCATGCTACAAATAGCCAAATTAGCCAATAATTCTAACGGGATTGTTATAACCTTCATCAGTTACAACTATCAATCATTTATGACCATTTAATATTCCATCTAAATAATTTGCCAAAACTTGAACTTGGCTGCTTAACCGGAATTGTCTCTGATGGAAATTGAATTGAATCCAGTTAAAGCATATTTAATATTTTCATTTCTATTTAATAAAGTTCGGATTAGTTTGACGATTTCTTTGACAAACTGAAGTTTCGCTGGAAAACCGAATCTTGTTTGTAGTGTTTTGGAATGTGTGCCAGAAAGCAACTTGAAAAAATTTAGTTGAATTGCTTCTCGATAGTTGATTATTGTTGTTCTGCCGGCGATATTTCAATTTTGTTTATGACAAGGTCGGCCGGCCGCTGACATAGAACGAGTACTCATTCATTTACTCACTCGCACTCACACTCGCACTCACACTCGCACTCACACTCAGAGTGGCCACTCTCACTGTGCCAGCTCACCCATTCATCTAATGGCCATTGCAATGGGTATCGGATGAGGAGCACGAGTGGCTTGGGTTTGGGTTTGGGTTTGGGCTCACGGATTGGGGGATTGGGGTTTGACCATTTACACGACACAACACGAAAATGTTTTATGTTTTGTGAACGTTGCGGCGCGGCTGGGGCAATGTGTAATTTATAGCCGGCAATTTTCACAGAAAATTAAAATTTCCTTTTTTCTACTCTACCCTGCTGCTGTGGGCGTGCCCACAATGGGTATAATCAAGTGTGTGCCACATTTCGGTCACCTTATTTGTGACCGATCCGAACTAAGCAGCTATGCAACTACTTAAATTCGATTACTCTGCAAATACTATACAGTCGAAAAGTGATTAACGAATTACCAACTAACAACAAGTCGAGCACACTCGACATTTACTTTCCTGCTTTCCGACTGGTTTGGTTTTTATTTATGTTTTTGAGGCACGTTTTGAATTCGGCCGAACGTAAATAACGTGATTTTTGTTGTTGTTGTTTTTTTTTTTGAAATTGGCTTTTACCGTTGTATTTCTTTTTTTTCCCCTTTTTGGCTTGTTTTTTTTTTTAGTAATTTAGCATTTTATATTGCATAATTGGCAGTTGCTTGCCGCCCCCCTTGTCTTGTCTAAGCCCACTTTACTGCACCGATATAGCACGATACGGGCCAGACACACACACACACACACACAGATACATCGATACAGTGTATATATATATATATATATATATGTGATATATCCAATGTCTTCATTGAGTTCTAATAATAATTATTACTTTTTATATCGATTTTCAGAGTTCAGCTAACAAAATGTATAATTTAATATTGCTTATAGCCATGTCGATGGAGCTCTAATGCCAAATATCTTAAATAAAAAAGGATTACAATAATTGGCACATTCTAATTAATAAAAAAAAGATTACTATAAAATCATTTTACTTGAAAAAAGTTATAAAATCAATTTATGCCAGTTTTTGATGGAATTTTGATGAATTAATCAGAGTGTTATACAAAATAAATTCTAAGAAAATAAATATATTATATATAAGAATATATTTAAAGAGTCTTAGCTTACAAATAGATGAAGTTTGGTACTAACTGTGGGTGGGTGGGGGGGGGGGGAGAATGACAAGCTTAGTTAGCAGGCTCGAAAATTTAGGCACAGGCAAAGAGCAGCTTATCTGTTGGGTGGTTGTTGTGTTTGGTTTGGGGGGGGATGGGGGGTATTGTTTAAAAGTCGTTAGCTCAACTTGGGTTGGGCTTTCGTATTGGGGGCGTGTATGAACTAGACGCCTTTCGGAAGTCCATGTGTCTCAGTGTGTGCGTGTGTGCGTGTGTGTGTGTGTGTGTGTGTTTGGGCATGGCGTGACGATGCCGCCTGAACCTTTTGAACCCTGCGATACGGATTACGTTTACGGTTACGATATGTCCGTCATAGATGACCTACATACACACACACACACACACACGCATTCCTGTTGTCTGTGTAAGTAAGTGTTCACTGGCGTCCGGTCGTTTGTCTGTTATTAAAAAAATTCCATTTATTAAAAAAAAAGAAGAGCGATTGAAAATAAAATCGAGAAGCTTTCAAAATATGTACATATAGATTGTATATATATATATATATATATATATATATATTTATGAAATTTATTTATTTATATTTTTATTTATTTATTCATCGAACTTACGAATTATTTGTAAGATTATCAATCGCATTTAAATGTTTATTATTTTTATATGTGCGGAGTACAAACAAGTTCAAGGACTGTCTCAGAGACAATGAGAGCTAGAGACTTGAAAACTTTGGAAAACAGGTTCTCGAAAACCCATCGCAAATGAAGTTTGCCGTATTTTACCGATAACTGTTTCTCGATTATCGATGCATAGCGATTGAAAGGCAGAATCACACCTGCTTACATTTCGGTGCACAAAACCGAAATCTGACTTAAAAAAAATAGAATTTATTTAACAAGTTCATTCGACTATTACATTCTTACTTTTTTTACTTTAATTAGTTGGCTCTTTATATTTTTTTTATTTCTGCCTTGGCTTATCTGTCTTGTTAAATATTTAACAGAAGCATATTTTAATTTATTTCTTCTTCTTCTACTCTTCATTGCAGGTACGTCAATCGAGTCTAATTTGTGACGTCTCTACAGCCCCCCCCGCCCTAGCTGCCCGCCCGCCTCTAGACAAAAGTGTAGGTTCGAGCAACTCTTATCTCAGATCAGCTCGTAAATTTATATATTTCTGTTCATTATTAATAGCTGTCAATTCTAATTATTTGTGTGTCCGCGCGTGTGTGTGTGTGTGTGTGTGTGTGTGACCGCGTGTGTGTGTTTGTGTGTCTGATGTTGTGTCTGACCTTCTGCTCAGCTTGAAATGCTTTAGTGCGATTCAGTTCGCTGCAAACTGACTGGTTAAATTGATTCGAGAATCGTCAAGCAGCAATAACTGTATAAATAATTCGCGATCTGATCGATTTGTTTCCTCTAAATTGAAGTGAAGCAATTTAAAAGGTAATTCAGCAAATCAGGTTCGTACACTAAAAACTTCTGGTTGGCCTCCTTTGCAGCGCAGCATTTGCATTCCCTTGGAGAGCGAGGAAAAAATCATATTTAAATTGCTGACAAAGTTTGTGAGGAGCACAGCTGCATTCACTTGATGCAATTGAATCACTTGATGGAATTACAATCAGCTGATAGAGAGAGAGAGAGAGAGAAATAGAGAGAAAAAGAATTAACTGATTTTGTGGGTCGTTGCACTCGTCACAAAGTGTGCTTCAATTTGTGGAACGAACCAGTGAACCAGTGAGCGAAGCAACGATTGCCATTAGCATAGCCATTTGCAGTGTTATCCCAAACAAAGGCCATATGGCTATAACTATATATATATATATATATTTCTATATATATATATTTCTATTCCCGTTTCCATTGCTTGCTTGGCTATTATGGCAACCCATTTAATGGCCATTAAATTATACATAATAGCTTCAAACTACAACACATTTAGACCGAAACTACCAACTACAACAACAACAATAACAACAACAACAAGCGACCATCCAACAATCCCACAATCCAACAAATAACAATAGCAACAAAGCTTTACAACACATCGCATAACGAAAGCGAAATTAGTCAGGCACAATCAAACAATTGGAAGCGCTTTGCTCTCATGGGGCACGCATGCGTGGCGCCCCCCATTGCCATTGCAACTCTTGCGGCTTGAATGTTCAATGCTTAATATTATTGTTGTGTTCGTTGCATGTTGCGCATTCCCAATGCGACATGCACCATTCAGCATATTAACAAATTGTTTCCAAACTCTACCCATCAATATCAGCAAACCAAATGCTACTTAGTCAACTAATACAGACACTAATTAAATATAATATTAATATTAATATAAATATAATATTAATAATATTAAATAATACTAAATCTAATTATGAAAAATGTGATTAAATCTTTACGTTTAATACTGATTAAATAATTATTATTTTATTTCAAAATCAATTTTGGTAAAATGCCATAAGTTTTGATTAGGAATTGAAACCCCTTCCTTTTGCACTTTAACTAAAGGGTATATTCGCAGAAGAAAGTAAAGCAAAGCAAGGCAAAAAACATAAAAAAAAGAAACAAAAAGAAAATAAATAAATATTTAATGAGTTCCATTTGCAGGTGAAGTGTGTGGAACGATTTGGTTAGGTTTCTGTCATTAACTTTTGTCGCATTCTGTGCGAGTCTCGTTTGTTAACTGTTAATAGTCCCATTGCAAGCAATTAAGTGCCCACAAATCTGAAAGAGAGGGCTAAATACGCACGTATCACACATAAAAATATAGCTACAGATATAGAATATATACACATATATATATATATATATATATATATATATATATATATATGTATATATATGGCCAAAAGCAGATAGATGGGCTAAATGGCAGTGCCAGTCAGCCAGTGAGGCAGGCAGTCTGCGCTGGCATTGATCATAATCAACCCAATTTGAACAACAGCAACAACAAGTACAACAACAAGTACAACAACAACAACAACACCGAAAATAACAAGAGCAACACACAAGAGACAAGAGACGAGCGACTTTCATAAACAAATCAATTTTCATTTCGCTGCGTTGTTTTGTGTTGCGTGTTTTCCTGTGTTTTCCCAATGCGTTCCCATGCGACACAGCTACCACTGCTACCAACAAAATAACTAACACAATCCCCCTTCCTCTCTTTCCCCCCCCCCACTTTCGCTCTATCTCTCTTTGAGTAAGGCACTTAATGTCATTGTTTGCATACCCTGTAGAAATTATAATTTACCAGCAGTGTTTGGCAGAAGAGGCACTAAATATGTACATTTACGATATCTGTTGAATATCTCTGTTACTTGCAGATATTAATTGCTCATATCTGCTATATATATAAATCAACTAATTTATACTTTTATTCAGATCAGGGGATATTTTATTATTAAAGGCTCATATATAGGCTATATATTTTTTTTTGATTTTATTTATAAAGATTGATTGCAGATTTTGGTTATATTTAATTGTTGTTAATAATCAAAAATTTAATAGCTACTTAAATGCTACATTTATGGTAAACAATAAAAAATGTAACTAAAAGTGCTTTTACAGGGTATCTGCTGCAAGTAAAATCATTTCGTTTAGTTGCTCGTTTTTTTTTGTTGTTTTTTTTTTGGCTTTTTTTGTGCTGTTTTTCGGCTAGATTTCAATAACTGTCCCTTGTTGCTGGTATTTGCTGGTGTTGCTGCTGTTGCTGCCTTGCTGCATGTGTAATTCAAAGCAAATGCCTTGTAAATGCAACGCCTGCAGTCCCTCTTCCCCCTCTTCCGACTCCCCCTTCCAATCTTCTCTCTGTGCTGGATTGGTCGGCGTCGTCGGCGCTTTTCTATCTGCGTTGCATAGACAAAGTTCTTTGTTGTTCGGCTTAAATGGCTCGCTTTGGCTCGTTGTGTGGCGCAACATGCTCTACATGTGGTTGTTGTTGTTGTTGTTGTTGTTGTTGTAGCTGCTGCTGCTACAGCTGCTGCTGTTTTTGTTGTTTGCTCCACTTAGAGGCCAAATGTGTCGCAGCATGACGTTTGATATGTATCATTAACAACAGCAACAACAACTGCAGCAGCAACAGCAGCAGCAACAGACAGCAATCCTTATCAATGCCACATGTGTGAAACAGACTCCAATCATACTTTTGTGCGAGCCAATCATAGATATCCATGTATCTATCCATCTATCTATCCATCTATCTATCTATCTATGGGGCGGGCTGATAGGTTTCTTGATAGGATCCATGCTGTGTTTTTAATTAAATCCATATGGTCTCCGCGATGGGGAAACGGTGTTCAGGCAACGCTTCAAAATGAGTCGAAAATGAGTCATTCATTTATTTGTGTAGAAAATATGAGCCGTTATAGTTAATAGTTAGACAATTTCAGTGTTCTCAAATTGACTGCAAATTGTTATAATTTTTGTTTGCATTTTTTTTTTTGTATTTATTTCATTTTTTTTGCATAAAATTTTTAAAATTAAATATGCAGTATTAAATTAAGTGCACTGCTTATAAAAACTGAAGAATTATTCCACTTAAGTGTGTGCGTGTGTAGGTGTGTGTGTGTGTGTGTGTATGTGTTTATGTGTGTGTGTGTGTGTGTAAATGATAAGTTCATCACATTCGCTTAAATATACTTTCATCATCTGCAACATAATTATTAACAGGAACTTCATTACTCTAATCATCATCATCATTGTCATCATCATCATTGTCATCATCAACATCATCAACATCATCATTGTGTTGACTTCTTTCAATGCACAAGTCCCATTGCTGCTGCTGCCTTCTTGCGTCCAATCATATTTCAAAATTAGTCTGCTCAGCAAACTTGGCTTATTGGCCAGGGACAAGCGACAACAACAAGAATTTGTCGTTGTCATTTTGAGCTGTTGTTGTTGTCGTCGTTGTTGTTTTTGTTGCTTAGCCAGCCACAAAGTCAATAGCCAAAGATGCTTATGCAAACCACAACCATTTCGAGCCAGTCCACAACACACATTTCATTTCATGCTTTAAGTTTTTATCATTTTTTAATGACAACACCTTTGCCGCCCACCCAAAACCATTAGCCGCCATGCGAAGCGGAAGAAGATGCAGCAAAATATGAAGATTAAGATGAGGCTGAGGATGAGGATGAGAATGAGGAGGAGGAAGCTAGGGAATGAAAATGAAAATGGTTTAGCTCGTAAGTCAACTCGAGCAGAAAATACTCGAGGCGCGAAGAGGAAGAGACGAAGGCTGCTCATACCGTGTGCTGTCATCCGCTATTAACTGTACACGGTCCATCATGGAGTGGGCGACGCACCCCCGCACCCCTCGCACAACGTGACAGTTTCCCTTACCGTTGGAGTGCTAAATTCAGTTAGTTGCCACACATTTTGCAGTCATAACTTATTTATTTGACTTCAAATGTCAAATTAGCTAAAAAGCAACTTAAAGCAATGACGCCTAGTTGACGATCTCTCGCATCCACCACCACCACCAACACCCCCTCCTCCATCGAACACTAGTTGCTGCTCTTACGCTGCTTCTCGCTGGCGTAAATTGACGGCCATTTTCTGTTTGCCTCTCTCTTTCTGCGCTCTGCTCCTTCCTTCTGCTCTCTGTTCTCTGCTTCTTTGCTCTTTTTTTTTTGTTTTGTTTTTGTTTGTCTGCTCAGCCTTGCATCTGGCAACTTTGCGCCGTTACTTTTATTATTTAATGTAATTTCATTTAGTGTAATTACATTAAAACTCAACCCAAGTGCGTTTTCTGTGTATGTGTGTTTTGCGTGATGATAGCAACAATAACAAAATACAGGGTACATCTTAGTTGACATATATAAATATTTGCTTGTATTACTCCTTACCAAATTATTGTGTTTGTAAATCCTTCTTTTATTCCTTAATATAAACTCTAAGCAAAATCTTTTTGTTGCATTCATATAGCTAATTAAAAAAGAGATTTGTACTATTTTTTTTATTGTATTTGTTTATTATTAATTGCTTTGAATCTGAACCTTAAAGATCCGTTCCGATATGGCAAATGCGTTTGTATTTGTGTTTCACTTAACAGCATTGTTGACCAAGATGTGTGAATACTGCCGCACAACACTGTCGGCGGCCTTTGATTGACAGAACGCTCTTAGCGGTTTTTCCACTTTTTTTTATAGCTCTTGCTAAAAAAATACACTCAGTTTTTTCTTGTGATTGCTTTGGTTGCCTAGTTCTAGATTTTTATGTGGCGAGTGCGTGTGGCCCAGCCCCAAATCGGATTCTCAGTCTTTAGTCCTAGCTGGAGTCACCACCCATGCGGTAGTTAAAAATGCAAAACTAATTATTTGTACACAAAGAGAGAGAGGGAGAGAGAGAGAGAGAGAGTGGGAGGAGATGCCTAGACACGACATCCTCTTGCCCCACAGTCGCAATTCTTGGCTTTGATGATTGTGTTTTATTTCTGTTGGTTTCATTTTTGTTCTTCCTTGTTTCCTTAACTTTGTTTTATGGTTTTTTTTTTAGCAGTAACAGGAAATCTGTGTGTGATGATTTTGTAATAGAAGCAAAGACAAATTGATTGAAATTGATTACATTAACTATTATTACAAGTTTGGCCAATTCAAATCCAAACAGATTCTTAAGCTGAATTTCTTTCCGGCTTACAATTTATGCTTCTTTTACTTCGATTTTAGACTGTTTCCCTGAATTCTCATGAAATGTTTAATACAGAATATTACAATTATCTGTTCTAGCGTAAAGTGAATGACAAATTTTTATGACAGCAATAAAATAAAAATTGCAATTTATGAGAATCAGCAATGTTTGTTTGATGTAAGTAGAAAACTGGACAACAACTTTATTAGGAAAAGTCGGTTGATTTTCCAAGCGGCATGCGGCATGTGGCACTTTATGTCTGACACAGCAAATTGCGTTTGAATAAAGTCTCTTGAAATTTTGTTGTCTTTGTTATTAGCTCATGCTACGTGTTGTTCCTAAATCTCAACAACACACAATAATTATGTGTGTGTGTGTGTGTGTATGTGTGTGTATGTTGATTTTATGAGTGGAGTCAAGTATAGCAACTCTTTAAACCTCAATGTGGGCATTCCACGAAAACCCATTCGAAATGCCCATAGAAACTGAAAATATGGCCCTATAAAAATGCCATTCAAAACTTTTGGCGGCATCCAGCATTTGTTTTTTTTTTCTCCTCTTCTTCTTCTTCTTCTTCTTCTTTTTGTGTTTCTGTTTCTTTTTTTGGTGTTATTGTTTTTTTTATGGTCATCAGTCGACAAGTCGGCGATTCGATTTGGCGACTCAACGACTCCGTCGACTGTTTAAATCAACACAAATTAGACAATTTGATGAGCTGACGACTGACGCACACTCAGCCAGGAACCCCCACAACCCTCCACCATACTCGCCGCCGTCCTGGCTTTGGCATTTGAGTGACCACGCAAGCCTCCCCCCATTCATAAAAAGCTAAACGCGCCCCAGAGAAGAAAACAATTAACGGCAAATAATTTCAACAAGAAAAGGAAGCAACAACAACAACAACAACAACAGCAATAAGAAAGCAAATTTAACGCGAACAAATAAAATTAAATTTTTTATAGCCACGCATTTTTCTATTGTCCGCCCCGATTTCATTCAGTCTTAAGTGCGATTCGGCATGTTTCTCTAAATGTTACTTATTGTTGAGTAAACACATACACACACCCATACATACATACATACATATATATATATATATATATACATATACAACAGCGTTTAAAATAATAGTAATCCACACAAGTATATAAAAATAAAATATTTATATTACAATCCTAAAATTGTGAATTAATACTAAACATAATTAAATATGCGAAGCTTGCAAAGCTAAGCGAATTATTAACAATAGCAAAATTGAAAGTCTTTAAATTAGAGATATGTATATTTATTTATATGCAGCTATTGTTTACAATAAAATAATAGTAAAGTTTTCGCAACGCACCCTGTGGCTAAATAATATTTATAAATACTAGATATGAGGGCTTATACGTTTAGTATTTGTAGAATAATAGCAATTTAAACATATATTGATATCTCGATTTGAGCACCATCAAATTTAAAAGAAATGCTTTGAGGAGCAGCACTTCTATTATTTTGACCGCAACTGTTTACCCCCAGCTATTCCATTTCTTTCACTTATCGTTCGCTGCTGCTGCTGCTGCTGCTGCTGCTGCTGCCGCTTACTGTTATTTTGTTGTATTTGCTTTTGGTTTTTATTTGTTTATTTTGTTCACGCATTGCTTGCTTGCACACATTGCACCACATCCCACTGCCCCTGCTTCCCAACCACATTCCGCTGCTCCGGCCAGCATTCACCTTTGCTTCGACAGTTTCAAGTTTCCGATCTCTTCCCCACGCCCACGCTTCTCAGCCCCGCCGCTCCCCTGCCTCAACAGATTGATGCGCTTGAACGCGCCTTTGTCGTGCATTTTATTTATCTTTATTTAATTTTTAAGCAACTTTGACAGATTTATGCGTTATTGCGGCGTAAATTATTGCATACTTCCACAACGGGAATGGATCTCTGGACCCTCAGCGAACAAACAAACAAACAACACACACACGCACACACACACACACACACACACACACACACAAACACACAACAACAGCATGTTGGGTGTGTGTTGCGGTCTCTGTGTGTTTTGTGGCGCTTGAGGCGCAAGGTTGAAATTAGCCAGCGTTTTGATAATGCTTTTGCCCTGCTCCGCACAACACCCCCCCCCACCCCTTCCCCAGTTGTTGCGAAAGTTTTTGGCTATGGCACAGTAAATCGCGCTTCTTTATATATGGCAGCAATTTGATGCCCCAATGTTGCCAGCCCTCTATATCCATCTCTCTCCATGCCTCTCCCTCTCCCTCTGGCTCTGTCTCCGCTTATCTGTGTCTGTCTCCCTGGAGAAGACCAGAGGCAATCTAATTTAATAAGGGAAAGAGCCAGCATGCCCCTATCCCTATCGTCGTAGACTCTACGTTCGTGGCTAAGAGTATTTTTTGTATTGCCTCTGCTTGGCCAGTCAGGTTATTGTTAGTGCCGCATAAACGTAAAATTTACCATTTATTTCAATGGGGGGTTTTCTCTCTGTGCACATGGAATGCATAAAACGTGGCAGCGGGCAAAGCGCAAAATAAGTGCAGCAGCTCTCTGTGTGTGTGTGTGTGTGTGTGTGTGTATATTTGCTACTTTTAAGAAAACTGCTGTCTTTCCTGCATACAGAACATAACATGGCAAGTGTATGTGTGAGTGTGTTTTGTGTGTGTTGTGTGTGTACGAGTGTGTGTGTGTGTGCGAGTCTATGTGTGTGAACTGTAAAAATGGGCGTGACCATATCTATGTGGATTATGCCATATTCACAGACAAACATTTTTACGATGTTAACGGCATAAACTGCAATGTGCGCCTGGCCTCCCCACCACTCCCCTTCTTCCACCAAAATACCTTCGGTCGTAAAAAGGGGGAGGTGTGTGCATATATCAGTGTGTGTGTGTGCGTGTGTTTGTGTGTGTGTGTGTGTGTGTGTGCCTTGAGCAGAGTAACCAGAATCAATACGTATACGTAATATTTGCTAGTACTGACAGCAACAGCGGCGAAAGGGTCAAGCATCTGCATGCAAACTGTGAATGGGGCCAAAGTCGAATCGCATTATGGCAATTGCAGCATGCCAGAAAAATCACGAAAAATCCCATTTCAACACAAGCAACACAAGAGAAAAGCTGCAACAAAAAAAAAATACAAGCTTTAAGTAAGTCAAAATGTATTCGAAATGTATAAAAAAAAAGCATCAAGAAATTAAAGTTCATTTTAGTTTTATTTTTTTGTATATTTATTTTTTATATCGAAACTGACAAATTCTGATATTTATATAAATACAAAAAAAATAAGGAAAACAGATTTTATGCAGAAAGTTTTTTGCTCTCATGTTAAGCAAATTCAAAATTGAATATGTGCACAAAGTGCTCTCATCTCCATATATCTATATATATATATCTATATATATATATACTCGGATTCTGGCAACAAATGCAGCCAAAGGAAAAGCGTTTTTGCCTTTGCCGAGCATAAAAACTAACGTGCCACAGGCTGTTCCGGCATAACCAAGCAGTGCTACTAAATGCATAAATGTATGATGCGTATTAAATGTGTGCACAACACACACACACACACACACACGCACACACATACTGTGTGTACACATATCGATGGCATCATTAAAAAAAATAAACAACGATTCTTGAGAAATTTGCAAATAAAGCGGCTGAAGAAACGCAACAACAATAACAACAATAACAACAATAACAACAACAACACAGAAAAGAGCAAAAAGCTAAAAGCTAAAAACTGAAAGCAAAAAGCTGAAAACAGAAAGCAGAAAATGCTGCTTAAGCTTGAGAATTGCTTTGACTAGAAGAACTAATGTCACACACTCAACACAGTAGCAGCCCCCCCCCGTGCCACGCCTCTGTGGTCTCTCAGTCTCTCGTGTCTGGTTACCCTCTACCTTTGCGGGCTCCCTCAACGCCCACATCTGGTTGTTGGCCAAAGCCGGATCCAGATCCAAAGGAAATGAAATATGCGCATAAATTTCATATCGTTTTTATGATTTTTCTGTTGCGTCTTTTGCGTTAAAGTTTCCTTTTTTTTTCCCTCTTTTTTTTTTTTGGTTTTGTCTTTTTGCTTTACACTTTTATTGGTTTCCCAATGGGTTTTGGCGTTTTTTTTGCGTTTAGCAACACACACAAGCACACACACATATGTTTAGGGGAATTGAAGGATGAATACTTTTTGCAAAATTTATGAAATTTGTGTTTATTTTTTTTTGGAGGGGGGGGGGAGCTTGTTTCGTTGATTTGAGGCAAATGCATTTCATTAGTGGCAACATTCGTTAGGGTTGAATTAAGCTTTAACATTTCATTGCATTCGGCTTGAGGATGGTCGAAAGCTTGGTCGCTTGGCTGGGTCATCAAACCAAATGACGATTCTATTTACGGTTCTTGTACGTGTGTTGGCCTTAGTTGGAGCATCTGCTCGACTGCTACTGCTGCTGTTGTTGTTGTTGTTGTTGTTGTTGCAGCCTTGACGTGTCCCTAATAGATCTAAGTGTGCCATAAAAATGTGAATGGAAGCGAGGCACCTAAAAAGCGCAGCCGCAAAGAGCACACTTAAATCTTTATAACTCATATAAAAATTGGAATTACGTCACGGCTTGCAACCCACAACACAATAACACTAAAAATCATGACCATCTTCAGATGAGGAGTAACTAATCAAGCGAGTTGCCTATGCACAATTGGGCAGGGTTCACATTTACAAACAGGTATTTAGTGTATTTGAAGTGGCCAAAAGGAAAAACAATTGTGATCAGAGTACAATAAATAATCAAATTTTGCATGATTGCCTCCAAATTGACTATACTTAAAATAGGATAAAAATGATTGCTCTCAATTTCGAAATAGCTCAAATTGACCAAAAGCGAAATTAATCTTAATATTATTTATTATATAAATATTATATAAAAAAAATTGTGTATTTGTATGAGTTGAAAATAGTTTAACAAAATAAACAGTAGACTAGTTTAAACCCATTTTGAAGCTATAAATAATTTATTTCTATAGATAACAACTACTTTAGTATAGAATAACTGATACTTGTTTCTGGCTTGCTTGGGGCAAGCTGAACAAAAACAATATCAAAGACATGACAATCTGTCAAATGTACAGCAAATTGGATATTGATTATGACACAATGCAACAAACACAAAGCACAGAAAACACCACGCACAGCGCACAAAACACAACAAAATACACCACAAACTGAGTTTAATTGACAGCAGTCAAATCAAATGATTTATCTTGTTAGTGGGGACAACATCCATAAAACACATTCTCTGCCTTGCAACCTGTGCAACCCCATATCCTGTTACCTGCCCCTCAGCATTTTTCGGTGTATATTTGAATGCCACAACAAAAGTGACAAAAGTTTCATTCAAATAATGGCATGAATGGCAAGTGCGGGTGGTGGCGGGGCGGGGCGGGGCGGGGTGGGGTGGGGCTTGTTTTATAACTAACATGACAAACTGGCAACTGGCAACTGGCAGCTGTAAATTTTGAGCTCGCAATTGGCGCACTTTCAAATTTTGTGACGCTTGAAAGGAAAGTCTGTACAAGGAGCCGCTTATTGGGCAAGCTGTCAAATGGGAAAACATGGTCCACCACAACCCCACCACCCCAGCCCACGTCCAGCTGGTCGGAGTAAATAAGTTCTTTTTAGGCCTCGCTGTCAAAGGAATTTCTCAATTACGCACCTTTTGAATGCTGTTAGCGGGCTGGCAAAAATCCCTTTAGGCTTACAAAGCGAATTTTGTGATGTCTGTTTTTGAAGGTTCTCCCCCGAAAAGTTGCCCCGACAGCAGGTCAAAACAAAAATTTAATATACAAAAGTCGCACAATAATTAGAAACAGAACAGGCGTGCAAACAAGCTGCCAGTGTTGCCACAAGCTAATACCCTGTATAAAAAAGCATAGCTCCCATAAAATTTTATGGCATTTAAAGTGAGCCGATAAAATCAAGTAAGAATTCTGTAGTTGAGTGAGCTCTACTGCGATATACCCTAAACACAGTTTTCAAATATATTCTGGTTTTTATTTATTGGCAAATTTCCCTTTAACAAGTTTTGCACCCAAATTAAGCAGGCCGACTCACTTCTTATAGCAAGCAAAAGACTGAAGAGTAGACAAAAAAAAACGAATGCAACTTAAATTTTTATTTACTGATCCGAACTGATCCCTAATTGGCTGCCTATGAACACAATACAGACATACATGCAGGCATTTGTAACGGGTCTTTGCAGAATACTTAATCGAAAACAAAATAACACTCGCATCGCTTATCATGCCATCCCTTTCTCACACATGCGCTTGAATATTTATGCATACAGAAAATGTTTGCGGCTGCTAATAGAAGCCCAAACTGATCCCTAATTGGCTGGCTATGAACACATGCAGACATTTGTAACGGGTCTTTGCAGAATACTTAATCGAAAACAAAATAACACTCGCATCGGTTATCATGTCATCCCTTTCTCACACATGCGCTTGAATATTTATGCATACAGAAAATGCTTGCGGCTGCTAATAGAAATGTGATCAATATGAGAGTTAATTTTTGACCATATCTTGGATGTTTTTAATCCGATCTTAATGAAATTTAGGCAGTTGATCAATATAATGCAAAGGTATATTATGTGTGCTAATGATTCTGCCTTTTAAATTGTAGGACTCATTGCTATCGAAAATCCGATAGTATTAATAATCGAGAAACGGATCATATAAAACCAACTAGATGTACACCAAATACACGAGAACCTATATTGAAAATTTCATGTCTTTTACTTTGCTTAGTCTTTGAGACAGTCTCTCATACAGGCAGAGAACCATATCTATATCGACTCGGCTGTTGATCCTGATCAAGAATATATATAATATAATAATAATAAAGTCGATGCTACCCTACTTCGTTTCATTGTGTGGCACGCAGCGAACAGCAACAGCAACACTTTTGTATCCCCAACAATAATTGGCAAATGCTTTTCCTCTCATCTCAACTAAAATGCAAAGCTGGCCGAAACAAACTGTAATAACTGTAATGCGCATATGTTGCGGTCCGTTTATGAATGACAGCTGATATAGGTCCTTCGAGCTATCCGCAACTCGATGTATATAGACCTTAATAGCTCTATCTCTCTCTCTCTCTCTCTCTCTCTCTCTCTCTCTTTGTCTGACTCTCTGTTTCTCTGTCTCTTTCATGTTTTGTGGTAAATGTTTGTGGCGCTGTGCTTCTGCCTGTTTCTGTCGGTTTATATGTTTGTATAATTGATGGGCATTCATTTATTTGCAGCAAGTCCAACATTTGCCACATTTATTCAGTTGAGCAACTTTTGCTTTTGGTATGCTGCATGCAACACAAGTACAGTCCCGTTACAACAGTGCTTAACAGCGCTTTTCTATGCGCTTCTCCCCAAATTCCATTCAACCAGTTTAGTTCCATTGCGTTAGACCAACAAAAATACCAAAAATATACAAAAATATAAATATATATTTTGAATTCAATTTGACAAATATGCGGCACATATCCATCTGTTGCAGATTGAATCCCACATTTTATATGAATGGAACTATCGATCGACAGATGAGTTGCTGTTTGACAAAATATGCAAAACAAGCCTTAATAAAATGGCCTAAAAATTATCGAGATAACAGCTATACATATATATATATTAATATATATATACATATAATATACCAACTTATTATAGTTTGCCCAGCTTTGATTAAAGTGTGAGCATTACTTTTGTACTTGGGCGCACGGAAGCTTAACACAAATGCGCTGAAACTTAAGCACACCCGCAACTGCAACTGCAACTGCCACAGCAACAGCAGCAGCTTTCTTAGTGTTGAGTGGTAAATGTCGGATAACGAATGACATAAGGAGAAGACAAGCTATTCTACTAAGACTTGTAATCCGCTTAACAAACTGTTCAACCCACTTCATCCGCCCCAAACACAACCGACCCCCCCCCCCCCCCCCAACCGACCCCCTTTGAGTCACCTGCCGCAATTACCGATGCACTTCATGTTGGGCGTAAGCCGCATTTGTGGCAGGATTGCTTGTTGGGTAGCAAGCTTATAACAATATTTTCTCGCCTGCCAGGATAGTTAACGTGTTGCCTGCCGCAAAGCAAACAAATTAACCAACGCATCCAACTGCAACCTGCAACGTGCAACTAGCAACTAGCAACTAACAACTTACAATTTGCAACGGGCAACTGGCAGCTTGAACTCCACTGCTGCAGCAGCCAAACCTAAAGTTGCCGCAAAAGTTAGCTGCAGCTTGATATATATTTACATATATATATATATATATATATATATATATATAGTTTATATAGTCACAGACGCGACATTATATAGTAGTTGGTATAACGTTGAGATAATGATGTTTGCGCTTGCAGTAAGTTTGCCACTACTTCAAATACCCTGCTTTTGCAACACTCAGCAAAGCGAGTCCAATTTGGTTGCCACAGCTGATGGAATGCAAAGATTAAGCACAGTTTGAAGGAAAATCAAAGAAAGAAATTCGCAAAAAATTGAAGAAGGATCAAAAGCAGACAAAGGAAAAACTAAGCATTAAAATTGAGAGAGAATTTTTTGAGGTGTTGTTTGCCAAAGAAATTTATGAATTCTTCAGGGGTGCAGGGCATTTGTCAGTCAATCAAGCACTGTCTCTCTCTCTCTCTCTCTCTCTCTCTCTCTCTCACTCGCTGTGTAGGTGTGTGTGTCTGTTTTTGCTGTTATTAGAACTGCAGTTGGCAACTGCAGCGCGTGGCAAAGTTAAGTAAAGACAAAAGACAAAAGAGACAAAAGCCGGCAAAAGTTTCACTTCAAGTGCTTTGTTTGCGATGCGATGCGCTTCCACCAAAAAGGGGTTTTGCGGAGAGTGTGTAGGCGTTGTGTGTAAGTGTGTAAGTGTGTGTGTGTGTGTGTGTGTGTTTCTTTCTGTGTGTGGCAAAAAACTTGGCGCCCCTTGGCAATGCTTTTCACTTTGTTCACGCCAACTGTCATTGCAGGCATAGTTATTCCACTCCACTCCACTCCTCTACCACCTCCCTCCTTACCATCCTCCTTCCCTACTCCTACTGCTCCTCCAGCTGCTCCTACAGACTGCCAAGCCGCTTTCAAGGCAATAAAAAAATAATTTAGCAGCTTTTTTGTGGGTCCCCGTTGTGGCGGGCTTTCGACAGAAAAAAGGCATTTGAATTATAGACACTGTTCAAGCGAATCCCTCAGATCCTTAAGAACACTCACAACACCACCCACGCGTCCCCTCGCCCACTCGCACACTTTTAGTGTAGGTCCCATTTTGAGTTATATCGCTTATTTTGTGCGTGTACAATTTATAAACCATTCGCGATGCCCATT
The DNA here is from genome assembly GCA_035042405.1 of Drosophila demipolita. Classification (NCBI taxonomy): domain Eukaryota; kingdom Metazoa; phylum Arthropoda; class Insecta; order Diptera; family Drosophilidae; genus Drosophila; species Drosophila demipolita. The sequence goes on along the minus strand of JAWNLI010000476.1, from coordinate 2,409,182 downwards.
TTCCATTTTCTATTTTCCATTTCCTATTTATTTTTAGCTTGGGAGTTGATTGGGGTCTTGATTTTTCACAATGTGCGAAATGTGAAAGTGTCTTTGTTTTTATTTTTTTATTTTTTTTTTTTTTGGTGTTTTGGATTTTTTTTTTTATTTTTTACGCGAGCCCCGATTTTGATGCGTATGCATAAAGAAAACTTTTCAAGGCCAATGGATAAAGTTTTGGCTTTTTATTTTACTGTTGCTGCTATTTTTTCCGCTCTTTATTTATTTATCTATGCGTTTTCTCGGGTTTATTGGGAGCGCCCATCTCTATTTACAGTCGCACTTTGTTTGACTGAGCACTTCCCCTGCTCTTGCCCTTGCCCTTGCCCCTGTCCCTGTCCCTGCCCCAATGTTGTTATGGGTCTTTTCTATAAATATTGTAGAGTTTTATCTGCTCTGCTCGTTAAGCTAAAGTTATGGGGTCAACAAAATAAAAAAAAAGAAGAAACTTTTGCATTTTTTTTATTGCAAAAACCCTCACATTTGAATTCCTAATCTTCTATTTTCTCGCTAAACAAATACTTGAAAACCGCAAAATAAGTAAAACGGCCCAATTCATTTTGGGTCTCCATTTTAGGCAAATCAGTTTTGAGTTGTAATCGAATATGAAACTGTGGCTTGACACAATCTTTTGACGAGTTTTGCCAACTCGAGTTGAGAACATTGATTGAATTATTTTTTATTGATATTTTGCAGAACACTTTGTTGTTATGAAATTAATTATTAAGCATTTATTTTGTAGTTTACTTACTTTTCTTAATCTGCTCGTGAGTAGAATCGAAAGACAAAAGCTCGCAACTTGCAACTCATAATCCATATATATCGATTGCAATACACATAACTGTAAACCGGATCGTTCCCATTAGCCATTAGACTTAAGGCCAATAGAAATGGCACAAATAAATTGCACAGCAAAGATGATAATACATAATCCATAAAGTGCTGTTGAGCTCAAAAATACTTAATCATGGCAATAGCAGATGACAAATGAATCTCTGACTAATACATATATATATATATATACACATATATATATATATATATATGTGCATGTAATATGTATGTACAAGCAGCGAGTAAATAATAAATGAAATGAACGTTAAACTTTTTGAAAAAAAAGAAAGAAAAAAAAACCAGTTGCAGTTGACTGTTGCCAGTTGGGGCTGCTTCAAGTTGCGCCACGGTGCATCATGTTGCTGAAAAGTCTTGCTGGACTTTCAAAGTGTGCCAAACGAGCGTGGCACTCGCCACTTGCCACTCGTCGTTGCTGCCACAAGCCACTTAACCCTTTGATGGACAGTCTCCACTGCAACAGCAGCAGCAGCAGCAGCAACCACAAATGAGGCTGGACGCATGAGGCAAATGGGGCCAAAAGTACTGCGAGAGGTGGTCGGACCAAGGGGCCAAGGAGTTGCAATTGTTGTTGTTGTTGTTGTTGTCTTCGTTGTAGTTGTTGTTGCAATGTTTACACAACTTTTGGGAGGCAACCGCAAAATCTGTTATTAGTGTCAAGTGGACTTGTGAGAGACTTTTGTGACCTGACCGCCAGCATAGCGCTGTCTCGCTCACACTACCACATCTGCCCCCGACTGGCGACAGACGGAAAACAACTTTTGTGCCGAGAGATGTTGCAGAAATATTAAATTTGTGGTCCAACGACTAGAAAACTGTACTGTGAACAACTCAACTGAAAACTGTGCAAACGAAAGCAACGACGACAGAGATAGATACACAGAGAGAGAGAGAGAGAAGAGAGGGAGAGAGAGATTGGGAGAGGGGGGGGGAAAGATGTAACGACGACAGTTGATATCAAATTGTAGCTCTAAGTTCAATTTAATCGCCGCTCTTCACAACTCTTGGGTTTTCAATGGTCCAACATCCCGTTGACAGTTGAGCAAGAAAGTTTAGCATTTGCACTGATGCATTTATACAAAAAAAAAATATATATACATATATATATATATATATATATATGTATAGAAATCAATTTGTGACCAAAGACAAAATGTGCAACTTGTGGCAAGGCAATCTTATCTAATCGACGCTCATTCAAAACAGCTCATAAATAAATGGAAAGTTTTTTTACACTCCGAACATTTGAACAAAATTTTTAAGAAGAAAATTAATTGATTTAATATGAAATATGTGTTTGGGAAAAAGAGTGCTTTCTACTTGCAGAGACCCTAAACCCAAACAGTTATTTATATATGTAATCAGTGTTGAGTAACGTTTCTGGTTTCTATCTAGAACTGGGAAAAATCATAATTGCAGCAATTTATGGTATTTTAATCAAGCTGGAAGCAAAACTAATTTTTTATAAACATTAAATAATATTAATAATTGAAATATTTATATAATATTAAATTTAAATACTAATTTGAAAATAATTTAATTAAATTTCATACTTTTTGAATGCTTTTAGTGTTCAGTTCACATTTATTAAATAGCTCTTACAAATCTTTAAGAGTCAGCTGTATATATATATATAATATATATATATATAAATATATATTCAGTTTAAATCGGTTATGAACTTGTCAACCCGTTTCACAAAATAAGGAATCCGCATTTTAAATGCATATTGTGGAAGTCTGCTCCGCATTCAATCAGAATGCGCCTAAGCCGATGACAAGGAGAAGGACAACGGGACACCGTCGTCAAAAAAAAATGCCAGTGACACTGCCGAATATGATTCTTGCCACAGACCTAAGCTGCAATAAGAATAATGCCTAAGATGAAAATCGAGAGACGAAATAATATCAAAAATAAAATGTGTGTCTTCAATGATTTGTTGAGTTGAGTTCAAGGCGCATTGTTGTGGTGTCGTCAACAAAGCACTTTGAATGAATTGTACCTGCCTCCCTTACCCACACCCCTACCGCCTACCCCCTACCCCTACCGCTACCTTGTTAAACCCCCACTTTGAGCTGCTCTGAGCCGCTTTTAGTCAAATAGAAGTAGAAATGCGAAACCATTTTACTTGGCCTTTTCTGTGGTCTCAAATGTCGACGACGACGACGACGACGACAAGAAGATGACGGTGGGGCAGGGAATGGCAGCAATGGCTTTTGAATTTATGAGCGTATTTAATTAGCCAACAGCAGCAGCGGGAAAAAGTTCTCTGGCAACACTTGGCCACAATTTTGCTGTTGCAAAGGACGAATACAAGGATATCGCTGTGGACGCAAAGAAGAGGGGTAGGAGTAGGGGGGGTCGAAATAGGGGGTAGGAGAACGGGAGCGAGAACCGATGGCAGCTGTTGGCTTTGATTGATTGATTGAGGCATTGGCTGAGTGGCAGCTGAAGTGCGGCATATTTGATTTGCCCCTCAAACACCGACGACGACGATGACGATGATGCTGCCTAGCATCAAGTCCCCAAAAAGTGAGCCCAATAACCGTCCAGAGTCATGAATCTGAATAGGACATCCAAGTCAGCCAGGTTGTTGTTGTTGGTTGTTTTTGGTCTGGGTTTTGGTTTGGGTTTGCGTTTGGTTTTGGTTTTGTTGGGCGTTCAACATTTTTGGTGGGTTGCCATTTGAAATTGTGGCTGATTTATTATACGTTAAGACAACAGATTTCCTTAGCTCCTTTTCTATTTTATGTGTATACACTTCAATTTATTTAGAATATATATATATATGTTTGTGTGAGTGTAGATCCATCTTAATATCGAGCAAATGACTTGTAGTCATTTGGCTGGCGTCGCGGCTCAAAGCTATGCAGTGGAGGGGAGGGGCTGCTGGTGGGTTGCTGGATTGAGTCCTTGACTTATGGAAAGCTATTGCTATTCAAATTGATTTGAACACGGGCTTTTCACTCATTGATTTAACCACCTGCCACTTTTATACCCTGCAGTGAAAAACATAACTCAACAAATAAAGAGAAATAAATTATTAAAATAATTCGTTTAAATTCAATTTCAAAATCGGCTTTAGCATTTGGATTAAATAACTAGCCAATTGCAGGGTATGTCTTCAGTCGGTCACACACTGCATAAGTATTGGGAGTTAAATGGCTTATTGGCTTTGATGAATTACCGACTAAAAGTATTCCATAGAGTTAGGCAAGTGTGCTAGAAAATGACTTTTTAATGAGAGTTACCAATCATATTTTAATTCTAAATTAATGGCTTGTGTACGTATTTTAATTAAATTAATTTACAACATAAGCCAAATACTGGCCGCCAACTGGCCAAATGCTGTAAGCGTGTTTTTCATCTATCTTAACTTGCGACGGGATAAACCCTCCTTGTTATTTTAGTTAATTAGTTGAAATATATTAATTAATTTTTAAGAAATATATATATTTTCTATCAAATAAGTTAGTTATTTCACATTTATTTATGTATATCAAATAAATATATTTTCTATTCAATTAGTAGGTTCAAATATAATAAAATATATTTATTTAAAAAATAATAATATACCTATTTAAAATATATATATTTTCTACTAAATCATAGGTGAAAATATAATTATTTACGTTTATAAAATTTATATACTTGAGAGTTAATTTTTATATATAAATACATATATTTTCTATTAAATAAGTTAGTTGGAGCATAATAAACTATGTATATAAAATAAAATAATTAAATAAATAAGTTAAAATATTGTAGTTTTCTTTTTAAATTAGTAGGTTAAAATATAAAAAAATATGTATATAAAATATATATACTTTCTATTTAATAATTTAGTTAAAATATAATAATATATGTATAGAAAATAAATATATATTTTTTAATTAAATAAGTGATCCGGTCTTGCAGGCGCTGTTCAACTTATTGAGAAATAAGTTGCTATTATTATTTTGATTTATCCAATCAATAATCAATATATAGGAATTCCCAATTCCCTATTGTTGAGTGCAGCTCTTTGGGCTGTGCTTTATCACATCGAGTGTCATGTCGCGCTCTCTCCTCGCCCCTTCACTCCTCTACTTGTGTGTCCTTTTCTATCTTTGCCTGTGTGCTGTGCTGTGTGGCATGCGACGGTGGCGCTGTCCACTTGCTGGCGCTGCTGTTGCGTTCAACCATAATTTTGTATTATTTATGTTATTTTTGTGTTTTATTTATGAGCAATTCCCAATACGACAGTGCCACCCCCCTCCTCCTCCTCTCCTTCCCCAACACCTCCACACACACACACACACACACACACACAGACCGACAGACAACCCCCTCTTGCGTCTTCAGTCGCTACTTTTCGCAGCCTACTCTCGCAAGGAGGAAGGTGGTGCGGTGCAGGATGGGAGGCAAGGCGTGGCATGCACCTTATCAATAGCTGCGGCAGCCTTCTTAAACGGACTCTATTGGTGTGTGACCTCAATGTGTGTGTGTGTTGTGTGTATGTGTGTGTGTTGTGCTTCAGCTCGTTTTTCACAATTTTTGTCAAAAGCAACAACATTGCAAAAAGGTTATTTAAATTAATTTCTGCGGTTGCAATAAATTTGTTTTGTCTCTTTGTTGCCGCTCGTTGATTTCATTTTTTTTTTATATATATTTATTTGCATTTTTTTATTGTTGTGTTTTTCCGTTTGGCAGGCAGCTGCATAAACCGTTATTTACAGCCTCTTTTGGTTGGCTGGGCAACGAAAAAGGCGCTCGGCGCCGAATCTTGTCCCCAATATCTGGTGTCTGTCTGCCTCTGTGTGTGTGTGTGTGTGGGTGTGGGTGTATCGATGAGGGGCGGAGGTGGTGCAGGTGGTTGGCTGGCTGCTTGGCTGGCTGGTTTGGCGGTTGATTGTGTAGGTTATTACTTTATTTATTGGCCATCAATATTTAAAGGTTTAATAATAGCACGATTCTTTGGATGCTGCTGCTGCTGCTGAACGCATTTTCAGTGAAATGAATTTCATAACTTAATTTTGTGCATGCGATCATTTTCAGCACACTTAACACCCACCCACCCACCGCTAGCCACCCTCCTAAAACTTCGAACTGGTCTGCAAAATTGGCAGGCAACTGCAACTTTTTGGCCCGGCACACATTAAATGCCAATAAAAACAACACACACCCATACACCCATACACACACTCGAATATGTCGCAAAAGTGAAATTAAATGCAAATTAAATGCAATTTGCAGAAAATAAATAAATGAAATAATTTGGGTTAGTTGTTAGCTCGTCGGCCAATTATGCATTAAATTAGACAATGGTCCAAACAATGTTAACATAAATACAAATAAATATTTACAATATATATAACAACAATGTAATCATAAATTTATTTTTATATTATATATATTTGTTATCGTTAATTTGTTTTTTACTTGACTAAATTATACAATTTTGAAGTAGCCTTTAAATAAAAACATTTCATGTTTGCATTGTTATGTTTTGCATAATCATAATAATAATTAATAAGACATATTAAATTTAAATAAATATATATTTATTTACTTTTCTTTTGCATTGCAGGTCAGTAAAAATCAGCACATCAAATTGCGGGGTAAGCGGAATAAACTGAAATCGGCATAGTTTCGATCATAAACTGAAAAAAAAAAATGAAAATTATAAACCCGTGTTAACTGCATATCAAATTCCATTTAATTTCAAATTGAGAAAAGCAATTACCTTTTTGCGTTGTTGGCCAAAAGCGCTTGGCAACGCATTTTTGGTTAGCCAAATGCAAAATTGAAAATCAATGCTTAAAATGCCATCTACATAATGCAATCGAATAAATGCAAATTGAAATCAACACTCGCCGATGATGACGAGGCCAATAAAAACAGACAATAACATTCCATACACATCTAGGAAAATATATCCATACATATATATATCCAGGTCCACAACTTAATACAAATGTTGAACACATTTAATTAGCATTTGTTTTCTCTTGGCTTTTCTTGTACTTTACAGGGTATACAAAATCCAGAAAAAACTAATAATAATAATGAAAAAAAAAAAAAAAAACGTTGAGATTATTTCAAAATAATTCTATTAGCGAAAATTGTATTTACTCAAATGATTCTCTTTTGAGTTATATATAATTAATAATTATTGATATATTTATAAGGGGCATCTGGCAGTCGTGCATCTCAACTGTTGCGCCTCTCAGTAATGTGCAACCACATTTATTTAAATTGATTTAAATATTTTGGCTTATGTATTGTTGTTTTTGTCAATATCAACAACATCGACACCAGGAACAGCAACATCAACAACAGCAATAAACAAATGTTGTGCGTATTGCAAAAATCAACAAACCCTCAACAATTCCCAATTCATATACCCTTCCAAAAAGATAGTAGTTTAACTCCATAACAAATGCAGGATATTCTGTTGTTTATATTAAACATATATTAAAGATATTTCAACAAAATTGTTTTCATCAGACTTTTTCAATTTGTTGTCAGATTGTCCTTGTCTGATTTGCAAGGAAATCTCAAAAATCAAAGCGACTGCTTGGCAAAGTTTATGATAATTCGTGAAAACTCTTTTAAAATCCAAAACAATTCATTGTTGTCACTTCAAAATGGTTGCTCCACGCCCCTCCCACCTCCCCTCCAACCCGTTTTTTTAACACACTCCTTGGTATATTTATTTGCATATATATATATATATATATAATTGGCATATTTTAAATGGCTGCTGTAAAAGTAATTAAGAACACACATTGAAATTTTATAACTTTTTTTAAAACGCAATATAATTGATGCACTTTTTGAAAGAACAATTTTAAATAATATCGTTTTTTTTTTTCTTGAATTTTTTTTTTTTAGCTTTGTGTTGATTTTGTGTTCGCTTCAGATTTGATATAAACAAGCAGTTTCAAAATAGTTTTCTAGCGCTTTTTTTGGTCAAAAATTTGCTGAAAATTTGAACTTCGATTAAATATTTGCATTATATTGAATGTGTGTGGAGTGTTGAGTGGGATGAATGGAGAGGAGAGAGGGGGTGGGTGTGACTTACCTAAGTAGATGTAATAATTTATTTCCATCTGTTCGACTATTAAAACTTCTGAAATCTTATCTTTTTCCAATATACTTTTGAGCGCTACACAACGCTATGAGGCGCTTGAGCTGAGTACAAATATATAATGCAGCACATGATTGAAATGTTATGCGGCAACATTAGATTTACAGTTGCCTCGTCGCTTTCTATTCACTCACACAAATCAAATAACATATTTTGTTTTCTTGAAATTTTTCTTGTTGTTGTTGTTGCTTGTTAATGGTGATTTGAATGGAGATGAAAATGATAAAAAAAAAATACCCATAAAAGATACATATAAAAGTCTTGCTGTGACTTATTCTAAGCTGCCCGAAAGTATTTCCCTCCCCTTCTGCCCCTGCCCCTGCCCCTGCCCCACCACATGGCTTCTTGTGTCTGCTGAGTGTCGCCATATTAAAATGACATAATCGACAGCATTCACGTGAGCAAAGCACATTTTTGGCATGCCATTGCGTCACACACACACACACCCACACACACACACACACACACATACACACACACACACAGAACAGAAGAGACAAAATCACGTACATTGTGACTCATAGAGAAAAGTGAGTCTGCATTGCATTTTATAGTAGAAACAAGACTGTGAAAAATGTGAAAATACTCAACTTGCACAAAATGCCATAAATTGTATATATAAAATATGGAAAAGACACAGCGAATAATAATTATTAAATAAGTGCAGACTACATATGAAATTTATACATTTATTTTATATTTATTTGATCACAAATAAATCAGTTTATCTGCAGATGATTATTTAATGGATATTAATGAAGGCTAAATAAAATGATTATTTATCTCATAATTTCAAATTAAAATTATAATTTATATTGCTGTTGCTTCTGCTGTTGCTGTTGCCGCTGGTGTTGCTGCTGTTGCCGCTGGTGTTGCTGCTGTTGCCGCTGGTGTTGCTGCTGTTGCTGCTGTTGCTGATGGGATTAAGCCAATTTCAAGCAAATCGAATTTCTTTTTGTAAACTAACTAATGAAAAAATGCCGAGGAACATAAATCGAAGCTGTTGTCATTTTTTGATACGTCACGGGTAGAGGGGCGGGGGCGTGGTTGCAGCTTGTGTGGCAACTAAGGAGTTGCCTGTAGAAGTCAATTCGTTTACTTTAATCATATTTTTCTTTATGCTTATTTTCACACGCTCATCAAATGGCGAAGGCAAAAGAAGCAGATATAACGAAAGAGTTTATGTGTGTGTGTGTGTGTGTGTGTGTGTGTGTGCCTATCTGCCTTTGCTTCCGCTTGTCGGGTTTTAATTAAATACAGCTAACAATGTAAAATGTACATTCTCATTCATTGCAAGAGTTTTTGCTGCTAGTTGGTTGATTACTTAGTGCCTGCTTGGTTACTTGCTATCCTCGCACTCCCCCTCACCCGCTTCCTCCCCTCCTAGGCATATTACCCCCGCGTATTGCTCCCCCGCCCTCAGCTGCTTTTATCGTTTTGCGTTTCCATTACACACCCAAAAGCACTTGCATAGCTCACTTTTGCTTCGCTTACACACACTCGCACACACACACACGTGCCGCAAGCCTCTGGGTGTGTGCAGACACACACACACACACACACACACACACACAAACTTTACTCCACCGCTGCTTCTTAGCAGCATTGTATCCTTGGAGTCCTTGTTGGGTTTTTAATTAATATTTTTCTGCGTTGCATACTTGCTTGGCGCCTCGCACTCCTCTGGCCATATTGCAATCATTTTACAACACTGGCTGCAACAGCATCCTGCTTACCTGAGCCCACACACACACGCACATAACTATCAATGGTCAGGCTATAATTTCTGTTATAAATTACACAGCCACTAAGCACAATTTCCTCATAAATATCGCTTAAAACATGGCCAACAGCAACTGCCAAGCCCAGCTGGGATCGAATTGTGTAAAAAGCAGTAAATGTTTACAATTCTAATAAATTGCACAATAAACAAAAGTATATAAATTAAAGTGTTATTTAAATACATCATTTTTAAAAATTACACAAAAAAATATGATTAGCAAACAGATTTGAAGATTTACAACTACTCAATTTGATTTAGTCAATTATTATTTTTGGCACATATCAAACGCATTATTTGATTTGATTTTCTTTCACTTTATTTAATAACATTTTGCGGCACTCGTTGCTGTGTGTGTGTGTGGCACAATCGAATTGAGCTCATAAACTGTGCAATTGTACAACCGGTGGCAACATGAAAGAAAAACCATTGAAGTGTTGCCATTGATGTGGCAAAGAGATGAGCACTGAGATTACAGACAGCAGACTCGCAAACCCCATTAAGTGCGGCAAGTGGGGCGGCAAGTGAGGCAAGTGGGTCAATGCCTGTGTCGTGCCACACTTCTTGCCATATATATTTAAACATGCTGCAGCTAAAAAACCAAGTGCCATTTTCTATTTTGTTGTACTTTTTGAACGTGAAATATGAAATGGCCAATTGTGGGGCGTGGCAGAGCGTCAAGTGTGACTGTAACTGGAACTGTAGCTCGACGACGACGCCGATTGTCACGTTTGCAACAAATGGCGCATGGCACGCAAAGTGCAAATGTAATTCGTGTATTTTACTTAATTTCATGTTACGTGCACAATCGTCCAAATCGCAGCCAATCGAAACTCCTCCCACCAACATACTCTAACCACCCCCCCCCCCCCCCACACACACACACATCCTCCACACTGTTGACAACCCTTTTTGTCAACACTTTTTAGCGCTTTCAACTGTTGGTTGGTTTTTTTGCTGTTGGCCAAGAATCTGGCAGCAGCTGCAACATTGCAACATTTACCTGGCCACAACCAACAACAATTACAACTTCGACTTCAATTCCACTCATATACCCCCCACCCCCCCACCCCACCCCGCTCAGTCTTGCCACGCATTTATTAGCATTTTAATGCTCTGCCATTTTTCTATTTTTTTTATTTTCTCACATTTTGGCAAATTTTCAGTTTTAATTAAGTTTTGGTTTGGCTGAGTGGGTTTTGGGGTGGGATTTTGGGTATTTGGGGGGCATTAGCTGTGAGCAGTCAGCAAAAACTTTTATAATTTTACTTGCTACACTTTATGGCAGCTTATTCCCAGCGTCTTGTTGTTGCTGTTGTTGTTGTTGTTGTTGCTGTTGGTTACAATTGCAATTTGATATGCGCTGTGAAAAAAACCGAATTTTTCATCACTTTTTGTTGACGTCGATTTTCACAAGTGGCACAAAAACCAAAAGCAAAAAGCAAAAAAAAAAAATAAAAAAAGAAACGAGAAAAGAACGACAAAAACGCTAATCGCACCGCACTCATTGCTGCACTCACAATACACTCAATAAAAGGTGCCATGAATCATCTGGCGGCATTCGTTCAAATTGATACAATTTCCAATTTGATTTGTCAGCAATTCGCTGAATTCGCATTTCCAATCTGAACAAAACGTTGATTTGGAATTCATTTTTGCTGTTGCTTTTTCTCATTGTTTTCGTTGTTGCTGTTGTTGTTGTTGTTGTTGACACTTTGAACCGTATTTCTGATGCAGTCATCAATATGGTTAGCCATTTAAGTGGCTTATTCGCCATTGATTGAGGCCATTTAACAATAAGTGATTCGCATCATCGTTTTAATAATACACGTTAGTGTTTTTTGGCCAGGCCACTAACATTCGTTGCTCCATATTATCTGCTACTTTTTGCATTTACCACGCACCTATTTTGAATCGTTACTTTGTTCATTTTTACTCGTTGTATATTTAGTTGCTTATTTACATTAACATTAACTAGTTGCTATTTCTTCTTTGTTTTTTTTTTGTTCTGCCAATTTGCTATTTATCTATTTCAACATCTCTGTGGTTACTCGTTACTCGTTACTCGTTACTCATTACTTGGTCTGTAACATTATCACTCGTCAGCAACATTTTGTCATTTTGTAGAAAACAACTAATGCGAGTAGCTTTTGTGGTTGCGCAACACGCTTACATATATATATATATATATATATATATGTATATATTTATATATATACACTTATATAGCGGAAGCCATTCAAGTGCCTCGTTAAGCATTTATTAAGGAGAGGCAAAAAGTGCGCATTCACCTCAAAGCTCAAATTAACAATTTGAAATGTGAATAATTGTGACACAGATAACAGCAACAATAACAGCAACAATTGCCGTGTGTGTTGTGCGTACAATTTTATCTCAATTTTCATTATAAATATTTGACCGATATCGGTTCAAGACTAATTTGCGGCCTTTCATTATTTCATTATTGTTGTCGTCGCAGTCTGTCGCAGTTGTGGTTGCCATTGTGGCAGCGACTTAATCGTTGATTCAGTTGCATTTGTTTGCCTTGTCCATTTTATTTATGATAATCAGGCATCAATATTCAAGAATTAGCTAGCCGACTTCACGATACCCTATCTTCTCCGAGTCTTCTCTAAATCTGTTCATTTTCCAACTAATTTTAAGGGAACATCCGCAGATGCCAAGTTTAAACCAATTTTCATATAATTATTGAGCATTTTTTTGGTCGGTTTTCATTATGATTTGTTGTTAAGTTAGTTGCTGCTATGCATGCCCATTGTTTCACATATATTTACAGGGTATAAGCATAATGTTGACATCAATTCTGTGGTCATTTAATGAAAATTAAGTCATTAGGCCGCTTATTGGATATACAATGTCCAATGACATGCTGTCAGCTTGACAAAACACACACACACACACACACACACACATAGCACACACATAAATAGAGCAGCATAAAAACTATCGCAACAATGTAGACAAATTGATTTTCACGCACTTTTTGTCATTTGGCTTTTGCCATTGTCAAAATTGTTGTAGCTTTTTGTTGCTCTTGTTGCTCTTGTTGCTTTCGTTGTTGTTTGTGTTACTCTTGTTTTAATGGCCGAGCAATTTGTAATGACCATCCAGTCATCCTGTCATCCAGTCATCCCGTCATCCAGTCATCCCGTCATCCAGTCATCTATTCATCCAGTCATCCAGTCGTCCCTCAACCGCAACACAACACGTCGGCTATTTGCCAAATGGCGCTTTGAGAGAGAAAGAGACGGCTGCAAACCTCTCGGAGCCACATAATTCAGAACCAAATTGAACTAGATTATCCTCTTCGGACATTTATATATATATATATATATATACATATATGTTGTATGTATATAGGCATAAGAAATTTGGAAAAATTGAGACAAATTGCTCATAAGGCGTCAGCTTTCAGGAAACTCATCAAAAATCAATTGGCCAGCAAACGAATTGGAAATGAATTATGTTTTCCGACACGTGTCTGATATATCAATATATATATATATAAATAAAATAATATATTCGTTCTAAGAGATCCTTTATTAAGCATTGATTGCAAATTAAGCGAAAAGTGTTGGCAATGAAAGAAATTTATTTATTGTGAGAAAAAGCATAATTTGTAATTATTTCTGCTTCTTCTGGTTTGGCCACAGTTTCTTTGAGATAGTTTTATGTTTTTATTTAGTTCGTCTGGGAGTTGTTGGTATTTCACATTGTGTATTTGTGCAATTTGGTGGCATTTCATTTCATTTCCTGTTTCCTGTTTTCAGTTTTCTGTTCTGTAAAACGCTCATTAGTCAGTCCAAGTCTGATTTAGTTGTAGTCTCCCTGTGTGTGTGTGTGTATGTGTGTGTGTGTGTCTCCTTATTAAGCAATGCCAACTGACAAACGACAAAACGGTAAACGTGGAATTTCAGTTATTACCCCCTCCGCTCCACACCCCTTTCCACCCACTACCATTTTTGAAATCCCTTTTTGACATGCCTTTGCAGCTGCTTTAATTGTTTTTTAAACACATTTTAAGCACTTTTTGAATACCCGTTGCCAAGTCGGCAATAAACAAAACGTCAAGCATCAGCAAACACACACAAACACACGCACACACACACACACGCACACACACAATAATCTTAAGCACAACATCAACTTGAAACAGCAGCAGCAACTGTTCCAAGTCTTTGTCGTGAAAATAGCGCACACACACAAACAAACACACACACAAACACACACACACACAAACACACACACGCACACACACGCATAGATACATGCCTAGTGTACAAGATTTACCTTGAAGTGAGCAGCTTTTAACACTTTTGCTTTTTAGCCAACACATTCATTTAATTTGACGTCTCGCGCCCTATTCTAACACAGCAGCAACAGCAGCAACAACAGCAACAACAGCAACAACAGCAACAACAGCAACAACAGCAACATCAGCAACAACAGCAACATCAGCAACAGCCTAATTGTCGTCTATCTCAAGTCGACAGCAGTCTGCCGTCCTCACCGTCTACCCGTCTCAATGCCCATCCCCACCCACCCCTCCACAGCTCAGTTTTTGCCGTCTGTTTGCTGTCTCAGCGCAAAATGTTGCTGCTCTAATTAGAATGAAACGATTTTCATTTTGCATTTTCATGTTGTCGTTTGCGCCTTTGCTATTTTTTGTTGCTGTTTGTTGTTGTTGTTGCTGTTGTTGCTGTTGCTGCTGTTGCCCTGGCCCAAAATGAATAATTTACGCCGACTCGCTGTTGCTGCTGATGCATGCGAAAATTCATAGAAATTTCCATTTCCATTTTAATTTTAATCGCAAGTGTAATGCCAGCCAGGCCATAAGTACTACATAGACTTCAGATGCCTCCTGATTTAATTGCTTTGCCGGCGTTGACGTTGCGCGAGCAATCAGCAACATAAAGCAGCAGCAGCAACAGCAGCAGCAGCAGCAACAGCAGCAACAGCAACAGCAGCAGCAACAGCTACAGCAGCAGCAGCAGCAGCAGCAGCATGAAAGCCGTTTCAAGAGGCAACAAAAAGTGAATTTTGTGCTGAGGAGGCAAGTGAACAGCCGAAGCCGAGCGACCCACTGAACCATATCAAGTGCATTATCTGCTCAGTCATTCGTTCAGCCATTCACCCACTCAGTTTGACCATCTTTATTATGGTTATCTGGTGCTGGCTGGCTGGCTGGCTGGCTGGCTGGCTCTTGGCCCAATTGACTGACAACTGTTGGCTCTGGGCGAGTGTGGTTGTTATGTTGTTGTTGTTGTTGTTCTTGATGCATTTAGCCATTGCTGCTGCCAAAAAAAAAAATATATATATATACACTAATCTAAACAAGTGCTGAGAATCTTGACAGCTGCCAGCCAATTGAGTTGTGTTGCTGCTGCTGCTGTTGCTGTCTCCTTTGTATCATGTTGCTGTTATTGCAGCTGGTGTTGTGAATCACACACACACACACACGCACGCACACATGGACAATCAATTGCAGTTGCTAACGGCAACAGCAGCAATTGCTGGCCCTCAGCTGGAACTCTTTTAGGGGTTCTTCTTGTTTATCCAATCTGTCCGGTCAGCAAGCAAATTGTTTCATAAATCAGCAATCAGTTTCTGCTGCTGCTGTTTTTCCTGCTGCTCTTTGTATATTCTACACATTTTAACCAAGCACAAAGTTTAATTGATTGCAATTAGTTGCCATAAATGAATTTGATATGATCATTTCTTGCTGCTACATCAATCAGTGATTTAATTGTTGCTCCTCGACCTTTATGTTGCTGTTGTGCTGTCGTTACTCAAGTTACTCAGCAACAACTATTTTTCCTTTTTTAATAAAGAAACGGATTTCTTTCTCTTTTGTGCTTGCAATCTATCAAAGAATTTGCCCCAGCGATGTTGCTGCTGCTATTTTGAGAAATCAATTCCGGCATCAACAACAATGCAGCCCAAGAACCTTTTTACACTTTTTCAGGTCAAAGCTCTAAATGTTCATTAATTTTTATCAGGCACAATGAGCACAACTCGATCAACGAAATCAAAAAGAAAATCATTGCAACTGTCAGCAGCAGCAACAGCAACAGCAGCAGCAGTAGCAACAGCAAAAGCAGCAGCAATTCAACTTGGCAACTTGATAGTATTTTTTACTTATTTACGTTGTTTGCGAACATTGAAATTGCATTTTGCCAGGAAACTATTGTTGGCCCATCCTTAACAAACTCGATTCTGCTAAGTGTGTGTGATGCAAATGCAACTGCAACTGCGACTACAACAACAACTGCAACAACAACTGCAACTGCACCTGACATTGCCACAGCAACAACAACTGCCACTCATCTAAGGCACATTGCTAATGTGTTTGCGATGCAAGTACAGATAACAGCAATGCCTTGCACCTTGCTACAATGCATGCATGCTGCAACATGCCCCATATTTGCGAATCAATATTCACATACAAATATTCAAATATAGATGAATGAATATATTTTTGCTCCTTCGGCGATATTTTTCTATTGATTGTTGAATCTACATTTAAATCAACTTTCTTTGTTCCCCCTTCAGCTTTACTGAAAATTTGCATTACATGTTCAAAATCCAAATTGATTGAACATTTTCAAATAATACCAATTGTTCTCTCTTCTCTGTTGAACAAATGCCATTTGTGCCTAATTTATTTTCCACTCAGGACTGCTTTGACATTCAGATTTATTTTCGTTGCACATACAATAATCATGGTTTCTCTAAAAAGATTTTTCCTTTTAATAAGACTGACTTTATAATGCCCAGTTTATTTTTACCAGAGATGTAGTCTTGTATATAAATGAGATATTTTCATATTTGGCAAATTCCGGCAAGAAAACAATATGTTAATATTAAGTTCCTTTGATAGCAGTAAGCGGATTCTGTTAGGTTGGCAACAATGTTCCAGCTGGTTTACATCATCTTAACATTAGCTGTTTGTGGACTAATTATGCAAAATGCAAACCAAAGCCAAGTCTTCCTCTTCCTCTTCCTCTATCTCTCTCTGTTTTGCTGTTAACTGAAGATGTCAAACAGTTTTAACAGTAGCTGATTTATGTTAATGCAAACCGCTTTGTTCTGCACAATTTTTTTTTATGATCCTGCGGTTTTTGTATAGAATTTTTTTTGGCGTGGCAAAAGTCTGCAATTTGGCAAGCACTTGACCCACATGGAATGGCCCAAAAGACTTAAAGACCAATGCAAATTAAGCACTTCAGGCTCGCCCTCCAATTTTATGAATTCATTTTACTTCTTTTCTACTTTTCCTTGTTATTGTTGCTGCTGCTCTGCTCTTATTGTTGTTGTTGTTGTTGTTGTGTTTGTTATTGTTGTGCTTGTTGTTGAGCTACTTCTGGCTGCCGTGACGAAGCCAATGACCAAACACACACAACAAACACACACACACACACAAACAATAACCTGGGCTAATAGATTTATGACATTTGCATATTCGCCCCAGCTGAGCGCCCACTGAGTAATTTTTCTTTTTCTTCTTTTATTTATTATTATTATTATTATTATTATTATTATTATTATTATTACCTTCACACACAATATATATGTGTGTTGCTGTTGTTGCGGATGTTGCTGCGGTATTAAATGGGAATGTCAGCAAGTCGAGCAAACAATAAATACTCTGCTGATACAACAACAATCATGCTTGCCCCAAAAAGAGCCTAACATTTTTTTTTTTTAGTTGGCTTGCTGCTGAAAATATATGAAACAAAAATTTGCCTATTTTTGCCCAAAAAAATATACATATTTCAATGAGCCATGTTGCCCGCCGCTTAGCAGTGCCCTTTGTGTTAATAAACAAATAATCTACTTAAGTCCAACAATAAAAAGGGAACGACAAAGTCATAAAATGCCATAGGCAATTTAAATACATATATAAATGGCAATATACACAATGCGAAAAAAAAAACAAAATTTAAATGACAAAAAGAAAACCAAAGTTTTGAAAATTTAAATAACAAAAAGGGAAACCACTTTTCAGCTTGAAAATTGAAAAAGATAGCTTGACTGAACTGAAATATGGTTTGAATTGTACATCGGTTTCGCTCAGTGCATAAACACACACACACATACATAAGCAGCGTACAATGCGCAAACAAACGCACAAAGAACATAATAAAAACAAAAATTATTTCCACATAATTTATTCGCACGCACAAAACGCCAATAATCACTGCATAAAATGCTGCCCAACGCAGAAAAGAGACAGCAGCGTTAAACGAGAGAGAATGAGAATGAGAAAGAGAAAGAGAATGAGAAAGAGAGAGGGAGAAAGGGAGAGGTTAAGTAAATTTTCACATATACTCAAGTAATTAATTGGATGGCTTGAAGCAAGGACAAGTGTTTATCCACTCCACAACCTCTCTCTCCCTCTCTCTCTCTGTCTCTCTCTCTCTCTCTCTCGCTCTATTTGTCTGTTTTCCCTTGTGGTGGCTTTGTTGATTGATTGGCCATCGGCTCGAACGTTAATCTGCATTTAAGTGTCGCTTAGCTGTAGACGCAACTTCAACACCTGCAACAGCAGCAACAATTGTAGCAAAAACAGCAACAACAACAACAGTTGCAGCACTACTGAAATCTTAAGAAATATCAACAGCAATCAGTGGGAGCAGCAGCAGAAAGAATACTTTACAACTAGTCCCAAAAAATGAGCACAGGAAGTGCAGCAACCGCAGCAACTGTTATAAACAAAAGCAACAACAACAACAACACAAGTCAAACAATAACAGAAAACAAGCCAAACTAGCCAAGTCTATATCAGTCAAGCAACAAGCAACATTTACAATAATAACTGTAGCAACTGCTGATGCAGCGCCAACAGCAATAGCAGCAGCTGCAGCTGCAACAACACACCAACAAAATTAACCGAGAGCAAAGCAAGTTAAATATCGGCAGCATTAGCTGCAGCAATATATTTTGCAGAAAAAGCAGCTGCAGCAACAATAATTTTGATATCAACAACAGCAGCAGCAATAAATAAGGTTAAAATTAACAGCAGCAGTAGCAGCAATAGCCGCAATTGCAACAATTTATATACATAACTGCAACAACAACAACAGCAGCAACATGAATTCTCGTGATTCTCAGCTGAGTGTTGCATTTTGTGGCAGCAATATCAAGCACCGACACAAACACCTGCCACCTGCCGCCTCGAGGCAGATCTCAGCTAATTTAGCATGCAACGTCATCACAAATGTTTTCATGTGGCATTTACCTTCTTTTTTGTGGCATTCAACTTATTCGTCTTGTTCTTCTCTATTTCTTTATTTATTTATTTTATTTTTTTTTGCTAGATTTTTTCTTTGATTTCTGTGTGTAGCTTAGCAAGATAAGCTGATGTGTTGTGCGTGTGTCTTTTATCAGACGATTTAAATATTATCGCAGCCTGGGAAGCATCGAAAATGGCACACACACACACATATATATATATATATAAACTCTGAAAGATAGAGCCTATCCATGCTGTATTTTTAGAGTAAATTTCCAGCGCTGGCTGTCCACATTGCTTGCAGCTAGGATATCATTTTTATGGCTCTCTGATTTATGGTCAGCGATTGCATTGCACTGGCACTTAAATGGTTTATGACCCGTCGACGATGCTGCCACTTCAGCTGCTGCTGTTGTTGCTGTTGCTGCTGCTGTTGCTGTTGCTGTCAAGCCAAATTAAAACATAGACCAAGACAAGAATTATAGCAGCCGGCGACTCAAACAATGTTTGATAGCTTATTTTGTAAATACACAAATACCACGAGTGATAATTAAGGCAACACAGCTTGTCGCTTAAATCTGTTTCGCTGCAACTCAGATGTTATCAATTCTCAAATGCTGAGCAGACAGGAAAAAAAAAACCAAAAACTGGCAACTTCAGTTTACGATTTATTGAGGACAAATATGCTGAGCTGACTGAAGAGCGGATTAGTTTTGATAATGCCATGTCTTCAAATGGGCAAATTTTTTTTTTTTTTGAAGTCAGCATCTCTTTTTAGATAAGGAAAGAAAGAAAAAAAGAAAAAATATTCAATTGCGTTGGTTTTTCTTCTTTTATTTTTAGTAATATCTTTTCCCCCAGCATATGCACTAAAAATTGCAGTTGCACTTTTGGGCATTGTCTGAGGTGCTATTTAAAACTGTGGACCCCAGCAACAGCAACAGCCAGCGACAGCAGCCAGCGACAGCAGCAGCAACATTATGTCTGGGAATGCACACAAATGTTTAACTTGACTATCGCAAAAGAAATGAAAACAAACTAAGAAGAAAATTCCGCACATTCAGCATTCATATAAAAAATGTGTGTTTTTGCTCTTTGCTGTTGTTCCGGAACATCATTGTTGTTGTTGCTGCTGTTGTTGTTGTTGCTGTTGTTGTTGCTGCTGCTGTTGTTGTTGTTGCTGTTGTCGCTGTGAATGTCACATTGCAATCAATAAAAAAAAAAAAACTTTTTTATGCTTACTGTGCTTGGAACATATACAGACCATATAGCAACTCCTTAACCCCCTCCTCACAACGACCCCCCCCCCCCCCACCACATGGCAACCCTTTGGCTTTGTGCAAGTTGATTGTTTGTAGAGCTGTGGCATCAAATGCTGATGGCTGATTCTGTTGCCTGTTGTTGCTTGTTGTTGATGTTTTCAGTTGTTGGTTGTTCACTGTTGCTGCTGCTGCTGCTGCTGTTGCTGCTGCTGAAGTCGTTTACTTTACTGTTGTTACACGAATTGCTTTGGCTTAGGAGTAGGAAGCATTTTGTCTGACAACGAACAAGTTGCAAAGAATTGCGACTTGTGTCAGTCCAAGCAGATATCCTGTGTGTGTGTTAAATATAAGTTGCAAATTAGATCCGTTAACTGAATTACGCGAAATACTAATTAATAATAATGTTCATTTAAATATGAAATGCTCGCCGTAAAAAAATATGCATAATGCGTGAAAATCAAATAAACGAGAGACTTTTTTTGGCTTTAGATGTTAAGCCAAAACTTTTAAGCTTATTGGCTTTTGCCAAATTGTCATGTTATAACCACTTTTTTGTATGTATGATGGATGAATGCCCGTTATGGGCAAAAAAGTACAGGGTATTTAAGACAACAAGCGCAAAATGGCAACAGGCGACAGTCGGCAAGTGCGCTTGACATTTGTAACTGGGCGTGTCTGGGAATAGCAATGCATGTGGGCATGGTTGTGGCAACAAGAAATGATAGGGGTGCTAGACGGGTAGGGGGGTTGAGGGTGAAGCTGATGGAGTAGGTGCAGCAAACGACTAAAAGATGAAAGCGAAACCCAACACAAAATGCTGACTTTTAGTCACGACAAGATGCCAACAACGACAGAGAGATCGAGACAGAGAGAGACAGAGAGTAAGAGATAGAGAGAGAGAGAAGTATAGAGCAAACAGACCTCGTGGCGACTCTGACAAATGTCAGCAAATGTTGATTTATTTGCGTTTACATTTATTTATGATATGCAACATTTTTGTAAATGCAATTTCAGTGTTGCTGTTGTTGTTGTTTCATTTTTTTATATTCCTTCAATTTCTTCTTCTTCTTCTTTTTTTTTTGTGGCAACATTTGGGCATTATGCAGCATCACATGTTCTCCTCGTGTTGGTTGTTCAACTCATTTCTTTGTTATTATTTCTGTTGGCTTCTTCGTGCAGTGTAGCAGTTGGCGAGTTGGCCAAGTATGTTATATGGCCAAGTGCGGGCATAACTCATTTTGTGCCCAGCACTTCTTGGAAGTGCAGCAAAAACTGCAGCAGAGAAGCAGCCGCAATCCTTTCGCTCTTCTGTCATCGTCATGTTGTCTCCTTCTTGAGCAATCCCGTAAATAAAAACGAAAAAAAAATAAAAATAAATATATAAATCATCTTTAATTCTCAGTAACGTATTTTTTGTTACTTACGTCATCAATTTTTAGAAGAAAAAAAAACGTTAACCTTTTTTGCCCGAAATATCCCTTTTGCATTGAATAGGGGTAAAAGAACCAAAGTTGACAGCTTGTGGCTACAAATTTACACTAAATATCATCAATTTATCTGTCTCAACACTTTTAATATTGTTTAAGTGAATATTATTAATTGTTCGTATACTTGCCTCTTTCAGGAAGTCAGTTCAAGTCAGGCGGCAAAAATCAGCAACATTTTGCTTCTCAACATTTTGCATACAACAAAAATTGTGTATTGTGAAAAAAAGTGAAAACTCACTGAAAACAAGAAAAGGCTTTAATTTAAATAAATTGAGATTGCTTGTTATAGTCAAGATATTAAGCGAATGATAAATGATAAGATGGAAGATATAGATTTTTTTTTTTATAAAATTTTATAAATGAAAATGCATTTTTTCTGATTCGGTTCGACTTTAAATTAATCGAAAATTTAACAGACTGTTAAACTGTTAACAGAATGTTAAGATGGTCGTGGGAAATGTTTAATACATTGTTGAATTTCACTTAAATCATTGAATTGTATCGTAAATATATATTTTATCAGATATATTTTTAGTTTCTGTATATATAAATAATATATTTTTCTTTTTTCTATCTCGTTGCAGGTATTGAAGCTGGTTTCGATTGCAACAGTTGCTGCTGCCTCTCCATGACAAATGTTGGTTTGGTTTGCAGTGCACGGAAATGAAATGTAATGTTTTCAAATTACATTTAAACACTTTGCCATCTCTCTCACACATACCCTATCTGCCTGTCTCTCTGTCTCTCTCTTCCTAACTCTCTTGCTGCTTTTGTGGTTTGAGCTCATTTTTGTTGCAAATATTTTTGTTTGTCCGTTTCGTTCTCGTTTTCGCTTATGTAATTTCCAAAATGGATTATGTCGTTGTACTGTGACCTGCTTCCTGCACTTCTCTTCTCACTTTCCTCGCTAGCCACCCCCAACCCCACCCCCATCCCTCCTCTACCCTCTTCTGCCCTTCATGTTTATCGCCCTGTGCATTGTCCTGCCAGAAATGCTGCGCTTAACTTCAGTAGCAAAACATGTTTCATGTTCCATGTTGCATTTCAGTCTGTCAACGTGGCAATCCGATCATATTGGCAAAGCACCCTCATCACCCCACAACCCCAAACTGTTGATGGTGCTTGCCCCATTCGGTCTCAGCAGCACCTAACAAAATTTCACTCTTTCGACTCCAATTTCAGCTCCCCCTTTTGCCGTGTTGCCGAGCTTGAAAGCTTTTGCTTTTCACTATTGACATGTGTCTGTGTGTGTGTGTGTGTTTAACATTTTGGCAAAATGCCATTATTATTATATGTATATTAAGTCTACAGATGCGATGTGTTTCCCATATTCCCCGACAACAGCAACAGCAACTGCAACAGGAGGAAATCTTTTAGTCAGGGGTTTTCAATAAAAGAATTCCTTTAGACCACAACCCGACCCCTCTCTGACCGACCCTCTACTATATAGGATATAGATTGTTGACTCGATCGTTTCGTTTCTTATATTTTCTTTAAACTCTTTGATATGCGGGATATAGTGAATGTTGGCCTGGCCTTTTTATTTTTTTTCTTGGTTCTTTTTAAGAGGCCCAAGCCAAATAAGCCAAATTGCTTTTATACTTTGCAAGTGAATGAATAGCAAAGAGCGTTTTTAGCCGTTCCCTTCTCGACCAAACAGCAGATGAGCAAACATACTGTGTTATTTCCAAATTAAAATCAAAAGCAAAAAAAAAGTCTGTACGTAAAACCCAATTAAAAAAAAAAAAACATTTAAAAATCTGTGGAAAACATGGTTAACACTTTTTATATAATTTTTTTTTTTGGTTCAAAGAACATACGAAAAAGTTAATGACCTCTGTGGCGTATGTATGTGTGTGTGTGTGTGTGTGTGTTGTGGTGCTAAGCCCCTAAACTAAGCCCACTGATAACCCCCCTGCAGGCGCGGCACAATCTGGATTTAGTTGGCATCAAAATGCGTGACTTTCAAATACAGCACATGCCACTTGCGAGATGCAATCCTGCTTCCGCCTCCGCCTCCTCTCTTTTTATCCAACTTTTCTTCTTCCTCTTTTTTGTGGCATTCGCTATCTCTCTCTCTCTCGCTTGCTGCCTTGCTCACTTGCATTTTGCCAGGCGTGGCACGCCCGACTACTGTCTGTGATTTGGGGTCGAGTTTGTGGCTGCAACTCGAACTAGAAAGCTCTCTTCGCGCTACCAATCCCCCTACCATTCCGCACCAGCCAGCCCCGCCCACCCCCCTCTGTCAGTAATAGCCGCTGACATTCCACGGCATGCCTTGTGCACCACATGAATATCAATTTCTGACCAACTCAGCTGCTGCATTTTGGCATCAACTCAAATGCCACATTTCGAAGATGCGAAAAAAATGGGCTCTGCTTTTCTTACCCAGATTGAATTATAATTGTCTCAAAGAACTCAAATATAATTATGCCAAACTTTAAAAATACACATTTTTTAACCAAAGCACGTCCTTCCCCAACCGCAAAGGAATCTCTCAGTGAGCTAGAGAGGGAGAGAGTCAGACAGAGAGTATACCTAATCAGAATAGCGAATCGCTCACTCAAATTCAAGTTATGCTGAATGTGAGGAGAATCGCAATTAGGATTCTCTCGAGAAAGTCGGGCTTCAGACGGGCTAAGTAAATGCAGAAAATGATGAGCTGCTAACCTGATCTTAGTTGAGCAATTCTACTATTTCAAGTTAACAATTTGAATATTAGTTCACTTAATTGCTAAAAGATTTGTACCCGTTAATATAAAAAGCTATACAAAAATATCGATTTTGGCTCAATTTTTTGATAACATAGTATTTAAGACAATATCAGGTCTCCTTATAAAAGGATATAATAGGATTATAATAGATATTAATAGTGTTTGGGGCTTGTGGCACCTAATTGAAGCCAAGCAAGATTCACAAAGTCTGCTTCAGTCATATGATTTCGTATGTGGCATACGAGAACCCATCACGTTAAGTATCTTTTAAGAGGCGCCTCCGATCTGTGCCCCATTTCATTTTATATCTCCACTTATTTACCCTGCAAACTTACTGCTGCTTCTCCTGTCCTGTGCACTCCACTCGCACATTGTAGCTCAATTTCAGTGATGGAGTCGAATGAGGATTGCCGGCACGAGATGTTTAATTGCCCACAAAAACGCAGCAACTATAAAAATTATATACAATGCGATTTACATTAATTTCGTTTCGTTTCGTTTCGTTTATTAATTGGAACGTTCTGTGGCTGCGCATTTAGAGGCTCGCAGTTCGCAGTTCGTAGTTCGGAACTGAAAAACACCCCACAGACTATATCCACATTGAAGGACGCCCTTACACGCAATGGGCTGCCCCCCCTCTCTCACACCACCCACCCTCGAGTCCTACTTGATTAAATCGAAAAATCCATAGTGCCACAACATCGTCCTCAACGTCGTCGCCCGCGTCATCATCATGGTGCGCCATTAAAACTTACATAAAGCACAAAACTTCAACGAGTCGCTGTCAGATTTTAATCTAAACAAACGCCTATATATAGCACACACACACACACACACACACACACATATATATATATATACTACTTATATACATACAATATTAATGACTTGTTGGTAATCTGATATTTATTTGATTTTTTTCGCCTCAACAACATTTAAAGTTGCGAACTCAGTTCTAGGATTGATGCTATAATTTTAGTGCAATGCTTGCGCTTTAAATTGGTGGAAACTAAAAAGAAAATAAGTCAATACAAGCTAAGCAAATTTGCTTAAACAAATTTGCACTGAAAGCCACAGAAAACGTGTTGAACGTGCGCAAACATGTCCAATGCAAATGCCAACATTCTGTTAACAGCCATGCAGCACTGTTAACCTTAAATAGTTAACATAAACAAATATAATGTTAAGAGTCAATGTTAAACAGACTTTTAATTTGGGAAATTGAATGCTTCTCGTTTACCCCGTGCCGATCAATTATCGATATAGATAACTCTAATATCGATTTGCTATAGAAATAAAAGCCAGATATTTTTGAAGTTGGTTTTTGTTTAATTTAAGTAACAGTGCTAGCCTTAAGCAATTAGGACAATTTCCTTTTTATAGGGAAATTTGGCAATAATACTAGAATATATTTAACAGCTGGCTGCTACTTCTTTTGGATATAATTATTATTAGTCTTTGCATATGGCCTAGAACTATGAATAGATTAGATTGCCACACTTTCGTTCGGCATTTAATGACTTGATAGCTGAACATTTCTCAAATGGTGCATACATTTTTTGAAATGCCTCAAGGAATTGTAGAAACCGATATAAAATATTTTCGCAACTCACTTGCCACAGCTGGTCGATACCACAACGAGGTCGCGCAACGTTTTCAGCTGACGAGAAGGAGCCGCAACCTGCTGTGGCACAACCGTTCAGCGGTTGACTGTTGGGCTATGTTGGCCTAGGTCATTAATAGGGGCTGCACCTAACGAGCGCCAAGTCCTCTAATGAAGTTTAACTGCCTCTGCCACTGCCACTGTCGGCTTGTTGCACACTTTTCGTTTAATAGATTTTTTGTAATATTTTCTACCAACTTTATTCGAGTTTAATTTTCGCTTTTTTTATTATTCGCTTTTGCATTTTGCTTTGCATATTTTAAGGCGTCGACAAAATATGCAAACCAGCGCCGCATGTTCTTTGTGCTCATTGCTGATGTTGCTGTGAGGTGTGCTTGCTGGGCGGCTGTTTGGAGCTGGTGGGCGTGACATTGTATAATATTTTGTGCTATTTTGTAAATTCCACACGGGTGCCTCCTCCACACCACCACCACCCACAGCGTCCTTTGGGCATCTAGTTACTGGCAAGCCTTTTGGCCCGATATGCGGCCATAAAAGTCATTTGGTTTTCACCTCGAAATATATTTATAAACAACAACAACAACTCAAACGGAGAAAATTGTTGGCATAATAACAATTTAGTTTGCCGAGTCGTTGCTTGGGTTGCAAGTGGCGCCTTAACATGCCACACGCCATCCAAACCGACACGACTCCATTGCCGGCAGCCGGCCACCTGATGAAGCATTTAGCCTAAAGAGCCTTAGCCTGCATTAAGTACATATATTATATATAATAATATATATATATATATATATATATATGTGTATAAATATATACATATATATATATATATTTATGCAAACGTGTTTGCATTTTCATCTACACGATCCAAAATGTGAAATACGTTTTGTTTGTTTCAATTTTAACAAGTAATAATGATGTAGTCGAGTAATCTAAACTACATGTTGTATTTTCAGTTGTTAAAAATATTCGAATTTTATCGGTAAATATTCCTTTAACAAGTTTTGCACCCAAATATAAGCAGGCTAAATCTTTTCTTACAGCAAGCAGAGGCACTGAAGATTAAAAATGTAATGCAAAACTGATCCCTAATTGGCTGGCTAAAAAGCACAATGCATACAGACATACATGTAGGCATGCCGACATACAGACAGACATACACGTAGGCATGCAGACATACAGACAGACATTCTTACGTGCACGTAATTGTGATTAACGGTGCTCTGCAGATTAGACACAAAACAAAATTGACGCTACCATTAGTTATCATGCCATCTCATTCTCACACATGCGCTTGAATATTTATGCATGCAGAAAATGCTTGCGGCTGCTGATGAAATGAAACTGTTAAACCCCTTTTTACACATTTTCAATGGGTTCAATGTATTAAAATATTAATCTATATATATATATATATATTTGAGTATATATATATGTGTATATATGTATGTAAAAGATTCATCATAGTATTGCAAAATGTATGTATGTGTATTTTTAAAATAAAATGCAAGCTGTTCTGTCTTGTTTGCACAGACACGAACGAACACGAATAAACACGCATGAACTTAAAATATTTATCTCACCTCGCATGCACTGCACGCTCTCAATCCGGCTCTGGCTCTTGATATGGCTCTGACTATGGCTATGGCTATGGCAATGGCAATGGCAACTCCTGTTCTCTTCCTTTCACTGTCTGAACGTGCCCTTTTCTAGGTTTTCGATGTCTTCAAATCCGCTTGGATTTAAAGCCGTTAAGCCCCCTTCGCTGTACGCCCCCCCCCCCCCTACCTTACCCACGATCAGCATCAGTTGAAAGCAGATAAACTTGGAGAAAAGCTGTGGAAAATCTGTAAACCTCACAAGCGTCGCTCTTTGGCTTAAACCCACCGCCCAGCACCCCCCGCCATTGGCAAACCCTTCATCCACTTTTGTCGTTGAGAGAATGTCCTGTGGCCTTGCCCTTCAACCTTTGTCCACACCCATTTTCCAGCTGCTGTCTTTGTTCATCTTTCTGCTGACTGCATATGAATGTGAGTGTGTGTGTGTGCTGTGTGTGTGCTGTGTGTGTGTATGTGCTGTGTGTGTGTGTCGTGTCCTGTCCTGTCCTGTCCACTGTGCAACTCAAGATTTTTAATGGCCTTCGGACACTGTTGGCCTTACGGCAAAATGCATTAAAAGACTAACGAAAAATGTTGCATTTTATGTGCGAATTTTTATTGTTTTAAACTCGCTTCTATCTCTCTGCCCCCTCCCTCTCTATCTACCTCTCCTTCTCTCTGTGTGTGTGTGTGTGTGTGTCGCGCGATTTCAGTTCCGGCTCGCCTCGCCGGCCAATTGTGTTTGTGCCCCTGCAACTGGGCCATAAAATGTGCTCCTTTCTGCCACTTTCGGCTGTCGCCTTTAATGCTAAAAGTAAACGTGCCTCTTGCCAATCGTAAAAGTCTTCAACAAATACCAAAATAAAATGCGACACCGTCTGAATGTGGCTGCGTGTGTGTGTGTGTGTGTGTGTGTTTTTCAGTTTTGTTTCACTGTATCTCTGCCTGCCCCTGTCCCTGCCACTGCCTCTGCCCACCTTCAAGTGCTCAATTTCTGCACACTGTCACTCGAGTTGTTGCTCATATTTCGATATACAAATATATATATATATATATATGTGTGTGTGTGTGTGCATTGGGCGCCATCTGGAGGATTTATTTCCATATGAACTGAAAGTGCTGAATCTGAAGCAGCAATAAAACAAATATAAAAAGAAAAGTTTCACAGTTCAACAAAGATGACATTGGTAAGCTCTTCTGCTCCTCTGCTCTTCTGCTCCTCTGCTCTTCTGCTCCTCTAAATTGAAAGAAAAATAAATTTAATTAACTGGAAATCGATTTGCTTCAAGTTGCAGCATTTTTTAATATTCCTAAAACGCATTCGAATGGACAAAAGAAGACTTTGCAACGATGTTCAATCGACTTGCCTCAAAATATTTGCAAAACTTGTTTGGCACTTTGAGCATTTCATTGAATAGCTATTAAATTCCATTTCAAACACAAACACGCCAGCAAAATTTCAAGTGCCTCTGCCACAACCCCCCCCCCCCCCACCCACTCAATCCTAAACTCAAACACCTGAAGTTGAAGTCAGCACTTGACATGTTTTGTGGTTTGGTCACATCAACCACAATTTAGACCGGTACAGCGATTTGCATTTGGTAACTCAATTAATAACACTTGATATCAATAAATTATTAACAGAACCCAAGGTGAGGCGTAGCCCCTTTTCGGCTTCTAAGCGAAATACAGCTAAACAGGCAATTTAAGACGGCCCAAAAGGCAACAGCCAAGGGCAAAGGGCTCTCACCTCGCACCACTTTGCGGCACTTCGCAGCACTTTGCATCATTTTGCAGCACCTCAGAATTGATCGGTTGTTTATGTTGCCTGTCAATAATATTAAAAACAGCCCGCCCGGGAGACATATGAATTTTGCAATTTACTTATTGGACAGCCCCCAGCAAACTTTGAACACCAGGTGGCGCTCTACGCTTAAATGGGCCATCAACTGTTTTAATTAGCCAGGCGTCGGCGGCGGCGGCGGCGAGGCGAGGCGAGGTGAGGTGAGCCTGTCGCTTATTTATGCCTTATTTATGCACAGACATTGCGGGCGGCACTCGACTCCATAAAGGGGGCCTGACTCGGGGATTGACTTAACCCCTTAACCCCTTGACCCCTTGAGCGGGGCAGTGAGCAGGGGGGGGGGCAGACAGTGTGACGATAGCCGTTTGTGGCATGTCTGGTGCGCCTGTTTATATGCAACATTGTTTAGCTCATTGCAACATGCCCCCGTCCCGGAAACACACCTTGCCACGCCACTCGCCTAGACGCATGTGTGTCGACTATATTTGGCTAATTTCATATGCAAGCCAATCTCCCCTAACTCCTTACGCCTGCTAACTGCCAACAGCTGACCCTTATCCATATCCCCAATCCCCAATCCCATCCGCATCGCCACTTGACTGCCTATTCAAATGATGTCAATCCCCTTTTGGGTTTTCATGTGTTGCCAACAGCTGCCACACTGGACACTGCCAAACAACTCCAGACATACACCTATATCCTCCCACCCCCCTCTCCACCCTTTCGCCACTCTCCCACACCAACTCACAGTTAACAGGCCCCAAATCTAGAGAGGCATGCATTGCCGAGGCTATTGCACAAATTATGAACTAGCAATTGGCTGGCCTTAGTCCCAAAATTGTTATGGATAGTTAACTATCCAGCTACGAACCCCAAACCCCCCCCCCCTCACCAACCACCCTCAAAACACCCATGAAAATTTATGAACTAGTTGGGTTTGCGATGGGGTTCAACTAGCTATTAAACTAGCGTGTTTATAAAGTAGAATTTACTTTGCAAACAATTCGAATTTTCTATTAAATGAAACACCCATCCAGATGATAAACTATGTGCCGTAAATTGAGATATAATGCCAAATAATGGATACGTATAGATGTATATACTTACATATATATATATATATATATATATAGTGCAGATATATTCTCATTGATAGAACATATATAAAAACATATTGCAAAAAATAGAAACTTGCGAGATTTTATTTAGATGTTCCTTGTACCAATAGGGATACTTTATACTATATATAGAAAGCATTTTGGAAACAACAATGCTTAGAATAGTCTCCACATATAAATTTGAAATTATATTTAAATTACAACCATTAATTTTGATAAATGGATTCTTTATTACAAACAGTTTGCACAAGATATTAATTTAAGTTAATCTTCACATTTTATAAGACACCTTTTTATATGTTTTGAATGCTTTGAATTGACTACAATGTATCATATATTTATTCAGATATTATTTACTAGTTATTAAGTTAATCTTTACATTTTAAAATGCATCATTTTTCATGTTTTTTTACTTTAAGATGAATGCTTTGAATTGACTGCAATGAATAATATATTTATTGTATTTTGGTCGAAAGTCTGCGTTTTCTTTGAGTCAAATTTTGTCCCCTTTTCGACTCCAACTGGTCGTTAGTGGAATATAATTTCGAGTTCTTATCGTGAGACGCTGTCAGCTTGCTTAAAAGTATTGTCAATGTTTTAGATTGTATGCAACAAAGATTCTTGCTACTTTCGTCGAGTTCTTTATCTATTTGAAACCTGGAATTTATAACGAATTTCTGAATAGGGTATAACGGTTCTATGCAAAATTATATAATTTTATTTTATATATATATATATATATATATATATATAAATATTATTATTATTATTATATATTTAACAGATAGTAAAATGCATATCCGACACCATATAGTATATATATATATATATATATTCTTAATTATGCTCAACAGCAGAGTTGATAAGGCAAATATTTGTCTCTTTGAATACGCCAATTTTAAAGAAACTTTAAATATGGAACATTGGTTGTCGTTTACCACAATTCAATTTATCGATAACTGCCAGAATTATCGCAAATATCGATCCTATGCTTGTCTTGACAAGCAGAATTTCAAAGAAAGAGGCTTTAACGTAATATTGAAATATTGTTGATAAATAAATAAGTTTGTCCAGCGTACTAATCACAATTGAGTGCAGGGTATATCGTATTCGAGCTCAGTCGACTATCACATTCTTGCTTTTTTCCGACTACTTCGCACGCAAGTTAACAAATGTTATTTTGCATGCAAGACTCTAGTGCTTTCGCCCTCTCTCTCTCTCTCTCTCTCTCTCTCTCTCTCTCTCTCTCTCTCTCTCTCTCTGTCTCTCTCTCTCTCTCTGTGTCATTCTTAAACTAGCATTTATAGTGTGCAACTGATAACCGAAAAGCAAGTCATGTTGCCGCTTCACGTTGCACTATGCTGTTGCCCATGAGACTCGCCTGGCTGCCAACTGATGACCAGCAAGTGGGAAAAAGTGCAAGAGCGAAAGAGACAGAGACAGAGTGAAATGCGCTGTTGGTCATAAATCAAGCGCAGCTGCGCTGCACACAATGTCCTTCACAAGACCTCTAACAACCCCCGACCCACCCCCCCCCCTCCCCCCCTTCTCTACTCCTTCCCTTTGCCCTGCATTCTTTTACGCCCCCATTTGTCCACACAGAGAAGCGTATAAAAATGGCATTAGGCGCAAAAGGAGGCAAGCAAACAAATGAATGCAGTCGGCAACGAAACGGTTTTAACTTGAACTTGCAACATATTGTTGCAATACGCATATGTGCGTATGTGCTGCAAGAATGCAAGCTTTAAGCAGTTGAAAATTAAGCTGACCAGATAGCAACCCACAAACTGCACAGCTTTGAGGCCTGCTTAGCTCAGCTCCTGATGCAAAGATAAAGCACAACAAAGTCAACAGGACACTGACAAATGAATGCTAGAAATTAAAGAAGGGTATGCTCGACTAGCAGTTACCCTAATCAAAATATGATAATTGCCAGCACTTATCTCAAATCTGTAATTTGTAATTTGTAGCCATTAATCTTGCATCTTTGTGTTGGGGTCATTTGATGTCTGTTTGGGTGACTATTTCATTATTTGTGTTGCAAAAAGCATGGGGCATACACAAATTGAATGCCACTTTTAGCACATATTCACTCAACCTGTGCAATTTTATTTGCTCACAAACATTCATTCTCAAAAAAGCCAGCAGCTTTTCAACCATGTTTTTGTGGCTTATCAAGAATTTGAATTGTTTTGTGCCAGACAGCGACATACACTCAAATTTGGTCAACGGGTGCATCATATAGAATTGCAATGTTCACACACACGCACAACCAACACACACACACACACACACATGTCCAAGCAAACACATTTTATTGTGCAAATTTTCATGTAGGTGAAATTTGCCTGGCATTCGTCGCCGAAGAAGCTGCTTCGTTTTGTCACAGAGAAACACCACACACACACACACACACCCAACCACACCCCCTTTCTTTCTCTATCTCTCTTTCCCTTTTATTTTTGCTTATGAAAGTTGAAATTTATTTAAATTTTTAGCTCAAGCGCGCGAAGCTTTTATTTGCATTGCTTTAATTTGTATTTGTTTTGCACATTAAAATTACAGTTGTGGGAGTATTTGGGGGCAGTTTCAGGTGCACACGGACTAGGTGGTGAGAGGAGCAAGCGGAGGAGGGGTCAGAAGTTGGGGTGTTTTCTGCGAATGCATTTTGTCCCTATGCAAATGCAAATGTTTGCAACGCGCGACGTTGACGTTGACAATGAAAGTGGTGGCAAAATGTGGATGGCTGAAGGGATTGAAGGGTGCAGAGCTTGCTGCAGGAAAAGGGATACGCTTATGTGTGTGTTTGTGTGAGTGTGCGAGGCAACAAGGTAAGCTTTTGCTTGCCAACCAAACTCACAGCCAAAAAGATGCAGTCAGCGACAAATAGCACACAAAAAGAATAAAAATGGATTTGAAAAGAGTGGGTGCACTGGCTAGGAGGGGGGGGGGGCGGGTCAGGGTTAAGAGTGGAAAGCTAGGAGCTGAGTGATGGGGTTGGGTTAAGTGTTTTGTAGGAACAGCTCCTGTGTGCTACTCGCCACTCGCTACCCGCTAGTCGCTACTCGACTGCCGACTGCCGGGGTACTTGCAACAGTGAAATTTGCATAAGCAATTACGAGAACGTTGCAAACCTGGAAGAGGAGGTGGAATGCCTGGATGTGAGGAAGGGAAGGGGGACAGAAAGTAAGGTAAAACAGAGTCAACAATGTCGCCAGAGTTGAGTCTAGTCTGCGCTGCTCTGCTCTGCTCTGTTCCGATTTGGTCTGATGACGATTGCAGCTGCCGAATATGGTTGGGGTTGGGGTTGGGGTTGGGGTTGAGGTCGACTGGTATAGGTGCGGTCGTTGGATAAGTGCGTTGCACGAATTTGCAATGCATTAACAACAACAACAACAATAATTTCAAGTGCAACATCAACAGCATCGTGAAGAGCCGCTCAGCGAATCAGTTTCACCTGAGCTCAAAACGATATACATGCAACACAGCAACAACGAAAATGAAGAAGAAGAATTGCAAGAACTTGATGAAGTTGCACATTTCAAATTCAGATAACTTTTGTGTGCAAGAAATAACAACTGACTCAATTCGTGAAAGAAATGTTAGCTAAAAATGCTATTAAGCTGAAAATCATTATGCAAATTATTTCAAATAAAAATGCCACTTCGTAAAAATATTTAATTAACTCAGCAAAAGTGAGTTTTACATTATTATACACAATGTATAATCCAAACACATATCGAAATTTAATTTAATTTGTTTTTAGACTGAGAACAATGAGAGTAAATTGCAAAAGAAACAATTACAAATAACAATGGAAAAAAACAACAATAGGAAAAACATATATATATATATATATATATATATATAATGGCCTAGAATTACGTAATGTCGCCGCAAATAGAAAAATAGAGAGAGTAGTTGGTGGGGAGGGAGCGTTGTTAATTTCAAGCGTTGTACATGCGATTTGCCACACAATCGTTAAGCTGAAATCTTGATTGTCAAATCTTAACTGCCATCCGTTTCGATTTCTAATGGTTCTCATTTAAGTGTGTTTGTTGTTGCTGCCACAGCGAAGGCTGTAGCTGTAGCTGCTGGTCTGCCGCTCATTTAAGAAGCAACAACAAGAAAATGAACAAAAACAACAACAAAAACAACAACAAGAACAACAACAGCAAGATAAAAACCGCAAGAACCAGCTAAATAAATGCTGGCAACTTGGGCTTTGTTGTTGTGGGTTGGGGGGGGGGGAGTTTAGGATTTTAGGGCATTGCCAGCACAAACGCTGACCATAGGCAAAAACTCTTGTTGTTACTGTTGTTGGCGAATGGGGTGGTTAGGTTAGTTTTGGTTGAGCTGTTGCTGCAGCTGCTGACGTTGCATATTTGTTGCATGGCAAAACCCGAGTTTTTGTACAGCACAGTAAATGCAGCAGCAGCTGTCAAAGGTAGGGGGGGGGGGGTGGACTCAAATGTCCTGTCTTTACCGCAGCCCCTGTGTCCCCTATGACAATGCCTCTAACATAGGCAGCTGCAAAATGTTAAACATTACATTGCAATTGAACACACACACACACACACGCGAATGGCGAATGCAAGCACTTATCAACTCACTATCTCCCTCTCGCTCACACACGTTGCCAAGCAGAGAGGCGAATTTCGCGTCGCAACGCACTCAGTGAACGTTTAATTGGCTGCGGCCGACAATCAACACGAATCGTTGACGCGTTCGCTTCGTTTCTTCTCACTCTGTTTATGTCTGCCTGTGTGTGTGTGTGTGTGTTTGTGCGTGTGCTGCTTTCGTCGTTGCGCTTAACAGAGTTCTTTACCAGTGCATTTGCTCTCCGCTCTGCACTCGCTCATTTGCCCATTGAGTCGATTAGGCGCCTAATGAGCGAGCACTTACAGTTGCACTTAAGTGCTATCAACAAGTTTGAAGCGGATGCGGCTCAGGCTCAGCCTCAGCCTCAGCGCAAAACTCAACAAGTTTGCAAATTAAATTTTATTTCGCCGCAAAGCGCCTAAAAGTGCTGATTCTTTTTCCTCCTTTTTTGCTTGAGTTGCTTTACTCTGTTAACGTAATATATACGAATAATGCAGCACAATATTAAAATCCAATTATATTTGCATATTATTTCAGAATATTAATGTAACTGCATTTAAAGCGGCGATTTTTGTAATTTAATATAATTTTGTAACTATTTCGCTTAAATTGCAATCACACAGCCAATCATCAACCGTCAATGAACGAATTTAATTTTTTTTTTTATTTTATATTCTATATTTCATGTACATAAATATTTTTGATTTCTCACGCTTTTCAGATCGTCATCAGCAGAGCCGCCAAAGTCAACGCCAACGTCCTCGCCATTGTTTCTGCTATCAACTGCTAACTGCAAAAGCTCAAAGTAAATAAAAGCAACAACAACAACATCTGCAGTAGGAGCAGCAACAACAAATTGAAATAAACTTTAGCCCTGCGGCCATTGAAGCAGAAGCAGCAACAGCAGCAGCGCAGCGCAGCCGCAACCCCCACCCCAGAAGCAGCTTTTTGGGGCGGGCGTTGTTTTCAATTCTCACTTACTTACCTAAAATCGACGAGCACTGAACGTCGGCGTCGACGTCAACGTCAGCATCAGCATCAACGTCAACGCTGAATTCGCTGCATCAGCAACAAAATCGGCTGGTAAGTTTTTACTTAACACGTGTATACATATATATATATATATATATATATATATATATATATATTTGTTCAGATATATTTTGGCAGCACTTTTCTTTTAATTGCGCCTCCCAAAAACTTTGACTGTCAGAAAAAAAATTCAAATCAATCAAATCAAATCAAAAAAAATTACTTCAAAAATTTACTTTGTTCGTTCTGGGAAAATACCCTTGTCGATGCTTTATGTTGTCTGCTGTTTGCGCTACCGGCCAAGAGATTTTCTCAATTTATTGTTGGTGTTGCTGTTCGCTTTTAAGTTTAAATTAATTCATATTTTTCATAGTTTTGTGTG
>JAWNLI010000476.1:2292500-2367500 GCA_035042405.1 Drosophila demipolita | reverse complement strand
TCAACTGGCCTATTTATTTTTTGGCTGCTCAAAGCCGGAAGACGTTTCAGATCGATTGATTTCTTAATGGCTTGTATTGGAGGCTGAGCCTTCAAAGCTGCCCCATATTTCTCAACTGGCCTATTTATTTTTTGGCTGCTCAAAGCCGGAAGACGTTTCAGATCGATTGATTTCTTAATGGCTTGTATTGGAGGCTGAGCCTCCAAAGCTGCCCCATATTTCTCAACTGGCCTATTTATTTTTTGGCTGCTCAAAGCCGGAAGACGTTTCAGATCGATGGATACCTTAACGGCTTGTATTTGAACATTGACCGGATCGATCTTTTTGGATTTGTTCACAGCTTGGCACTTGATGTTCCACCGCTTTAGTTTCTTCTCCCTCTCCTTCTTGTTCTGCTCCTTTTTCATCTTTCTGGCAGCTTTCTGAGTTCGCTTGTCCTTCCTCTTCGCCTTCCTGGCCAACCTCTCCTTCATCAATTCGTCTTTGGATTTCTCTTCTAAGAGTGGTATCCCTTGCAATTCATTTGGATATAGTTGCACTTGCAGCTGCTCAGCCAATTCGATTTTCTTAGCGTTTTCATCAATGTCGCTACCACTTGGAGTGCAGGCTGCATTCTTGCTAACATTTTTGCCAGCCATAGCTTGCTTAGCCATCTCATTTTTCGGAGCTTGGCACTCTTTCCCAGTTTTCTTGGCTGCCTCAGCCTCCAAAGCTGCCCCATATTTCTCAACTGGCCTATTTATTTTTTGGCTGCTCAAAGCCGGAAGACGTTTCAGATCGATCTTTGTGGATTTGTTCACAACTTGCCCCTCGGTGTTCAACCGCTTTAGTTTCTTCTGCTCCTTCCTCATCTTTCTGGCAGCTTTCTGAGTTCGCTTAACGTTCCTCTTCGCCTTCCTGACCAACCTCTCCTTCAACCATTCTTCTTTGGATTTCTCTTGTACGAATGGCATGCTGGACAATTCATTTGGATGTGCTCTCACGTGCACTTGCTTAACCCATTCGATTTTCTCAGCGTTTTCATCAATTACGCTAACACTTGGAGTGCTGGCTTCCTTAGCTTTCTTAGCTGCCTTACCTTTACCGTTCGTAGGGATCTGATCTTTCAACGTGCTCCAAATTGCCTTGGCTTCGTCAGCCTTCAAAGCTGCCCCAAGTACTCCAACTGGCGCACTTACTTTTGCCCCCCAACTTGATACAGCTTTGGCTCGTGCCACACCATAAGGACTCATTTTTTGTCGCAGTTTTTTATTTA
The DNA here is from genome assembly GCA_035042405.1 of Drosophila demipolita. Classification (NCBI taxonomy): domain Eukaryota; kingdom Metazoa; phylum Arthropoda; class Insecta; order Diptera; family Drosophilidae; genus Drosophila; species Drosophila demipolita. The sequence continues at coordinate 2,366,245 of JAWNLI010000476.1, read as the reverse complement.
ACCCGTTCTAAACACAGACGATCTGCACGATGTTGCACAATTTCGCAGAAAAATATTTATATTTTCAATTTCGCAGAAAAATATTTATATTTTCAATTTCGCAGAAAAATATTTATATTTTCAATTTCTCAGAAAAATATTTATATTTTCAATTTCTCAGAAAAATATTTATATTTTCAATTTATCAAGAAAAATATTTGAGAAATGAAAATTGACCGAAACTTGCCGACTGAAAACTAGCAAGTGGCGACTATGATTTGAAAATTATCAATTGCTTGAAGTGTACACTGCGAAAAAAAAAAACGAATCATATTGCAAATATCTACATAACTATGAGTATTTATCATCGTGCTGGTTGACTAATTAAACCCTCTCCCCTTTTTTTTTTGTTTTCATTAAAATATAAAAAAGTGGATTAAAAAATAACAGAAAAGAACTAGTTCCCCGGCTGAGCTATTTATTTTTAGAAAGTGGCCAGGGATGGAAGCCAAATATTATTTAAGAGCTGCAAAAAAAGTGAAAATGAAATTTGACAGGAACCGACGCGTGGCACACGCATCCTTGGGGGCGTCCCCAAACTTGACATGCGTCGGGCGGTGGAGCAGGAGGAGGAGGAATGCTGTGGGGTGAAGTGGAGCGGAGTGGAGTGAAGTCATTGCACACTGGCAAGCAAAAAAAAAAAGCACAGGCGTCGGGAATCCAACTGGGAATCAGTGGCTGTCACCCGCGGCAACCCCAGCAACTTGATGAGTTCTGCACGGCGCCAGGGGAGCATGCGGCATGCATGGAATGAATGAATGAAATTGTGAACACACCGAATGCATAAATGCAGCTAAAAATTGTCAACTTATTACTTTAAATAGTGTCATTAATTTGACCTAGATGAATGTGGAAAATGAAAAACTTTCCGATCATAAATCGCCAAAAACACAAGAAGACGAAAATTTTGGATAATTTGGATATTTTAATTTGTATTGTTAATATATATCATTATCATTATCTTTCTGAGCAGAGAAACAAACAACTTAATTTAGCCAACTATTGCAATTGAGGACAGTCCTCGTGGAGTGGAGTGGTGTCAGTTTCAAGGCTGGGGTATAAAAAACAACGCTTGGCATTTTTTTTTGATTACGTTGCCTTATTTTTTGTGTGTTTATGTTATGGATGGGACGGGGTGTTACCCCTTGGTGGAGAGGGGGGGGGGGGGAAATGTTTGTTGACTGGGTGAGGTCCGTTGAGTGGCTGAGCTTGGAAATGTCACAGCTGATTCAAGGCGCGAGGACCAGCGGATTGAGGATTGAGCAACGGGCCGAAACCAGATTAGTTGTGTCAGTTGTTGGCAGTTCATTGCTCCTCATGGGAAAACAACAACAACAACAACAACAACAACAACATTAAGTCGCCTCCCTTCAAGGAATTAAATAAAAAAAAGCCAAATAAACAAAGAAAATTACAATTTGGCGAATTGGAATACTCTGGTTTTGTTTGCTTAAGTTGCTGGAACAGCGGGACAGCGTTGCAGAGGGTAAAGTGGGTCAAAGCGGGTGGATGAGTGGATGGTTGGAGCAGTTGTGTTAATCGTATAGTGACCATATCTGCAAATGTCGCAAATGCCATCTGACAACTGTCAACGAGCAGCGTGCCACAAGCAGCGTGCCACAAGCAGCGAGCAGCGAACAGCTTAGAGCAGCTACAAGCCTAAAGCCCGCCAGGCCCAAAGCTCTAACCTGGCTCTTTCGTGTGCCCTGCCCCTCTCTATGCGATACACATGCTGCCAGCCACCGAAAGCAACTTATAAACAACATTTATCACTGACACTTTTACTTTCGCTCTCATTTTTTGCTGTTTTCCTTTTTTTGCCAAATAAATAAGAAAACGACAGCCGACAAAAGCGTCAGCTGCTTTCAACGGGATTAAAGAGCTGCAACAGAGGGTGGCAGGGCAGGAGGTGGCCAAAATGTGATGACGAGGTGGTGGTGTGGGGTTAATTGAAGGCGTAGCTTTAGTTGCGAGCAGGTAGATTTTCAGCTCTTAACTAATTAGCGAGCATTAGGCCTTAGAATCCCGCCTCTCCACCGATCCCCCACTCCCCCCTCCCAACGGCTGCGGTCGTTTAACAAAATGCGAGCAGCAGCAAATAATGCCTCGCTCAGCTCCCACGTTTAGGTTGACAAAATAGAATAAGAAATGTAACGGCTAATGTTGCATGTTGTCAGTTGTGGGCTTATTAAATATTCCCATGGAGACCCTGTGTATAAATAACACACATTGAAAATACAGTAAACAAAAAAAATATAAAAAAAAATCGATAAGCAACTGATTTGAAATAATTTGGCTGACGGAAAATTATCTATGAATATTTGCTGGCAATTTCTATATCTGATTATATATATATATATATATATATACATTCATATGTATATCAATGGTATATACATATTTAGTATCCATCCCAAGTGGACCTGTTCCTTGTGGCACGCAAAAGCATTGCATTCACTCGAGGGGCAACATTAACTACAACACTGCAACAACACTTTTCGAAAGCAAAAACTATCAACAATCAAAATGCATTTAGTTAAAATACACACACCAACACACACACACCTACACACGCATGCCTAGGGTATCTAGGGAGCTTTGGCAGTGAGTGTGCTTATTGGAAATGGCAAACAATCAATAAACAAATCGAAAGACAGACAAAAACATTTATTAAATAGTTGATATACTCGAAATTTGAATGAATAAACAATTTAATGGAACGGGAAGAGGTTGCCTGCCCTATATGATAAATGATTTGATCTGTTGAGTTTAAAAAAGAAGAAATCTCTCATACTGAAAACAATTTAGAATGCTTTAGTTTTTAATCCTGATTATATATATATATATATATATGTAGATAGCAGTGGTTATATTCATAACATGTCGTAATTGACAAGGCGCTTCCAATCATCAAACTTTGACCTGGGCACACAGCTATTTGAGCGTTATTGCTGTGCACAACCAGCGCGGCTATCATTAGCTCTATAAACAAACTCACATACACACATATACAATGTGTGTGTGTGTGTGTGTGTGTTTGCCATTAGTTTCGATATCAGTTTTATATATTTGTTTTGCTTGGCATTTGCACACTTCTGTTATTGTTATTAGTATACACCGCAAACCATCAAGTAAACACTCCCATTGTGCCCGCATCTACGACAAGTATAACACCCCCATAATTTTCCTATAACTCTAGAGACCCCCGCCCTCCGCCCTTTTTTTCTCATACCTCCTGCTCCTTTCCGCAGTGCGTTTGTTTTGTTTCTCTCTTTCTCTTCCTGTAGCAACTCGCGTCTTTATGTCTGCATTTCAAGAAAAGTAAACCAAAGAAAAATAAACATGTAAATAATTTGACACTCAACTGAAAGATATCCTGTTTGAAAATGAATCTGAAGAGCAGTTGAATATAATTATTATTTACCCCAATGTGTAAGTCACTTCTTAAAATCAAAATCACTTTCTTAACTTATGGCGTAGAGGGAATAAATCTAAGCTTAAATAGCCACTTTTATGTGTTTGTAGAGTATTCAAAGTGAAAAGGAGAAGAAAACTAAAAAAAAAGAATAGAAAAGCGAATAACGGGAAATCGCTGATATTGCACAAATAAATTGCAGGACTTGGCGGATGGTAACATCTACCTGACAATAAGTATTAACCCCTAGTTCAACACACCACCGCGGAGTGCGCGGAGAGCGGGATGGAGGTAGAGGTTGGTGGGGTTGGCAAGTTCCGTTAGCTTTATTTAACTAACAGCAACGAAAAGCAATTGCCAAGCTGTATTGCATTCTGCGAATAATATTCGATATTCAATGGATTTTCAGCTTTAGATTTCTGCTGTTCCTTGTTGCTGTTATTTTTGTTGTTGCTGTTTGTTTTTGCTGTTGCTGTGGCTTGTCCTGCTTGTGCTGCTGCTGTCGTTGTTATTGTTGCTCGTTATTGGTTTATCTGTTATGCGTGTCGTCGTCGTCGTCGTTGTTGTCCTCCAAATTTTTATGCACTGCTGCACTGCTGCATTTTTGCATTTCTGCACTGCTGCGCTGCTCTTTTGCACTTGCATTTCTCATTCATTTCATTCATTCAGCATTTGGACTCCAACTAAAAATCGTATTCGCATTCGCATTGGGACTCTTCATTTGTTTTGGCACAATGAATGCGAACCGTCGTTGTGTATTTGTTTGTTATTTTTGTTATTTGCTTAGGAACTTTTCGATAAATTGTCAACAAGAATTATAACGAGAGCTTTGCTTTTTCCCTCCACTCTTCAATAATGCTTTGGCGACTTCATTTTTGCCATTGCTTCGTTTTATTTATTCCCAAAAAGAAATCGATATTATTAATTTGTTTGCACTTAGCTCTCATTTTGTGCAACTTCCACTAATTTCTTAGCGTTTCTTGGTTAAGGTACGACAGTCGCTTAAATTTTAGTTAATTTTATCACCTTTAATAAATTCATTAATCGATGGCAAATGAATTTAATTTATTGTTATATGTTTAATCAAGTTTCAACAATTAGCAATGCTTCCTTTGTCCATATATATGGAACTTAACTATCAATTAAGGTTAACGATTATTTAAATTCTGCAATTGCACGCATTATTTTCGATTGCTATCTGAATCTTCAACATAATTTATGACTACTGCCTGAACACATTAGGCGTATGCCGCGCATATCGACAAATTGCCCAAGCCAATGGAACACTTCAACTTCTCGATGCATTATCTGAGGCACAGGCTAATCGCCATGCTTCCCCCCTCGCGCTATCCATTCCCCGTTGCCTTTGGGCCAACAGGAGTACAAAATATATACACCCATAAACACACACACACACCAGAAAACTTGGCACATACTCCAAGTGAGACAGCAATACGCGCAGTCAAATAATGTGCAGAGCGTTAAATCGAAAATAAACTTTACACCAACAAATAACAATGTACAAAAATGGATGTCTACATATATATATATACATATATTATATATATTATATATATATATATATATATATTATGTACATACAACAAAAAAATAAGCAAAAAAACGTGAATAATTTTTCAAATCACTTCGAGTGCAAAAATGCTTGCTGAAAAAAATGTAAAAAAAAGCGAAAAGAAAAATTGGAAACCAAAGCGGAACTGATAATAAAAAATAAGCATAAAAACCGAAAGTTAAATGCAAAAAAAAAGAGCAAAAGTTTTCAAATACAAATGGAATTCCCCGAACAGTAGGCCGTAGAGGTCTGGGTGAGGTGGGCGGGGTGTGCGGGGTGTGCGAGGTGTGTGTTTGTAGTGGGTGTAATATAAATCTAAATGAGCTTAGTCTGTGTAACGGCATTGCCAAAAAGCGAACAAAAACCCAACACCAGCCACCAAGCACACGCAAAGATTTATTGTTTGATTCGGCATGTGGCAAGTGGCAATGGTCGTGCCACAGGCAAAAATCGCGCAAATTCCTGTCGATTTTATGAATTTTATTTCGGTTTTGAAAACCATAAAACATTCAAAATACCCAAAGCGAAAGCCATGTTACAAATTTGAGTGTGATTTCGCTGATTCAATTCGCCTTTTGCATACCCTGTTAAATGAAATCGCATTGGGTGTAATTAACACTGAGTATGGTACGAGTATATATATATATATATATTTCTGATATTTTCATTATGCCATTCAACAAACGATAATTGTAACATATATGTTTTGTCAGAGGTGTAGGGTAGTTGCTATTCGCGCACTCCTCAGGTTTATCTTTGTATTTGTTTCATTTTTATGATTATAAAGCCAACATAAATTTACCCACGAGAATCGGCTTAATAAATCTCCCTCCCCCTTCCACAACTGCTCACATTTTTATTGCGTTTCTTTTTTCGTACAATTGTTAAAACTGTACAGCACATTGGGCGGGGTACGAAAAGGAGCGAAAAGACGAATTGGAATTAGGCACAATGAAACGGTTCTCACTATTTACTTGACTATCTCATAAGTCTAAGCTTTGCTCAACTCTTTACTCACTCTTTCCTCTCTTTATTTGCAGATTAACATGTTGTTCATGGCAAATGGGTAAGTTGACCGCATTAAACACCCAACATTAGACGAGCCACTTCTGCTCCAACTCTCATTCTCTCTTTCTTTCTCTCTCATGAGGTGGGGAGGGGGTGGGGTCAGGTTGCAAACCTTTGGTCAGCCATTGTTGTTTGGTTAATGTCCGGCATTGTTGTTGCTGTTGTTGTTGTTGTAATTGTGCCCATTGAACGACTCAAAGAACTCGTTAATCGTGCATTTAGCATTATGTTTAACCCATTGTATTGTGGGTCTATTGTTGATGATTTTGCCACACGTTGTGGCAACGTGTGAGTAAGATGGCAACACAATGATTTATACTTGAGAGTACCCTCAAAGGTCACTCATTGAGCAGAACTCTATAGCTGAAAGTACTTGCCACAACTTGGGAATGTTTAACAATTGAATTTGATTGGTCTGCAAACTAAGTACAAACTCAAAGGTTTTACTGGGTTTACAGTGCAAAGACCACTGATAACTGATAACACTGATTGATGTGGTTGCTGTTGTTGAGGCACAACACACAAGGCATCATTGCTGGAGTGTTGGACTTGTGCTTGTGCCACACAAGTGCGTGCGTGTTGAACCTGATTTACAAGTGGCTCTGGGCCATAGTTCCGCAAGTAGTTGTGCCATGCTAATTAAGCTATTCACAGATAATACATCCTTAAATTTGAGGGAGAGTCTTAAAAAACGGCTTATTTTTGTAACACTCAAAGTTTATTATTGGCTCTATAAAAGTCTCTCGATTGTATTCATTGCATAACAATTTAATGCTTTTAGTCGCAAGCGAGAAGTGATAGAAGTAATTAAACTATCAATTTCTATGTTGGCCCAGAACCAAAAAAAAAAAAAAATATCCACAAACTATTTGTTTCTTTATTCATGGCATTTACAATGTTTATAATCTGAAGTATATTTGTAATTTGGCCTCAAGTTGCGGCATCTCAAGGGAAAATCCATGAAAACATTCTCCAAAAAAATCAACAAAAATGTTTTGGAATGCCAAAAATATGTTGAAAATCTACATGAGAAATAACAACAAAAACCAAATATTTCTTTGCAGCAAGAAAGCAAACTCTAAAAAAAACAATAAAAAGAGTAGAAACTTTAAATCTATATCAAAGACGGGATACTCTATGATATCGATATATATATATATATATATATATTGAGTTAAGGGGAGTTTTGAGTACTTATCCTTACCAAAATATACAAAGAAAGGTATTTAATACACTGCTCAAGTTCAAATAAAATCTGAATTCTATAAGCTTTTCCTGGCCAAGTTTGTTTCATGTTTCAAATAACAGAACGTTGTGTACACACATTCACATATTTTACAGCTTTCGGCCACTAGCACAGCTAATAAGCTGCGCCTGCCACTGACGCAACCACTACCACTGCAACTGGAACTGCCACTTGCACTTGCCACCCTCCAAGCTACCCCATTCGGAGACTGCTGCTGGGTTGCTGCTCCAGTTTGACTGGATGCGGCTCTCTTGGTGCCACTTTGCATGCAAATTGCACTCGATTTGCATACTGTTGGCATGCACTGTATGTATATATATATGTATATATATATATATATATGGATATGGATATATATATATATAGATATGGAGATGCATGTATTTATTTGAGTGGCTCACATTATGTGCAGCCATGAGCTGTATTGTGCCATTGGCCACTGAAGTCACTTTATGAAGTGCTCCACAGAGAAACTCTTGAGTCTCGCTCGAGACTCGAGCTGAACACAACACCAACACAACACATCAGCAGCATCCTCAATCCGTACACATTTCTACTTATTCACCTCCACTTGGATTAAAACATATCAAATCAAATCAAATCAAGTTTCCTGCGAATGCCTTAAACAAACCAAATAAAGGACAAACAAGCGCAAAAATCAGTCATTCACATTATTGAAATTTCATACTTCATCCATTTTACAAAAATGCAAAAAAAAAAAAAAAAGAAAAAAAGAAAAGCGTTTTCTTGACTCCCCCACTTTGACTCCCCACCTGAACTATTTTGTATTACTATATTTATAGACAACAAACAAACCCTCCGACAAAAGACGTCTTTGATACTTGATTCATTTCATTTTTGCTTCTTCTCAAAATGATTTCATTTTAATGGATATCAGTTTATATAAAGAAAATCAAATATATTTTTGAATACAATCTTATAACGAATTATGACATTTAATATATAGCATTAAATATGCAATTTGTATGTCGACATCACATTTTCTTTAAGTGCATTTATGAAATGCAGTTAAATTCGATTGTGGTAAAATATATTCAACATACGCAAATTGTTCAGCAGCCGCTGGCGAAATTTAATGCAAGTTTTTAATTTAATTCAAAAACTCACTCGGCTCATTTGCCTTTTGCAAATATTTAAAGACATTTGTAGAATGATGATAAATTAGTTTAAACCGAAATCAGACTTTGCTAGCATTATGACAAATGGTTAATGTGGTAAAGTTTCAGTAGTCTTGGTAAGATTAAAAATATGATACAACTTTTAATACAATTTATCTACTCACAGTTTCCGGGGTATTACCAAACTGCAGAGTCAGCTTGAATATGCTTTCAATGGGATTCTCTTTGAATATTATTTTCTAGGTAAATGATGACATATATAAGAAAGAAAGTCGCATCATATTAATGGGCTCAATGGGAAAGGGATCCTTTTTTTTCAGATTATTACACAACATTGATTTTGAGTACAGCTCAGCTTTTGTCATTGACACTTTAGTCGATTAATACAAATGTGTTGCCTACTTTTCAGTTGATTGAATTCACTTTTGGCCCGTTAACAATTTGATGATGGGTCCTCCCGCTTGTGTGTATTTGGGGGCTATAGAAAAGTGCCAACTCATTACAGACTTGGCTCTGGCAGGTGCGTGGTGCTTGGTACGTGGCCTTGCCTCGTGCGTGGATCTCATGCATATTAAACAAGATTCGTGTAAACAAAGCCTAAGCATTGTTCCACCCTCATTTGGCCAAACTGCCACGCCCCCACACACACACACACACACTCAGTCACGCCCACTTAAATTGTGTGTTGACTTCAACGCAAAGAAACGCAACTGAAAAGGATACCACATTGATAGGTAGATACAGATACATAGATACATTCATGTGTGTGTGTGTGTGTGTGTGTGTACATCTAACGCAATTTGATGTCTCGCTGTTACAACTTGGCAAACTGTTGGTTCCACATGCTGCATGCCACTTACATTAGACACACACTCAACCTCAACAACCAACTAACAGACCATTCAAGCATAACTCGATTAACCGGGTTATTAAATATTTACTATGCGTCTAATCGACAAATCAAGTATTATGAAAGAAACCTCAACTATATCTTTATCTACTATATCCTTACAAGTGCGTATTGGAAATGTCTGACGGTGTTTTCATACATGGGTAATTGTTGACTGAGTATAAATTGATGACAAGCTCAAACAGATCCAAATCAAATCAGAATCTTAATAAACTTTATTATAGTGGAAAATTAAAATAAATAAACATATCAAATTATAGTGATGTATTCCTTATCTATATTACACATTTGATATATATATATATATATATATCCGTTTCAAAGCTTCTACATTTGTAATGGGCATTGGGTGGGTGTATATCTGACAAGGACTGGGATTGTCACAAATGTTGGGGATTTTACAATTACGCTGTCAGCGCCTGCTGAGCTCAACATTCAATGTTCACTGGTCACTGGTCACTGGTCCGCTTGTCACTGGTCCGCTGGTCGCTGGGTAATGGTCATTATGTCATTGGCCAATGGCTCCTGGGTTCGTGGGTGGGTCATCGTGCACAGGGCACAGGGCACAGGGCACTGGTCACTGGTCACTGGGCAGTGGGTCATCGAGCATCAGGCATCGGGCATCGGTCAATGGTCATTTGGTCATTTGGTGAGAAGGAAGGAGAGGAATCCAGGAACTAATTGCATCGCTTGTCACCGTCAATCTGCGTGCCCACAAAACTTGACGCAACTTATGAGCGGCGTTGTGCAGCCAGTTGCTGCACCACTTGACGCATTGAATTTATGCGTTGCCACTTGCCACTTGCCACTTGCAAAGGATATTTACGAGGCGTGCGCTGCTCGCTGTATTTCACAGCCGAGTGCTTTGTTGTGTCACATGCCGGAGATGACAGCAACTACAACAAAACTGCCAACAACAAATTGCAAACAGCAAACAGCAAACAGCAAAAAAAGAAAACAGCTAACAGAAAACTGATAACGGTTCTCTCATATCTTTGACAGTTGCATGAAATTCCAGAAAATATGAATTTATTGATTGCCATTCGAGCCATGTTTAAAGCAATTCTGTGTGTCTCAACGGTTTTCCGTATTTTGACCAGATTCATTCTATTATTAAATGCTCTTCTTCTTCTTATTATTAATTATTTTCACACATTTATTGTTTTAAGTATAATTTATATATAATAAACATGAGTTGGCTGCGTGACACGATTGCTACTCGTGCAGCCATCCTCAGAACTGTTGGTTTTTGCTGCTGTCCAGTTTTGGAGACGAGTCTATTCCATTTCAATTTATGACAGTCCAACAAAAAAGCGACCACGACGATGACGATGACGACGACGACGACGACGACGACGACGACGACGACGACGACGACGGCGACGCCTAAATGCCGCTCAACGCCGCCAACGCTGAGATGAGCCTGCCACCGGCTAACCAAACTCATAAATTTCCTGGACAGTCGGAGCTGCACAATGTCAAAGGAGTTGGGCACATCCAGCATACAGCGACAGACAACAAACGACAAAGAGGCAACAGGAAGGGGAAGGGGTGGAGTTGGGAGGGGGTGTGTGGGTAAATGCAGTCACATTGTTTGCTGCTTTGACTTTGGTCATTGCCAGGCTTTAGACAATGTTGTTTGGCAAATGAACTCTTAGCAACTGCTTCCTCCCCTCCCCTCCTCCTCCTTCTCTCCCCTCCTCATCCCCTCCCCAACCCCTCCTCACTCCACTCCACAACTAAATAGCCTGGCTTCTCTTTGACTACAAAGGGAGAGGCCTCAAGCGCCAAAGTGTGTGGAGTGGGAGTGGCGGTGATGGTGGTGGTGAAGGGGGGGGTACTACACTTTTGGATAGTTGCTTTAGCAAGAGAAGTTTTTGTAGTGCCTGCCACATTTGTTATACTCATGCGCTGAGGCAACTTTTTCTGGGACTGCTTGCTGTGTGTCTCGTTTTGTTCTTCTTCTGCTGCTGCTGCTTATGCTTCTTCTTCTTGTTCTTCTTTTGCTTTTTATGCTTGGTATTCATTGTTGTTGTTGTTGTTGTTGTTTTTGTTTTTGTTTTGTGGCGCCAGCATTTACTTTGCTTTGAAATTTATTTGCGGCATGATGAGGAGTTGCCTCCCTTTTTGCCCCCGTCTCTAACGCTGACTGGCACTCATTTGTTAAGTTTTGCTGGCACTGGGAAGAAGACTGCCTGCGCTGCTTCTTCTTCTGCTTCTTCTTTTTCTTTCTTGTTGTTGCTGGTGTTTCTACAATATACCAGATGTTAATGCATATGCACATAAATTTCCCGCGAACTCGTTGGGCAAACTTAACTCAATGCAGAAGGCAGCATTGTCAAGTTCTTTCAACTTGTTACCAAAGTGCAATTCCAAGTATATTGCACAGCAACAGACAGACAGACAGACAGACACACAGACAGAGAGAGAGAGAGAGAGTGGGAGAGAGAGTCATATGTGAGATTTCTTATGAATTACATTGCCAAAGTGCCTACAAATAACCATTATATCTCTCTCATTATACCACTCTCCCTCTCCATCTCTCTCTTTCTTTTTTTTTTTTTTGTTTGAGAAATCATGAAAATTCTTCGAGTTTTGACCTTGTGGTCAGATGAACGCTTTACATAACTCTGCTTTAAATTTGAAAAGCCTTTCCAATTTACTACAGTTATTGAAGAATAATTTGTATAACATTATTATTAAATTTATATATATATTTATAAATATGCATTCATATTTGTTTTACAACAAATGGAATGCACTAATCGATATTCGATAATCGATCAAAAGTTCAATTTATATTTACTATTAAATTACAAATTGGGAAAATCGAATGAGGGATGGAAAAGTCGAGTCGAGTCGAGTCGAGTCGAGTCTTCAAAGTTGGGTGAAATCATCCTTGGCATAAGTTGGATCTAAAAATATGCCGAAATGTGTGAGTGTGGCAAGTTGTTGTTGTAATCTGTCATGCTGGCATCTTCTTGTTGCTTGTTGCTTTTGTTGTATGCAGCACATTTGCCGAGGGCTATCAAAATAAACATGAGGAGCACAGAGTGTATTTTTTGTTATCCTGGCAACTGTTTTTTAATCAAAAAAATCCAATCAAATAAATTAAAAAATTTGAACGCCAACAATCCCTTGCCTCCTCCATTCTCTTCGTCGCCCAACCAAAGTAATACACTGTGCAAAAAAAATGTAAATCAAAACCTCAACAAAGTAAGGTTTTTTGGGCCAAAACATGTTTTTAAAACTACAACAAAAGTTGATAGCAGCAGCTGAAAAAAAAAAAATTATATCGAATAGCAACAGGCTGCAACATGTGCCTGCCGCTCCAGGCTGCCACGCCAGGCTGCAACAACTGGCTTTTGCTACTGGCTGATATCGTTCAAATAAGTTAACTCGATGCAACTTTGGCATAGTTCTTTGCAGTTAGCCAATTATTTACCAATTGCTAGACTTTTATTGCAGTGTATGCAAGTGTGTATGTGCATGGGAGTTCAACCATGACCAGGCATTACTCTGGCTCCATCTCCAGTGGATATCTAATTACCCAACTCACTGACTCCAACTCGTGTTGCTCGTGTTGCACAGACGCAACATTGAGGCAGCCACAAGACTTGCAAATTGATAGCCCTTTTTTGTTAAGTGGAGGACGAGGACATCCCATCGCAATCCTTTTATCGAGACGCCCCAATCCGCTCCGCCTCCTTCCCCGTTCTTGATAGGAGCAACAAGCCGCAGACCAAAGGTGAGCAGCAATTTGGGCAGTTTGTCGCTCGAGTCGTCTGGTGGCTTGTTAGCTTGTTGGATTGTTGGCTTGGTGGTATCGTCGCTTGGTCAATGTACTTACCGGATACCCAAGAACCCTGACCCGTAACCCGTAACCCGCAATCCTTTACCCGTGACTCCCAAAGTCTGTGGCTATGTCTGCGGCTACAACTTTTTGTCTGCTCGCCCAATAAGTTATTTAAGCCATTCAACGAAATTATTTTGATGAAACGTTTAACTTACTTGGCCAAACAACCAGCAGAAGCAGCAGAAGCAGCAGGAGGAGCAGGAGGAGCAGGAGGAGCAGGAGGAGCCAGTACTCGCCTCTATCCACATACTGCCTCACACAAAATTACTTGAACGGTTTCTTCTTTAGCGTCTCCACAATGACTCAATTGCTGACCCCCCCCCCTCACTACACCAACGTCTCCTCTTCAGAGTTGGGTGCTGGAACGGCGAGATTTATATTTACGCTCTGCTGCTCCGCTACTCAGCTGCTTCACGCAGTCCACGCAGTCCTCCGCTACTCTGTGTAGTTTTTGTCTATGCAGCCTTTTCCTTTTTCCTCCCGTCTCTCAACCCTTTCTGCCCAGCTCAAATCTCGAGACAATAATTTGTTTGGCATAAAATTTAAGTTCTACTTTTTATAGCATTTCCATGCCATCCCTTTGCCTCTGCTCCAGCCTCTGTCTCTGCCTTTGCCTCTGCCTCTCCCCTTGCCTTTGCCGTTGTACTCCTTGCTAGGACCTCGGCTCCTGCCATGTAAAACAAAAGTAAATTGCCATTTTTCTAAGCACTTCTGTTTTACAGCTGTTCGGGGATGGGCAACGGACTACAAGCCTAAATAACTAGCAGATACATAAATATATATATATATATATATACATATATATATATATATATGTGTAGGTATAATAATGTGTATATATATATATATATATATATATATATAGTTGTCGCGTCTCGGCGGCGCTACTTTGATGTGGAGTCATCCACACAAGCTGCACAGAAAGCAACACAAACACAGACACACACAGCCACACACAAGAACGCACGCACACACACACACATTCAAAGCTAAACTTAACTTTATATATATAAACGAGACTTGGCAACACCCTCTATCAACTAACATCGACTTAATCTAAGGCCTAAATTAATTTTATTTTTTACTTTTTATACACAATTTTCTGAATTCAAAACAATTAATGATATTTTTCTTAAATAATATATATATCATTATAAAAAAAAAATATATATATATATATATATATACATTTTCAATATTTATATTAAATTTGGTTGAGAAAAGTTTTGGCAGGAATGTTATCGATTTTTGAAGCTTAAGTCAAAACTTAAACAGTTTTCGCTTATCCTCAATATTAATGCAGCAGCACAAAATAAAGTTGAAGCAACTCATGTCTGGAATATCGCCTTGGGATATGCATATTAATTTATAGGGTATTCGTGTAAGGTGTAGGGTGTATGGTGTATGGGGTGTAGGGTGTATTGTATTTTGCATTTGATTATACGAATCTGGTGCGGGTATTAATAGAGCTCTGGCGGTTGCATTAATTGCGGCCGCAACGACAATGGCCCAAACTGTGTGGCAAAGCAACAATAAAGGCGGCAACTCTGGCAGCAGCAGGGGTAGCAGAGGTACAGTTGTTGTGTGTGTTTGAGGAAGCTGTTGCTGTTGTAATTGGTTGCTGGTTGCTGGTAACTTTAGCCGACTTATTCTGGCTTAGACAACAAAGACATTCGAAAGCCACGCCCACCGCCCTCTGGCAGCTATGGCGTTAAATGCTGTCTTAATTTCACGCAAGTCTTTTCAGCGTCGCAGACAAGCAAAATTTCAATTGAATTGTTTATTGGCGCCAAGTTGCAAGCCATCTAAAAAAAAAAAGAGGAACAAAAACAATAAAATGAAAAAAACTTGAAGCTAGTCGAGAAAAATAAGCAAAACTAAAACCCAACAACAACAAAACAAAACAAACAAAAACAGCGTCAAACAAAGCAAAAACAAAGCAATTGCTAAAAGCGAAACAAATAATACTTTAAGCTATACACAGATATATTTATATATATTTATATATATATATATCTTTGGATAAATAGGCATAGCCATAGCTTTAGCCTTAGCTATTGTTTGGCTGTATAATACTTTCATGGATGAATGAATGAATGATTGAGTGAATGACACGCGACAACACTCAAATGTTTCCTCATTACGATCGCACATTGTTCGGCAACTTACGGTAAACATATGTGGGAGTATTTAATTGAACGCTTGAACGTTTAAGTATAGCGCCTAAAGCAGAATTGACAATAACAAATGCTCTCATTTAAACAAACAGCTGAAAAGATGGTATTTGAAATAAAAGGAACGCACTTTAGATTACAGAGAAAGGGAGAGAAGACACTAAATAAAGGGAGAGAAAAAAACAAACTAGCTTAATTTAGAATATAAATGAACTTTATGCCTTCAACTCTTGAGATGCCGCATAAAGTGTAATTTTCATATAAAATGGAATTAACAGCAGACTTCGGTGCTCGTTGCAACGTCGCTGCACAAAATCGTAATAGCAAATTTGTTGCAATCTGATATTAATATCAATTAAGTTGGCTTACGAAAGAAGGAAAGTCGAAAAACCAGCCGCCTTCCATTTTTAAGGCCATCTTTCAGGGTTGCATTTTTGGGGCACAATCTATTTTTTTTTTTGTACTTGGCGCACGAACGCTAACGAAATGCGGAAATTACAAGATACAAAGATAAAACGTGGCACACTAATTTATATCTATGGCAAGTGGCGCAACCGCTTACCGCTTACGGCTTACGGCTTACGGCTTACAGGTTGTGGCTTACGGGTTGTGGCTTACGGCGTACAACTTATGGCTTGAGCTGAATGCAGATGTCTGCATATTGCATTAGTTATCCTCCTCCCAACTCCCAACTCCTCCCTCCGTTCTTCATCCTCCCATCTGCCCAGCAACAGCTCGACTCGAACAGAATGTCCAATTTGTGGCACGTCACAATGCAACCAGAAAATAAATAAATTCCAAAGGTAGACAGCAATTTGTTAAAATTTGTTCCATCGCCAAAGGAATTCAGACACAGAGAGAGTCGGGGAGTGGGTGAGTGGAGAGGGAGATAGTGATGGAGGGGGAAAGAGGTAGTTCGAATTTATACAGATAAGCAAATGCCCATTTAAGACCCAATTTCAGTTTGATTTAATTATAGTTTATATTTTCAAATTGTTCAAATAAGATAAACTAAGTTGATTGAGCGGGCGAGAGAGAGAGAGAGAGAGAGAGAGAGAGAGAGAGAGAGATAGAGAGAGACCATCACAAGCTACTTACCCCTCCTTCCCCCTTTTGACGTACATGTTACACGCAACCCATTTGCTTAACAAGCAAACAAATGCGATTAAAATGTCCCGAGACAAATTATGGCAAATGACAGTGGAATTTATTAATTTTATTTCGCGTGCTCTCCAATAATGTTGAGCACTTAGCGAACGTGCAATCGTTTCCCTGCTGATGGTGCTGGAGAGGGGAGTGCCGGCTGTGCGGTTGTGGGTTGTGGGTTGTGGGTTTTTGGGTGGATGCATTTTTCGACACACACACACATTCATGAATATCATAAAAACTGACCACTCGCACACACACACACAAATGATTAATAAATAAATTCATAGGGCATGTGCGGCATACATATGTGGCATGTTGCATTAAATTATGCTGTCCATTTCCAATATGATATGATTGATGAACCTTTGGACTGGACGATTGGACGAATGGACGATTGGACAATTGGACGATTGAATATATGCGTCGAACGTGAGCAGCTTCAACACAAACCGATCAACTTTTGTGGAGGCTTCTGTGGTGTGGCAAAGTGTGGGGTGGTGAGGTGGTGGCAGTGCTCCATCACTTTCAGCAGCACTTTTTATTATTATGCATATGAAGCGCGTGACATGACATGTTACTTCATTCAACACGAAACACCTCCTCCTGCTCCTCCTGCTCCCACTCCTCGTTTTCTTTAGGCACTGCGGCGCACATGACGTATACGCATTATGATGTAGACGCCATAAAGGCCACCCCGTATTCGGTTTATGCCAAACAAAAATAAAACATATTAAACTGTACTATACAAAACGGGTTCAGAGTGCAGCCGACTAGCGGATACCCTTATCACTATTCACTTGCTAAACGTATGGGTGGAATCAACACTATTAGCCGCAACAACATGTTGAAAACCAGCTTTAGCCACTTTCCACAGTGACAGGTTACACAGGAGTGCGCCAAAAAGCAACGCAATTGCGTGCAACAACCAATAAGTAACAAGAGAGTGGAGAGCGGAAGCGGTGGGAGTGGTGGTCAGTGGTCAGTGGTCGGTCAGTAAATGCAACATCATAAATATGAGGCAAAACGCAAAAATGATGGCCAAATGCCTGTTGACAGGTTAAGCACACAGCAGACGAGCTGTGGGGCCTTTTTCCCGATGGCCCAACGAAAAAAAATAGTAGACATGCCGACGGGTTGGGGTTGCACGTTGATGTTAATGAAAGTAACTTTACGTCTGGCAGTTTGTACACCCGACTCTGCCAATCCTACTATCTCACTCTTCCACTCTGCTGATGCCATCGTATGTCCATCTCATTGACATTCCCTATCAATCAATCAATGCGAGGCACCCGCAGAAAGACTTCAACTCATATTTCCACCTGACTCAAGACGAGTATTTCACCTACTTAAAATGTATAAACAATTTGGAAAAACAGTTACTCTTATTTGGATATAGACTGAGTTTCCGACCAAATTGACAACTATCAATTTATATATCGATCATCTGTAGAGATACATCGAAGGTAATCCAAGTTCCCCGTGTATTTCTTTGTTTTAGCTTTAAAGAGAAAATGTTGACTCCATTGCTGTAAAGCAACTGTTAATCATAACAGGCTCTGTTAACTTTATTTGTTCAAGTTAAGATTCTCTCGCACTTTATGTTAATGGACATTTGAGTAGCTCGATTGGTGCCCTTTGATTTTAATAGTGGCTAAATTATGTTAATGCGGTTCAGTTCGGAATTCAATTTCGAATTTTCCTTAACTTGGCTAAAAGCAATTTCTGTATAAAATTGCCGGAAAGAAAAAGCAATAATCATCAATACAGTCCCGCTGCCATTTTACAACGCTTTTCTCACCTTTTGCGGCATTTACTCTGGGGACGTGTCCTTAGAGTCGACTAGCATCATAAATAGCAGCAATCAATGTGGAGGGCAGCTGCTCATTTCAAACACGTGACGTGTTCACCCTGATCAACAATTGTTCTGACAGGACAGGACAGGACAGGACAGAACACAATTTCAATCAATTCGAGCCACGTAGTTGAGTTAAAACATAAAGCAAACTCACAGCTCGCAGTTCACAGAGTCGTCTAGACAAGCGTCAAATTAAATTCAAAGTTTTTCCGGCACCTGACTGCCCCTGTACTACTTACAACAAGACCAGCCACCCCCCCCCCCCCACATGTACCCCTCTCTCCATCTTCTCAATAGCAGCATCATCTTCATCTTTTCGCTGATCCTTGCCACCCTGCGGCGGCTACTTCAATCACTGTACACGCTGCATGAGGGCGCGGACCTAACTCAAATGAAGTTTCGCAAAAATAAGTTGGAAGCCAAGGCGAAAACCACGAGCAAAGCCACCGCGTCTCCCAGCTCCACACACACTTAGGACTCCCCAGCCCTCCTTAATATGTCCAACCCCTGGCAAGAAGTTCTTAAGTGCGTTTCGGTTGGGGGCGATCCCCCGAACATTGGCGAAAGTGAAAGTTTTGTCTGCTCCGTTGCACTGAATTGTCCCTACCATTTTTGTAAATACCCAGCAAATAGCGAATTGCCAAATTGGAGAATACACAATTAAGGCAGGAACATGTTAAGACGATTTAATGTCTTCAACTTGGCTTCCATAGTTATCATCTTGTTTGGGAGTAAAGCTTTAGTCTTGATTATCTTTTTTCTATTGGTGTTGCTTGGAGGGTATCTCAAAGTGAGCTGTGTGTATTTCTTTTTCGTCTGGTTCTTTTTCGATTACTTTTCGCCAGAGTTGCCAGCAATACAGACGCAAATTGAATAGGGCGTGTCCAGCGCCCGTTTTAGTTGCTCACTTGTTTCGGTCGCCAAACTCGAGGCTGAGTTGGCAACCCTAATAGTGGCAGTGGCCGTGCTCGAAATTGAATATTTGATTTGGAATAGTCTCCATGCCAAGCGCGCCACAGAAAAGATTACTCGGGCGAGAACAGCAGCCAGTTGTAAGCAAGTTATCAAAATACAGCCAACGGTCATTCTTTGATGAGTGCAACAATGGGGGAGGCGGGGGGTGGTGAACGAACGAACAAAAAACAAGTTGATAACGGTTGCAGCGACCTGACCGAAATGATACGCCAATGATTGCAATGTGCATATAAGAGGAAGATGAACGTGTGTTGTAGGTGGAGGTGGAGGTGGAAGTGCAGCAGAATGCAAATATGGAACAGAGCTACTAGAAGCAGATTCCATCTCGAAAATTCTCTGCTCAATGTTGGTCAAAGTTGTCACACAGACGACTTGCTCTTCGTTCTTGTTGTTCTTATTGTGGCTTTCTAATTTGTGGCATGGATTTTCGAGCGTGTTGACTTTTGTGGCATAGCTTAAACTTAATTCTCTTGGCTACTTCTGATTTTTTCTATGGAAAGCCAGAAATCTAATCAGGCAGATTGAAAAATAACAAATGCAAAATTTCATTTACCCCAAGCTGTTTCCTTGCGCAAGTCGGGGATGAAACTTGTCTTGATTTGAATTAATGCAGTTATTCGCGCCGATTAAACACACATTTCACAAACTAAACAACTTAAAAACTTCAACTTAGCTCGAGAACAAACTTTTCATAATTTCAACTTTAGAACAATCGTGCTGTAATGGAATAAATTAGCACATTAATTAATCTATTATGTTATCTTTGCATTTGTTGTAATAAATTACGTTTGCGATTTTGGTATTCTCTGGTTTTGGTATTCTCTGTCAGATTATTGTAATGCAATTATTATTCGCATTCGGCGTTGCTAGGGTCTTGAATTGCCAGATAATTGATCCACAGTTATCTAGTTACAAATGTTGTAAAAGTTGAAACCCTTTCGTGGATTGTCTCGGATCATTAGCTTATAGATATCATATGGCCGCAACTTGAGCTGCCACACGTTGCTCTTTTTCTCCCTCTTTGGGTTTGACCATTGGCCAAGCGAAACGGAGGAAGCGAGACGAGAAAGAGCAGGGAGGCACATATAATGTAACACGAAACAATTTGCAAATAGGCTTTTAGCTTACAGTTATGAGTTTTTCTCTTTTGTTCTTCTTTATCTTACTTGCTTCTTCCCTAGATGCTTCTCAGAGTCGAATTACGCTTGGGGTTACGAGCTTTGCAGTTTTCGGGTGCTTTATAAAAAGCAATAACCATATTCTACGCATTGTTAAATATTTATGCTGGGCGGCCATAAAAAAGTATTAAAAACAAGTCGAAAAAACAAAAAAAAAAAAAAAAAAGAATCACGAAAAAACTGTGAAAAGAAATTCGCTTCATTTGGCAACAAATTGTTGTGACGGCTTTGGTCAATGGGAAAAATGTAATGTTGTTGTTGTTGTTGTTTGCCTTCATTTTTTGATGGTTCACCAACTTTTGACACACACTCAGAAAGTGGAGAGAGAATGAGAGAGCGGAAAGGAGGCGAGAGCCAGTGGAGAAAAACGACACTTAAAAAGCAATTGGCAATTGGCAATTGGCATACGACAAAAGCATAAAAACAAGAACCAACAACAAATACCAAATACAAATAATAAAAACAAACAAAAAATACCAAGCAGAAAACCAAAAAAAAACAGGACGAAAAAAAAGATAAAAGAAAACTGAAACCAAAACCAATGCAATTAAATTTGTTCAAATCGATTTAAGTTTCCAATAGACAGCAGTAAAAGCAGCAGCAGCAGCAGCAGCAGCAGACCTATGCAAAGCAACTGAAGAAGTGTTGGTGGGAAGGGGGAAGGGGCTAGCGGCTACAGAATAGGCGTTTGGGCGTGACACTCTATATAGCAATTACAACCGCAAATGGCAATAAAATGACAGAGTAAAATGTAGTAATCGTTACACTGAATTGCTTGAAATGGAGAAACACTGAAACACAGAGACGAAGAATTCAAGTGGTGGGAAGGGGGCGTGGTGTCGAACCGTGGCACATGGCAAACTGTATGAGAGATTTGGAGAGACTACTGGTCGCTAGAGGGCGCCACAAACAATACACAAATTGGGACATTAGCAACTGGCAACCACACAAATACCGTTATCGCAAATTGTCACCACAATTAGGAGGGGTCGATTTTGGAGTTAGGTTTTGGAGTGCGATACATTTGCAAACACCCAGGTCGAATGGCGACATAAACTGTGCACAGCATAACTAACAATAAGCAAGAGAGAGAGCGAGAGAGAGAGACAGAGAGAGATAGAGAGAGAGACAGTAAAGTGCCTTTAATGTGTTGCCAGTGCTACCAGATAATTCTGATGCCATTTAATAAACATGTTACCCGACATGAAGCACTTGAATTAAGTAAATATTTCAACTTAGAGAGAGAAATATGGTGCGAAAGTAATGCTGAGTGTTTTTAGAACGACTTTCAGAGATATTATTTGGTCGTCGCTTGAACAGAGTGCAACACGAAAGGAAGCTGGGCGAGGGGAATGGGGAAAGGGGAATGGGGAAAGGGGAAAGGGGAAAGAGGAAAGAGGCAAGGGAACTACAAACAATGCAATACCCCTAACAAATAAAAATAAAAAAATGAAAAAAGAAATAAACGGGGAAAAAAAGCGGTGAGAGACGGCAAAACCCATTGAGCAAATATTTAACAAAGCGCAAAATTGCAGCATTTCTCTTTTATTTGCATATTTAATTTGTTTTGAGGTTCCTCCTTTCTCCCCAGCACTCCATCTGTCGGTTTCGCAGCCTGCAAACGAAAACGACGCTGATACAGCTAAAAAAAATGCCAACAACAAACAAAAATGCAAATCGGATGGGAAAAACAAGTGAAAATCTCTTCAAACCAAATATTTTGACTGTGAAATTATCTATCATTATGTTCAAAGCTATATCAAAAATTATTATCAAAAACATGCCGTGGTTTTTACGAAATCCTTAAGATGAACAGAGCTGACCTAAATTAATGTATTATTGTAGTACCTGTAGTACTACTACCATATGCGCATATGCCATATCTGCGGTCAATATAGCAGGCAGTATGCATATGTGAAAATAATGCACACACCGCAATAAGCAAATCCTTGCGAGTCTGGCACAAATAGCACCGACCAGTAGAATGCAGACAGAGAAAAGGAGGGAAGTGAATGAGCTGAAGAGAAATTGCAAGAGTGAGAGAGAGCGAATTGATTGCACAAATGGAGCTAAGAGATGTATTCAAATGTTGCATTTACTGTAGTTGTTATACACTGACACCTAAGTTATCAAGGGTATATTGGTTAAAATCTATCAAATTGATAAGCGCATTTATCTCGTAAAATTGTTGTAAAGCTACTTTCATCAAATTTCGTTGGTAGAGTGTTGGGCATGTTCTTCAAAGCTCATAAAAATCGGAAATGGCCATATCATATCAAATTTATGGGGTATTTTATCTGACCTTTAAGTAGTCATAAACTTAATAGTGTTAGATAAATTTTATAGCGACGCCCACATCTTCCCCATCATCGACATATGCGATAGTTTTAAAAGTGTAAATCACATCTTTCCCAATATTAAAGATAGAGTCTGGAACATCGACCTTAGAGATCTGAAATACGCAAATTTTGCACAATTTGTCAGCTAGAGTCACCATATTCTGGGGCACCAGGTATCAAATGGTAATACTCATTGGTATCAGTGTATTTCGCAGCCGATTACGCCCGACTGCAATTTGCTCTGTGCTGACTTCTGTTTCCGCTAAGGCTTTTCATGCATTTTCCAACACTTATTTGCACATCTTTCTGTGTTGCTTCTGCTGCAATTTTGTATTAATAATTCATACATAATTTGCCCAGCTATTTGTGCACTTTAATTTTTAAATATTTTGTTTCTTTTGTGTAATGTCAAATGGGTGGCACCATTTTTGAAATGTTTGTGGCAACAATAGTAGCGCGTTTAATTAAGGCCAAAAAAGAGAAAAGAAGCATCTATTTGTATATATATATTTGTAGCGTTGAGTGTTGAGTGTTGAAGTGGGTCGACGGGTCACATATTGTTTGCTGTCTTGTTTTGTGTTGTGTCTCTTGTCCTGTTCACACTTTTGGCACCAAAGAGAAAAGCAGCAAAGGCAGAAAAAACACAAAAGGTGCACGCCCACTCAATTTGAAGGTTGAAGTATGCCTAGCAGGTGGGCGTGGCAAAGACAGTTTGGCACCGCAAAGTGTCACATTTTAACAGCATTTTCATTAATCAAGTCGCTTAGACGCCCCCTTCCACCTCGCCTCCTGCGCCACACGCTAAGTCCAACCTGAGCAGAACTGAACTAACAAGCTGAGTTCAGCCTAAGCTGAGCGCAATGCAAACCAACGTGAACTTTCATCCTTTTGTCTTAGACATTTTTTCCGGGGGCCGTGCGCTCCTTTGTTTCCCACCGTCTAATTCATCTTCTTCTTCCTCTTTTGCCTCGCCATCTTCTTCTTTGTCTGTCGTTGCTGCAGTTGCCGTTTCGCGGTTTTGCACCATTTGCCTTTGCCTTGAACCCATGTCGTGTGCAGCAGATCGCAGCACTGCTCGCCATGTGACATTAATTGAATAACGTAATGAATAACGTAATGAAGCACGTAAACTGTCTTAATGACAATTGTCACAATTAATCAAGTGAAAAGGTGCGAAGCTCGATGCTTGGTGGCTCATCCATTTCAATTATGTCCGCATTTCATTTCGTGTGATGTAATGTAATTCGCAGCGTAATTAACACTCGCTGATACAATAACGGCACTTACAATAACTGCACTATATTACTACTACGTAAGCAGAACACTTTAACAACAAGGCCTTGCTTTATACAACGTAGCATATAAAACGTTATGTAAGTAATAAACGTAACGTTAGCCCTAACCTATAGACTTCACGAAGAAGTAAAACTTTCACATATGCAAATTAAGATAGGTTAACGGGACTTTCAATTAGTCGCAAGTTTTATTCATACTCTGGCGCTCGCTCTCGTCACTAAAGAGAAAACATGTCAATATGCTTGCCGTTTTAATTACATGCTTTTCACGTTGAATTTTTTAGCTACTTCACATGGACCCTGCGTATCACTATTAGTAATTAGGTTACGCAGCGTCACTGTTTGTGGGATATGTTGTGTACAAAAAGCTTGTTGAGCTATGCACAAGCTCTAATTGCTGCTATAGCTCCATTTTGCGAATTAGCCCGAAAAACGATGGCAACGTAAGCGCTCACACACATTTTACGTAATTCTGCGAACTCATTACGTTGTTATTCACATTAATTGCGCGCTAAGCGCTTTGTCTCTTCCCGTCTCCTGCGTTCTGTCGCCTCCATATTGTGAATGAGACTTTTCGCAGCGCCGGGATAAATCCTTAATTTCCACCTTTTTTTTTATAGCGTTTGCTCAATTGTTCAGTTGTTCAGCGAACTTGTCGCGTACCACATCAACAAATTTAAATATATAAATATAAATATGTATGTTTTTTGTATAGTAATATCTTCATCTCGCACTTAAGCAGGCTTTTACTAATTCCCCCTTTCTATTTTACTTTTGTTGCGCATTTCTTTTTAGGTGGAAACTGCACTGCTAATTGCGAACTTTAGTTCACCGCACTACAAAAACAACCAGAATAAGAAGAAGCAAAAGAAAAAGTCGAAAGAGAGGCCAGCGAGCTGTTCAAAAAGGAAAGGCGAGAAGAAAGAAGAAGAAAAGGAACGAATACATTAATCACAATCGAGTCTACGACAAGCAGCAACAACAACAAACAAACAGTGCAGAAAGCGAAGCTAAAACGGAACACGAATCAAATTAACAGCGTGTCGAAAGGATTAGCAGTAGCATCAAGAGAAAGAGAGAGAGAGAGAGAGAGAGGGGCAAAAGCACAAGCAATGAGATTAACAGTTGCCATGGAATCGACAGAGGAGCTTAACAGACCGAGGCAGAGAGCGAGGCGATCGATGCTGTTGCCGATGCTGTTAACGGGGCTAATGTTAATGCTGATGATGGAGGAGTCAGTGGCGCATCGGGATTGGATGCAGAACTGCAGCAATTGTCATTGCCATTGGAATTCAGGAAAGAAGAGTGCTGACTGTAAGGGAAAGAAGTTGTCTGGAATACCACAGGACATGAGCAACGAAATGCAAGTTGTTGATTTCTCACAGAATCAAATACCGGAGCTGCGAAGCGAGGAATTTCTGGTGGCGGGCCTGCAGAATTTGCACAAGATTTATTTACGCAACTGCACCATCCAGGAGGTCAATCAGGATGCGTTCAAGGGCCTACCCATACTGATCGAACTGGATATGTCTAGCAACCGCATCCGCCGGCTGCACCCCAATACCTTCAAGGGCCTCGAGAAGCTGCGCAACGTGATCATCAACAACAATGAGATCGAGGTGCTCGAAAGCCGCCTGTTCATCAATCTGACCTTCCTATCGCGGGTTGAGTTCAACAACAATCGATTGAAGCAGGTGCAGCTAAATGTTTTTTATGGACCACTCAGCGCCATCTCTCTGGAGCAAAATCAACTGACCCATCTGCACAAGGAGACGTTCGCCAATCTGCCCAAGTTGAGTTACTTATCGCTTTGGGGCAACGCCTGGAACTGTAGCTGCGAACTGCAGGAATTCCGTGACTTTGCCATCGCCAAGAGACTCTACACTCCGCCGACCGACTGCCAGGAGCCGCGCCAGCTGCGAGGTAAGCTGTGGAGCGAGGTGCCTTCAGAGAATTTTGCGTGTCAGCCACGCATCCTCGGCTCTGTGCGCTCCTTTGTCGAGGCAAATCATGACAACATTACGCTGCCCTGCCGCATTGTAGGCACCCCACGGCCCAATGTCACATGGATCTACAATAAACGACAGCTTAATCCCGGACCCACTGATCAGCACATACGCATCCTCAACTCCGTTGACCAGGTGAGCGGGCATCAGCAGACGGCCCAGGTGATGACTTCCGAGCTGCGCATCTACGGAGTGCGTAACTCCGACAAGGGCGTCTACATCTGTGTCGCTGACAATCGCGGTGGCAAAGCAGAAGCCGAATTCCAGCTCCTTGTGAGCGGCGTCTATATGGGTGGATCATCTGGCTCGGATGGTCTCGGCGGCTTGGGCATCAGTGGTGCCATTGGCGCCTCTACAAGCGATCCGCAATCGAGCATATTTCTTATCATTTCCGCTATTGTGACGACACTTCTCGTCCTGCTCATCTTTCTGGTGCTGATGCTCTTTTGGTACTGCCGTCGCGTAAAGACCTACCAAAAGGATAACACTATGATGAGTGGCGATGGCCTGATCTCGTGCAAGCTCGACAAGACGCACAACAGCTCCATGCTGGAGGGATCCGTCATTATGGAGATGCAAAAGAGCCTCCTCAACGAAGTGAACCCAGTCGAGAAGCCCCCACGGCGCAACGACATCGAAAGCGTCGACGGCGGCGACGATGGACATGAGATCAAGAAAACCCTACTGGATGAAACTGCCTACGGTAAGTGATAGAAACTTGTTGTCGAGCAAGCATTAGGTGATTAAGGTACAGCAGAATATAGAATACAAAGAATACAACTTCTAGGGCATACCCAATAAATCTCAACTTTGAAATTACTGGATATTTAATACGGTTTCCCTATTTTATACTCGCATTGATAACAAATACCTCTATGCAGTTCTTGGAATAGATCACAACTAGGAAAAAACCAAAAAAAACATTATTTATTACACCGAATACACTTATTAGATAAACGCAGAATCCCCTTATTAAAATTGAGAGTTAGGTAAGTTTTGCAAGTCAAGATTAGTTACGAGTTGAACATGCAACATCGTAATGCAATAATGGACTCATTCCCAGTGAACAGGTGCATAGATAGAATATCGATTGCACATTCGCCAAGTAATCAACATCATTTGGTGCAATGTGCATTCAATTTAGCAGAAAGTTTCTTACTCTTGTTCTCATTGTTGTTTTGTTTCTCTCTCCTTTCTTTTTTATTTTGTTTTTCGAAAATGAATTTGTTTCAAAGAGTGAGATAGAGATTGGAAGAGAGACATGTCTATTGAACGTGTGCAACATTTTAATTCGAAATGGCGCCGCTGCTCGTCGCTGTTCTCCTTGTTTGTCCATTCACAATGGATGGCAACGTGTTGTCTATTTGCTAAACTCTGTGTGTGTGAGTGTGTGTGTGTGTGTGTGTGTCTGTGTGTGCAAATTCCACATTTGATCTATTTGTCGAATATTTCCAGTTGAGTGCAGAGCAGCAGTTCGACAATTTAGCTTGCATTTTTCGCAGCAACATTGCAGCGTCAATACGAATACAAAACACACACGCGCCCATATATATATATATGTATATATATATATATATATATATATATATGAATGTACATTTGTTGTACACACACACACACGCACCCACATCCCCATACAAGTACACACATAGATACAGATACATTTGTATCTATTACTTCCGCCGCATTTGGCAACATTGGCCGCGAGCGCGCTGGTAAACACACACCACACACACACACCACACACACACACACAAACAATCGAACAAAACCAGAAACACCCATCGGCGGATGTTTGCTTTAAATTTCCAATTGGCAATTGAATTGCAATGACAATTGGAAAGCCAATTGAATGCAATTGATGCACTGTCCGTTCACTTTCCCATTGCTGTTGCTGTTGCTCATTGAGCGATTTGGCCGAAAGCAATCAGAGTGACATGTGCCAAAATGCAGACAGCAGCACTACCAACACCAACACCAACACCAATTCCAACAACAACAATAACAACAATAACAAGGATAACTTAACAACAGACTTTGATTTATCAATTGCTTAGCGAAAGAGCAACATGAACAACTTCGAGTCAAGTCGATTCGATTAGGCCAACAAATAGCATGACCTATTACGTAAGGCACAAGTCATAGTAAAATGGGGGAACTATTAGTCTAAATTGAACTGCATACAAAATATATAACAATTTCCAGCTGAATATAAAAATTGAGAAATTTTTATTTACAGAATTGAATCATATTTAGATGCCCAAAAACAATATAGGCAACACACAGCAAGAACTAAAAGGTATAAATCGCATGATAAATCCCTCGAGTTGTTTGATTAGCTTTGGTAGTTTATAGCGCTTGATATTAGCCAAAGATTATATTAAATCTTTGGGAAAGGGGATAGCTCAGAAATACAAAATCTTTAAGGATTAATGAAAGGCATTAACTAAAAAAATAACAAATCATTATTTTTTATAATTTTTGGCATGTGTTTTTGCTTAAAAAAAAAAAGATAGGTTATTTTTTTAATAAATAATAATAATATGTAAAATCTGAAGAAGAGGAGTTTAATTGATGCAATTGTAGAGAAGGTCAAGGGATTAGACTTGAAATCTAAAACGCTTAGGTGAACAGCTAATTTTCAAAAATTAATAAATTTGCTAAAAAAAAAAAAAAAACACTGCCATAAATAAAAATGTTCAAGTATTAGGAAAGTTTAAATAAATGCAAATTTAATTTTAGATTTTTATTCCACTTTTTATATGTTTATTTTGGTTTACTTTTGCAAAGCTGTAGGATCGTTTAAATGTTGTAAAAAAAAAAACCCTTCATAAACTAATGTTTTCACGTTTTTTCGATCCATTTCTCTAATGGGGAACCTATAGTCAACCACTCGCGGGACGATGAGACGCACTCTGTGGCGCTATCGGATACAACAACAACGCCCCGTTCACGACACACCTATGTGGATGATACGTATGGAAATAGTTTGCCGCCCGATCTGTTGGCGTTCCCAGCCCGTGTGCCACCCACCTCGCCCTCGATGCAGTCCTCCCAGTCGAACATACCCGACCAGGTTATCTACGGCATTCGCTCTCCCCCGCCCCTCACCAGTCCAGTCTACGCTCACATGACGCCCCATGGAATCTATGGCACCACAACGATTGCGGCAGCCACACACAATGGCTTCATGACCCTCCAGCATCCCAAGTCGCGCAACTTGGCATTGATTGCGACAGCGAACAGTCGACACCAGCAGCAGCAGCAGATGGCTGCTGCACTGCAGCACCAGCATCAGCAGTCCTCGTCGGCATCCCCCTTTCTGCCCGCACCCGTTGTCTACTCGCCCGCCACCTCAGCGGTGGTTATGAAACAGGGCTACATGACCATTCCTCGCAAGCCACGTGTCCCCAGCTGGGCTCCAAGCACATCTGGCGCAGCGGCGGCGGCGGCAGCAGCTGCAACCGGATCCCATCATGGCACACAGCTTAGCGAATTTCAATCGCCCACATCTCCGAATCCAAGCGAAACGGGCACCGCCACAACTGCTGAACTGCAGGCGGAACCGGTCTACGATAATTTGGGACTACGAACTACAGCTGGCGGCAATTCGACACTAAATCTGCACAAGGCAACGGGCGCACAGAGCACCACACAGGGTGCGCAACAGCAGCAGCAGCAGCAACAGCAGCAATATACAATGCGAGATCGTCCATTGCCTGCCACACCCAGTCTCACCTCGGTGGCATCAGCTGCCAATGCGAGCAAAATCTACGAGCCGATACACGAGCTCATACAGCAGCAGCAGGCAATGCAGGCACAACAGCAACAGCTGCAGCAGCAGCAACTGCAACTGCAACACTTGTACAATGCGGATACAGAGCCACTTTATGGGGCATCATCACGACACCATGGCATCACGATATTGCCCGGCTCGAGCATTAGTGGCATCGGTGTCGGTCTCGGCTCGCCCTCGTCTGGGTCGTTGGGTGGTGCGAGTGGTGCGGCTGCTTCGCCAACGCATAATAGCGGCGATTCGCTAAAGATAGCAAAGATACCACCAAGGCCACCGCCGAAGCCCAAGAAGAAAATGTCGGTAACTGCGACGCGCAGCGGACAGGGTAGCACAAGTCAGCTGTTCGATGATGAGGGCGAGGATGGCACCGAGGTTTAGTCTAGCAATTGCAAGCAGCAAAAGTGATTGCAATTACCATTAATTCCAATTGCCTTTTTTAGCAACAGCAAATTATGATGGTGATGATGAGGATGATGATGATGAGCGAGCAACAGCAGCGACAACAACAGCAGCAACAGCAACAGTAGCAGCAGAAATAAACTAAGAGACAGAGCAATAACAGTAACAGTAACAGTAACAGCACACAGCAGATATCTAACACAACGCAACTAGGTTAAAACGAATACAGTGCATGACCACTGTTAAGTTGCGGCTTGTTACTTTACTTAATGTTGGGCGCAGTAGCAACAGCAGCAGCAGTAAGTTAACAACGATGTTTGTTAACAGTCGCTACTGCTGCTGTTGCTGCTCTTAAGCACGGCTCGCCCTGTAAGCGCGTCTCATTTCTGTTTCTCGCCCGCGCAATTTGCGTGACTTGTGTGCCAAACCGACTGATGTAGAATTTAGTAAGTAAAACCGTTGAAAATACAAAGCGAAAAAAACAACAGCAAAATCAAACAAGACGAACATGAAATACGAATACATCAAATATGCAGCATAGCGTGGCGATAAAAGCAAAAACAAAAACAAAAAACCGTAGAAAAAGGACAGTAAGCTGCACAGTATGGCAGGCAGCTAAACTCTTTTTTAGCAGCTAGCAAAAAGCGTAAAATCCCAAAATGAGTACATATTAGCACAAGAGTATGTAAAAATCCCATTTTAATTATAAATAAACCATATACTACTCCATTTTTTTTTTTGCGTAGAGTTAGTTAGTTTGGTACAAAAATGCATAAATTACATATATGTATATGTATACATATAAAATTATATAAAATAAAAAAAAAACATACACACAATTAAAGCTAAGCAAACTATATATAAAGATTATATATATATTAACAAAAAAAAAAAAAAAACAACAAAAGAACAAGCCAACATAAAAAGGAAAGTTTTAAATTCAAAGCATGTTTACTCAAAAGACGCAACAAAACATTTAAGCAACCAACAAAAAGAAAAAAAAAAGAAAAAGATAAGAAAAAGAAAGTCTAAGTAAATCCACTTTACATAATTGCATATTGTTAGAAAATTTTAAAAATTGTAAATTATTAATACATACACATACGAAAATATACATATAGCGTAAATATATTATATGGCAAGTAATTACTTAGGCATAGATCATACAAGAAAAATCCCACAATATATATATATATTTGTATTTGTATGTATATACAAATATATGTATGTATATAATATGAATATTTTTTTTAGAGTTTTTTTTTTAAATAATTGAAATGAAATCTGAGCATGATTAATACTAAATACAAGCACTAGTGTATGCCTAGAGCCTAAGTGTATTAGTCTTAAATAGTAATGTACTATTTTGCATTCGCAACTAAAAACAAACAAAAACGAAATTATCAAAAACAGAAAATAGTAATGATGTAATTAATATATATACATATATATATATACATATATATATATATGTATTCCGTATATTAAAACATTTATGTATATGTGTAACCATATGTATATGTGTTGAGCAAGAGAATATTAATTGCTAGCTATTAAACAAGAATATATATATACACATAAATACTAAATAAATTTACATTAAACTATAACAATTACAGTTACAACTAATTACCAATTTAAATGTTTAAACAAGACCATAAGGCGCAAATTCAACTGCATATATGTATGTCTAGGCACTAGCTGTACATGTTTAACTTACACAACACTACACAACGCTACTCAACACTACACTACACACAATGACTACTAATGCTGTACAACTGCAACAGCTACAACGGATAAGGTATATTTCTAAACAAAACACAATTCAATATATGAGCAAAACAATGTTTAAGAAAATTACTTGATAATATAAATGTCTACAAAAAAAAAAACAAAAAGAAAAAGAAACGATATGAAAATAATAGTAATAAATGCATAGTTAAAGTAGTTTCAGGTACAGTTGCAACCTTAATTCCCAAATGTTAGCAGCACGAGACACCCTGTGTTGTTGTTTTCCTCCAACAGCTTACTCCTCTGGTAACCCAAAAGCATTCTAAAAGAGCTTAACAGACACACACACACACAAACACATTCATACATTTACTTTGTTTTATATCCTTGTTGGAGCAATTATTATGTTGCCATGAAGGAGACGTCTCCCACCATATATATATATATATATATATATATATATCGTCTGTCTTCATTTTTGTACACTCTTATTTTAAATAACAAAATTTTCTCAGTTTCAAAAAGCAATCTTATTTAAGCTTGGCATGTGTTCGTCTTTTTGCTGGAGTCATATGAGCAATCAGTAGACAGATGAGACATGATGGCCATAGACATATATGCCTCCCTTTCAGATCCAGAATAAATACAAAAATGTTAATTATTCAGTTCACACTCTACAAGGTTATTTTATCTTTGGCATGCCAATGATAACCGATATTTCTTTTTTCTTTAATTTATATATAATTTAAAATGCTGTAAGTGACATAATGCAACGCTCCGAATCTAGAGACTCATAGGTAAAGCTCAGTAAGGAATTTCTATATATATTTTATTTTACATAGGTTTATATTATTTGTGTGAAATTTACTATATATAATTATTTTTGTGTATAATCCAAGGCACTAAGTAGTTTAACTGGACCAAGTTAAGCCCATGCGACTAGTGCATTTATTGTGTTTACCGCCACATACTTGCCCCCTGAATCCGCACTCCTTTCCATTCTCCCCACCCAGCAGCTGCGGCAAAAATAAAACAAAAAAAAGGAAATTTGATTCGCATCAGCATCAAAAAAGTATTAAATATTTTATAAAAATTTTTATACATTTTTTTTTTCATTAATTATTTACATTTAAAAGTAATCAATTTTTTACACGCCAATTTCTTGTGACTTTCGTTTGCAATTTTTTACAAGCGCGCCACAGATTCGAAGGAAAAGATCTCGATAAATGCAAAATAAACAAATAAAAAAAAATTATATATTCTTTTGCAAGCATAAGAATGGTGAATAAATCAGTTGCTAAAATCTTAAAAATTAGCAACAAAAAAAATAAATAAAAAATAAATATTACAAGAACAGCAAAAACAATACAAAAACAAAAAAACAACATAATGCTAAAACATAAAACATCAATTAATTTTAACACAATTTTAACTAACTGTAATCTGTAATTTGTAATCAATTACGATCGATAAAAAGAATAAAAAACAAAAAAGGGTTCTTATACATAAGTTTCATATTATTTTGCATTGTTTTCCTAACACATAAAATATTAAAATAAATTATAAATATAAATAAAAAGACGATTTAAAAAAAGAAAAAAACCTGCGCTTTTTATTTAATAATTGCGGATTATACTTATATTTGTATATATAGTCTGTTAGCAGAGTATCTCTATTTGACGATAGAAATAGTACCTATTTCGATCCAGATATACGATGACAAGTTGAAGTAAATACATACGTGCTTAATACTGTATAATTAATTAAATTTCTTATCTCAGTGGAGCCTGAAACTCAAACTGAATCTGAGTCCTGGCTGTCGAAACAGATTTGCGTAAGTCCCTTTTATGACCGCAAGGATTATTTAACTTTGACGGACAGCACTCGTATTTTGGGGGCAGTCCGGGCTGAGTTCTAAGCGAATGCTTTAGTATTTGGTTTACCTCGATAATCAGTCAACCGTGAAAGCGGTATTAAACGCACGGCTGACTCATATCAACGCATAATATTTGTTAATAAGTCTTCGTGACGGGGGGACTAGGGATGGTAATGGCACATTACAAATTTTAATAAATACGCAACATGCTTTAAAATGTGACAAAATTTGTAGCTGAGCGCTGTAACCCGCCCCCCAACGTCGAATGGAGCGAGAATTTACCAAAATTCGGTTAAAACGAGGTGGCAGTAACAATGACAATGGGTATGGTTTTGAAAGTATCTGGGGGAGGGGGTTGGATTAGGGGGTGGTGTTTGGGAAAAACCAGCATTACGCATTAAGCATCAGCAGCAGAAACCGCAGCGATACAAATGCGCATAAATTCATTTTGAAATCCATATTTTGCATGACACAAATTTTACGACTACCACGCCCCGATTACATATATGTACACAGATTTGTATGTGTAAATATTTGTGTGTGTGTGTGGGTGCGTTGGTTTGGGGTGGTGGGGTGCAGAGTGTATGTGTGCGTTTGTATCTGTCTGTGTATAGAGAGCATGATAATCAAAGTTTACTGCTTATAATTTGGCGATGCAGCAGGAAAAGTGCCGCTGGGCGTCGACCATTTTATGAATGGCAGCTGTGCGGCGCTCTACACCCAGTGCACCCTGTGGGATTTGCGGCATATGGGTGTGAGTTTGTGGCTGTTTAAAAATTGTTGGCCAAATATTCCACAGCTTTGGCAACAGTGTTTTGCATGCTAAGCGTCAGAGCGGTTAAAGATCGGGCCGCAAGCAAAACGGTAATTATTACTTTGGCTAAGTATTTTCAAACTTGAGAGAAAGTTGAGCAATACCAGCAGTAGCAGCAGTGGCAAAATCAGCAAATACAGCAGTATGGACAAAGGACTCTCTCTTTCCTCCTCTCTCTCTCTCTCTCTCTCTCTCTCTCATTCTCTCTGTCTCTCACTCGATCTTCAATTTCAACTTATGTTGCCTACTTTTGAGGGTTATGCGCAAATTACTTAAGTTGCTGCAACAACAGCTGCAGAAGTTTGCCCAAAAACCCAAAGCTGTTGCTGCTGCTAACTTATTGAAAACGCTTTGCAAACTGACGTTAAATTTAAAACATTTTGTACAAAGTTCACGTGCAGTCGTTACTCTTTCGCCCCAAACAACCTCAAATTCAGATTACAGATTTAATTTAACTTGCACTTAGATCGGTTGATTCAAATTTCAACAAATGTGAAAAACTAAAAACGTAAATCATTGACTCAACATGAGAAATATAATCAATATGCAAAACTAATTTCATAAACTCAAACTTCGAATAACCCAAAGACTCGTCGGATTTTTTTATTACTATTCTCACATTTTTATCCTTATGTAATTTTTTGCAATTTTTTTATGTCAATTGCTGGAAATCTTTAAATGCCAACAATAGCTTAAAAAAATACTTACCTAAATTTCAATTTTACAAATATAGTTTTAACTCGGTCAAATCCCTTTCAATATTCAAATTAAGTTAATGGATTTAACTTGTTTGTAAGGACCATTTCTAAGCGGGGTTGCACATAGGAAGCCATTTCTTTTGCAAGGTAAAAAACTCTTGGTAATAAAATGAGTCAAAATTGGGACAATGTGCTTAAGAAGTGAGGCAAATAGATTGAAAACAGAGGTAAAAGCAACTAAAGTAAATCCTTCAACTTGAAACTTGCGTTAAATGCAAAGATAAAGATGCCCTTTTGACTGTAAGTCCTTTAAGGAAGCGATAAGTGCACTTAAATATAGATTTCATATACTCTCAGAGGGGGAGGGAGGCTCGCATTGCCCGAGGAGGAGTACAAGGTTAAGAAGGAGGAAGAAAGGAATGCGTTGCTGGATCAATTTGTGCCACCCATTTTAATCTACAATAATCTCAACACTTGCAAAACTACTCGAATCAAGTTACAAAACTTTTAATAGCTGGCACCGACACGTTTAATCAAGTTTGGGAGTTTAATGCCAAATAGCTAGGAGTGTATGTGGTGTGGTCCTCTATCCAGCAACTCCATCTTACCACCGCCACCCAATCAGCAGCCACTCGCTGTCGATGTGCCTCATTACATACAACTTTGGGGGCAAAATGTAAAACTTATATTGAAATCAAGTTTTCGCAAAGCTTTTCCATAATGTTACCGCTACACGTAAGACGCCTGTGCTCCTGGGTGTGTGTGTGTGTGTGCACGTGTGTGTGTGTGTGGGTATGTTAGGATAGAGGTCGAGAGCCTAAAAAGTATGCTGTTTCTTTTTGGACAACGTGTTGGCCCAAAAACTTTGATATTTCGCCTTAAAGACACAAACTTTAAGCATTGCACACATACACACACACACACACACAAATACAAGAAGAAAAAAGTGCAAACTCAAAAATAACAAGAAGAAGCAGATGATGGGCAACAAAAGTGAACTAAATGAGAGCTCAAGCAGCAGCAGCAGCAACAGCAGCAGCAAAGTTAAATGGAGTGGAGAGGGGATTGGCGGTAATGTGGCGCGTCGCAACTTTATCTACAAATTGGACAGTTTGACAGTTCAAAGACTTTTTCATAAACTAGCGTAACTTTTCGTGTTGCGCTCTCAAAATGAAAAGGAACAACAACAGTAATGAAAAAACAATAACAACTAGCAGCAGCAGCAGCAGAGGCAGCAGAGGCAGCAACAGTGGCTGTAAGAGTTGAGAAAGTATTTTTTAGTGCACATTTCATAGATTTACATCTTTATTGAGAAACACAACAGCAACAACAACAAATCGATTTCACTCCGAACTCTCCATTTTTCTGTCTTTTCTATCTGTCATCTCAAAAGCCCCCAGCAAACTGCAACTCATTAGGGTATTTATAACTTCGGACTTAATTTCGATCTTTTGTAGCAACAATCGTTTTCGAAAACACTTTTAAAATCATCTCTCTTAAGATAAAGCATTGCATATAAAATATTAATTTTTATATATAGCAATTCTTATCAGGTTTGAAGCTAACGCGTTATTTCTTGTTCGTTGTGCTGGACTGCTGCACGGTTTAAGCCAATCCCGTTTCGGCTTTAAGCTCTTTCAGTTTCTAATTCAGTCAAATTGCCAAATAGCGGCCTCAATTAAAAAAATCTGAAAATTTCCGTTCAGACAGCAAAAAGCGGGCAAGCAGACTGCGGAGGATGGTGGATGGAAGGAAGTTGGGCGGAGTTCACTGAATGGGCCTCTTCAACTTTGCCTGGTCGGTCAGACAGACGGTCACTCATCGCACTTTATGCGTTAAAAATAAATTCTCAAGTGCTTTTGTGTGCCAGCAAACGCCGACGGCAACGACGACTGTGACGTCGACAGCAAAGGCGGCTCCTTTTGGGTATGCAACACTTTTTTGTATTCAGCAACTTCTCTTCTGCTTATGCGTGTGTGAGTGCGAGTTTGAGTGTGTTTTGTGTGTTGAGTGCCACTTGCAAACGTATTTATGTGTGTGCAGCTCTTTGGCTTTTGACACACACACACACACATTAACACTTTTGTGTGCAGACGTGCCACTTGAATTGTTGTTTAAAAATGATTAAAACCTCAAAAAAAAAAAAAAAAAACGGTAAACTTTAAATAACAAATGACATGGGAAGGTCTATTGTAAATGAAAGAAGCATTACATACCCTGCACATCCAGTCATATTCAAAAGCGAAAACACTGAGACACTCAAAAATATCTGTAGATGCAAGATTTAAAGGTATGTTTAAAATACGAAAGTATCAGTCAGATTTAAAGACACTTTTTTGATTTAAATGGAAATTTCAGTAAACTTTTAAGTTCACATAGTCGACCAGAAAACAATGTCTTACGCAGACACATCCTTGCTGAGATTCCAACGAAAATAAGTCGGCAGACGAAATTTTCTGTTTTATCCGAACTACAAGCAATTTTTCGATGTTCTTTGTCCAATTCCCATGCCATGTTTACCACCAAGTTATTGCCATATGACTCAGCAATTTTCTGCATTATTTATTGTGATTTTTAAGTTAAAGGACTTTCGTCATATTTGATGTTATATGTTTTACTCGTATGTTTAAGGACTCTTGTTTACCTGTAGTCTTTTAAATTGACATGTTATCTAATTTTCTCAATTTTTTGTGAATAAATAACCTCGTAAGATTTTTAAGAATTGACAGAGTTATAGCTTAACAACAAATTGCCGAGCAAATAAATGTTGCATACTTTTAGGGTGTCTAGTATAATCTCTTGTAATATGTATTATTATTATCTACCCATACTTGAACGTTCCATAAATACTTTCATCAAACCGATCACTTTTTGATTTAATTCCTTCTTCAATCTAAACACCTTTACTTTTTGCAGATCCTTTTGAGCTAGTCCGAGTTACCCGTTGCAACCGTCAACAATTTGCTTGTGCTCAAAGTATATGAAGCCGGAAAAGAAGTGGAGCTGCAGTAGCTGGGGAGAATGAAGCCACCACCTCGACTCCATTGCTAACGCCGCGTCAACGTCACCGCAGGCTCAGCGGTGCAAAATGAGTGCCACTTGCCGCTTGTCGCGCGGCCAACCGACTATATAATTTACAAGCCGTGCAGGACAGCATTCAGCACAGTGCTTCCAATATGGTTTGCAGCAGTCTTCATTATTTTTAATTTTTTACGTATTTTAGATTGCTTGTAATATATTCATCGTATTCAAAGGGAAGCTAAGAACATTCCTAAAGATATCAAATAATTAAAAAAAAAATATTATTTTATTTATAAGAACAATAACAGGAGTATTGTTTCGCTTTAATTATGAAAAAAAAGAGTATATGTCGACACATAAATTAGATTGGTTCCACTGTACACTGACAGCTTTTGTCGACGTTTTTGGCACGTGTGCGAATCATTTAGTGTTTCATATGCTTAAAATGCTTTTGTGCATTGCTGCACCTGTTCTTTATACCTTCCAGTTCCAAGCGTCCCTCTTCTGGCCTACCTCCAACAAGCAGTCATCCTGCCCAGGACCCTTGCAAAGGGAATTGTGGGCTTTTTATTATCCTCTTATTTATTATACCTATATATTAATACGTGCAAACAAAAGAACGAAATTGTTTGTTTACATCTTTAGAAATAAAACATATTTTGGGATATTTTGAGCTTTACTATGCAATATGATAAATCATACATCAATAATCCCAAAATGTGTTATTGTCATTCTTAATAAGTGTCAATAGCCGATTTAATATAGTCATAGGCATAGCATATTTGTTTGCTTACAACACCGATAAGCATAAAATATTGAACCATACAATACTATATCTATATATTCAAAATTATTTTATGACTGGAATCTTTCATAGACTTGGTTTATGCTTGAACCTGGATTTATATCGATGATCTAGCGAAATTTAGAAAATTACCATTACACTGTACAAAATAGGAATGATTTTGCAACATGTATATTTTTATTCAAAATTAAGGATATAATTTTCAAATTTTATCTCAAGATAAGAACATTTTTCATAATGTGAATACGTATCTTTTGATTTTTAGATTAATCAAAAATGTTTGTAATCATCAGCGAAAAACTGTATCCAAACCATTCTCTGACCTTACCTGACCGTGTCCTATTTCCTATTTCTTGTATTGTGCCCAAAGGAAAGGAGGGAACTATGCTGATCAGTAATTGAAAACCGATGGCTTCCAATCTGTAGTCATTCAGCTTGAATTTACAGCTTGAACCAAAATACTGTCCTCTCAACTAAAACAGCTTATATATATTTAAATCTATATTTATTTGATCAGAAAATATAAAAACGTGTCTTACATATGAAAAATTGATAATTAAATAAACAAAAAAGATATATAGAAAAGAACGCAAGTAAATTTGTTGAAAAACTTTTGCTAAACTTTGCTCTCTCTATTTATGTATGTATTTCTATCTATGTGCGAACATATAAAGCTACAAAAAGATAGAAACTTCACAAAATATCATTCAGTCTATTTACAAATTCAAAATTGGAATGTTTAATAACCTGAATATAAAACTGTCAAATGAATTTAACTCTAATTTTACACTGCTAATAGGAATATTTAGATCTGACCAATCGAGCTGTATCTGTAAATGTGGCAGCAATAATAATGTCATCAAGCTGACGCCAATCTGAAAAGTGCTCTCCATGTCGTTGGATGGTTCTTTGGTTAACTGAAGTCCTAGCCCAATTATAAACTGTTTGATCTGGACTCGAACAAAATGGAAACAGCTAACTTTGATATTGCTTACGCAATACTGTCATATTGCTTAATTCATAGATGAAGTGCTAAGTAAGCAATGCGCGATGACAAATTTTTAAGATTTCCTTAAAATTAAATTAACTAAAAACTTTCCTCTCGAAAGTCGTTCCGATATTTTGAAGGCTGCCATATTAGAGTAAATATTAATTACGTCATAGTCGTGGACAGAATCCATCAGATGATGGACTATGACTATGGAATTTGTGTTTGTATTGGTTTTGGGCGCCAAATCTCTATTTTTTCCATATAAGTTACTATTACAATAGTTGTGTTCATTTTTTGAGTATAATTATAAATTGTTATTTATATATATGTATATACAATTCGCATTTTAGTGTAAAAGGAGGAAATAAAAAGAACAGAAAATATCATAGTTTATAAATTGTAAAAATTTCTATAACAAGTTTGTTTAGTTTTTTTTATTATTATTTTTGAAGCTTTTTTGTTTCTTTCCGGTTTCTGTTTCTAACTATACATAAAAGTATGTACGCGTGTGTGTGTGTGTATGTGTGTGTGTGTGTATGTGTGTGTGTGTGTATATGTGTGTGTGTTTGTGTGTATATATGTCTGCATGCGTGCGTGTATGCATCTGTGCATGTGTAATGATAATGTTGATTGATGGTTTCAACTGAATTAAGGTCCTCTGAAGATACCCCCATATGGAATCATAAGGATGATTCAACCAACTCTCTCCCTCGTCATTCCCTTCTTCTGATTGTTGATGTTGTTGTTGTTAATAGTGTTTCCTTTTAATTATGTTTGTTGTTGTTGGTGTTGTTCTTAAAAGCGTTACGCTTATTACTGATCTTCTGGTTGCTGTTGGTGTTTTAAAGTTTCTTGCAGTTGTTGTTTTTGTTGGTATAGTCTTATTTGCTTGGTCGCTTCTAAGACGCTGCCATAACTGACACTGGCGCCGACGCCGCTGACGTCTCATGCGAATCGAGATGATTGAGCTGCTGTTGCTCCTCCTCGGCACGCAGCTTGGCTGCCTCCTTCTCCTGCAGCTGTGCCTCCAATTCCTCGATATTGCGAAAGATGCGAGCATATTGGAAGCGTTGCTGACACTTCACCTTATAGTCCTCCGCCTCCCTCTCGCAGTCACCAAACAGATCGCCGTCCCGCAACGCCGTGTAAATCTTAATTGCCTCCTACACAAAAAAAAAATATGCAGATTAGGAACAGAGCAAAAGTTGAATTGAATTGAGCTTTATTTTGAGCTTATACACACCTCTAATCGCAGCTTGCTTAGATTGAAGCCGGTGATGAGCTTGATGGCTGCGTTCTTTTTGCTAGGATCCAGTTCATAAAGGCCACGTGCGCCTTCGTATAAATGCAGTATGGAAGACGCATGATGCTTGGCAATGAATTCATCGTTTAGCTGCTGTGGCGTCTTGGTGCCTATCAGTTCTTTGGTGGCCTTATCCAGCACCTTTTGCACGTGCACGTTGAACGGCTGCTGCCTTTGGGCGTTGGCCAGTGCCTTCATGAAGCGTATAATACAGCTATGTAGCACCGGATGCGCCGGATTCAAGGCCCGCACACGCTGTATCGATTGCAGCATTAGCAATATCTTATTCTTCCGATTGTAAACTTCGAAGGCCAGTAAATGCGTC
Organism: Drosophila demipolita; assembly: GCA_035042405.1. Classification (NCBI taxonomy): domain Eukaryota; kingdom Metazoa; phylum Arthropoda; class Insecta; order Diptera; family Drosophilidae; genus Drosophila; species Drosophila demipolita. The sequence continues at coordinate 2,324,266 of JAWNLI010000476.1, read as the reverse complement.
GCACTGTTCTCTTTGGCTAATTGCTGCAGCGGCTTTAGAAACTCAATGGCCTTTTCCAGTGGCTCATCTGTCCGCTCCAGTTTTTCCGGTATTAGCTCATCCAGTTGTGGGGCATCGGGATCGGATTCCTGATTGGTCTGCTGCTTCGATTTCTGATGCTGTTCACGTTTCACCTGTGCCTGCGCCGCCTGTGCGCTCTCCAACTCGGCTTTCTTCTTGGCCTTTCGCTGTTTACTGCGCAGCTTCTTCAGCTCCGATGGCGGCAGGTTCTCTGCAAATTGAGCACACAATATACAATAACTGTCTGTGGTTTCTTCTGTGCGTATTCATTTACTCACCGATATCAATTTCCTGAATCGTTGTCTCTGATTTGAGGGGCTTGTCGTACAGGTGTATGTAGACCTCGATGGCGCACTTGGCCGCCTTAAAGTAAAACGGATGACGGCGTAGCACATCCTCCAGACGCAATAGACCCACATACGCGCGCAGCGTCATCTTGCGCATGCAATATGTGTGAAAATCGAACTGATCCTCAATGATCTCAGCAAAATGACGATCCACCTCGTGACACTTCTTCAGCGCATCGCCCCACCGCCCCGTCCGCTGAAAGGCCATAGCGCATTCCGTTTGAAACCACATACATTGCATCTCATTCAGATTGTCCATGGGTGAGACGCCCTCGCGCGTAAACTTGGCGCACACCTCCTCCGCCTCAATCACCATATCCGCACGGAGCATATACTTGGCGCACTTCGAGTTAATATAGCTGCAAAAGATAAATCTCATTATTGTATGTGTTTATGGATGTATGCATTTATGCAGGCCGTATATCGTACCGATCGGCCGTGTCCATGCTCTGCGCCTCCTCAAGCCAAACGTATGCCTCGACCGGATCACCGGCATGCCTGAATATACGACCCTTCGTGATAAGGAGCTCAATCAGCGTTGGCGTATGGTCGATGGCCGCATTGATGTACTCCAAGGCCCGGTCTGTGTCGCGCTTATAATCATAGTGCTGCGCTAGAAATAGCGCCGTCCAGACCAATGCCGAGGCCGGTTCGACGGGCACACCAGCATCGGCATCTTCTCGCGAAAAGTGGCCGGAGCGCGTCAGATTTTCAAAGTACTGCAACGTCAAGGACTCAACAACGGCCGCCTTGTCCGCCTCCTCATGCAGTGTCCGCACATTAACGAACAGCGGCGGTACACCCTTGCGTAGGCCACGGCGCAAATACTCATCGGCAACAACACGAAACTCGTCGCCGTTGGCAATATTCAGGGGCAGGCGACGTGGGCAGAGGGCGTGCGGATATTGCGTCTGGAACTCTCGATAAACGGCGACAATATCGCTGGAACTGGTGACACGTCGTGCAGCCATATACTGCTCATAGTAGAGCACATTCTCCGGATTGCGACGGATGAGTGACTCAAAAATTGGCACAGCCATCTCGTGCTGATCCAGCTTAATATACAAATCGCCAAGAGTTTCGCGCACAGCCAGTTTGTCGACGATTTGCGGCTCGTACTTGAGCAGATGATCGAGAGCCTGTTGCAGATGCAACGATTCAATGAGTATCTGGTTCTGGTACAGCAACAGCTCCGAATGGCGATAGTCATGGGGCTCCTGTTCGAATAATTGTATCAAGATAAAGATAGTGCTGAGAGGAGTAGTCAAGTTAAATGTGTTAAAATTTACTTACAATTGACGTCTGCGACTGGCTGAACGTTTCGAGAATGCTGTTGGCCATCTCGTAGTCACCCAGAAGATGATAGCTCATGGCGAAGCCAATCCAGGAGGCGTGCTGCGAGGGTCGCAGCGTGAACAGATGATGGCGCGTCTCCTTGTAGCCCTCAAGGTCGCGCATTTGTATTTGCAACAGCGACAGATCCTTCAATATCTGCAAATTATCCTTCTCCCATTTCAACGCATTGCGATAGCACTTAATCGCCTCATCATACTTTTTGTCGCTGCGTTGCAGGAGGCCATACACATGCCAGCAGACATGGGATCGCAGATCGTTGCGCAGACCTAGGCGCACATACTTGTAGGCCTCGTCTCGCCTACCCAATCCGTTCAGCGTTAGCCCCTTCATGGCCAGAGTCTCGCCGTGTTCCGTGAACTTGGGATTTGAGAGTATCTGCTTGGCCAGCTTGAGGCCGTTTTTGTACTGCTTCATTTCGTAGCATTTCTGTGCGGGATGACAATTACTTGTTATATTTATTTATAAATCATAAATCACTCGTAGGGTGATCTTGATAGGTAATTCGATTGATTTGAACTCCAGCTGTGGTCTACTGCTTTAAATTGAATGGAGCCAGTGAAACTGAAGAGGTGAAGTTAATGCAATGAGTTCAATGAGTTCAATGAGCTTTTGCTTGCGATTCAGAGCACCGAATAAAACATAACATATCATATTATTATTATTATATATATATATATATATATTCGATGACACCTTTGACTTTTAGAAATTGCAATTTATGTGTACCTTTGAAACTAATTCTCGCAAATTAACAAGCGACAATTGTTTTGAGCAAATTAATCAAATATCGTTTAATTGTGTGATCCAGCGAGTTAACAATTACCAATCAGCGTAGAAAGCCCGCCCGAAGAACTAACTTACCCCTGTCCCCTCATAGACCGGCCCGCTTGCTCGAGTCAATCGAACTTTGAGGTTATGGGACGAGCTTAACAACAAAAACAGACGACTGTTTTTTTTTATCAGCAACCCATTTTTGAGGCAAGGAGTAGCAACCTTTACTAGCACATTACGAATTTTAATTGTTATCGAATCTAGTGGTGTCCATTGTCTTTGATATTCTGTAATGCCAAAAATAGGCGCATTGAAAAAGCACATGATAACCTGTGTGTGTGTGTGTGTGTGTAAATGTGTAAGTGCCTTGTATCTACGAGCGTGTGTATGCATGACAGCAGTAGTTGGAAATGTAGCCGGTGATTAGAGATGCAGTTGGTTAATAACCATATATATAGGCATTTGCACGCTTACCAGTAATTTACGAAAGAGCGCAGCTTCCTTGGGCGGCAGTGGTTCGCTGGAAGGCATTTTCGAAGTTTCCTGCTACGTGCTTCTTCTTCAGCTGTTACTTTTGTACCGGATTGAAAATTCTTCCGTTCGCTAAGAGTGGGAGTTATTATCGTTAAAGTGTAATTACTACTGCGTGCGATTATAATTTTTGACCCAGGCACACCGCACAAAAAAAAAACACACACACACGGCGTTAAAAATATATATATATATATCAAATTTATATATATATATTTCTATGGGTAAAATATACCGCGAGCTCGAGTAATATTTCGTCTTATCGGTGAGACAGCAACATTAACGCAATATACTCATGCAGCATGTGTTCGCGCACCGATTTGAATGGCAATTGTGGCGATTCGATTTATATCATTTCCTCTTAATTCTGTTAGTCAGTTAGACTCAGCGGTGCCGTACATTTCCTAGATTCAATGTAATATTTACTTTTTAATTAAGTTAATGGTAAATTTGCTCTTATAAATTTTTCGTGTCAAACCGTTCAGACAATGGGATCACAGCTGTGTACCACTGTCCAAGTGGCAAGAAGCAGCTGCAACAGCAGGCAAGCACTTATGTAAAAATAAATTATTACTTAAAACAAATGTAATGCGTTAACTGGCAGTCTATATATATCTAATTAATAAACTCTATCACATACGCTATTTGGCTTCGTGTATTTTAAGACTGGACGAAAAAATTATATTATATATGCTTCCCCAAGCTGACATCAGCTGTCAAAGCAGAAATATCATATCGATAATGAATATCGAAACATTGTCTGGTAAAATATTGATATCGAACCTAGTTGGGCCCGTTGTAGAACAAATCCAGAGAAAATAGTAATATGAATTCTTTGACTAGACTTGGGAGCTATGTTTGCCAAAGCGTGCAAATCGCCGGCTGCGGCGTGAGTTCTACTAATATAACAATAACTTTAATCATATTATAAATATATATATATTTGATCTTTATAGTTGCAGCAGGTGCGCACAAAATACGCCGACTGGCGAATGATTCGTGATGTGAAACGGCGCAAGTGCGTCAGCGAGCATGCCAAGGAACGTTTGCGCGTAAACTCGCTACGCAAGAACGACATATTGCCCATTGAGCTGCGTGAGGTGGCCGACGCAGAGATTGCCGCCTTCCCAAGAGATTCATCATTGGTTCGTGTGCGAGAACGTTGCGCACTTACGTCACGTCCGCGCGGAGTGGTCCACAAATATCGGCTCAGTCGAATCGTGTGGCGTCATTTGGCCGACTACAACAAGCTGTCTGGTGTTCAGCGAGCCATGTGGTAGAATTAAGCTATTGTGTTTCCTTTCGATTTATTTAGCATTGCCACAAGCTATATAAATAAATACATAAGTCTAGTTGATGAGCGCTGGCACAGCTGTTTTCATTGTCTATCGCCTTTCGATAACGATAGACTGTCCGTTTACCTCTTTGCCGGCAGCTAGGTTTGTTTACTTCAAAATGAGCAGCATATCGAGAAAAATAAGCAAAAAGCACCACAAGACCGCACGACAGTCGCTCAATTTGGTTGAGTTTAGTTTTCTGGATCATAAGGCGACGTTGCGCGGCCTCCTGCAAACAAAAAGCCGCCATCAGCTGAGTCTCGTAGAGAACGAGTCGGATTTCTGGAAGTTTGTCAACAAATATGAAACCATGCTGCGGAGCATGGGCCAGCCGGTGCTGCCGCCGATGCTTACCAATTTGGAGCATATACAACCGCATCCATATCACAAGGGCAAGCACCTCTCACTACAGCTAGACGAGGATGTGGTACGGCTTGACAGCAGCAACAGCAGCAGCAGTAGCAGCGATGAGCTGCAGTCTCAATTTCTGCAGTTGGTGCTTATCTACCTGGACTTTAAACAAAAGGAGAAATTCAATCGCATCAAGAAATTGCGTCAGACCCAACGTGGGCTGCCCATTGCACGCTTCAAGGAGGATTTGCGCAGCTCGCTAGACGCGTCGCGTGTCCTCATAGTTGCCGGCGACACGGGTTGCGGCAAATCCACGCAGGTGCCACAGTTTCTCTACGAGTTTGGCTATCGTAGCATAGGCAAGTTGAAACTAGTCAGTTATAAACATAGCTTATAAAATGAGCTTCTGAGCTCTATTTTGCTATACGAGCTAATCCCTCAGCTTAAAAGCCATTTTCATCCGTCGGTTTGTCATGGCTAAAATATGAATTCTTCGATTCTTTTTCACTTAGATTTGCAATCCTCTCTTTTTGATAGCCTGCACCCAACCACGTCGTCTAGCCTGCGTGTCGCTATCAAAGCGTGTGGCACACGAGCTGCTGGATGACTATGGCAGCAAGGTTGGCTTCCAGATTCGTTTCGAGCGCAACAAAACGAAGAATACACACATTTTGTTCATAACGGAAGGATTGCTGTTGAGGCAGTTGGCAGTGGCCGCTAATCTGGAACAGTACGATGTACTCATTTTGGATGAGATCCATGAGCGCAATCTCTTCGGTGATTTTTTGCTGGGCGTCACCAAGTGCCTGCTGCGCGCAAAGCCGCAGATGAAGCTTATTCTTATGTCGGCCACCATCAATGTGGAGCTGTTTCATGGCTTCTTCAAGGAGGAGGGCGCACGCCTGTTGCAAGTGCCCGGAAGACTTTTTCCTATCAAGATGCGCTACATTCCACCACCAGCGCTGGAGCTAAAAGCGGGTCAGGCCGCTGCCACGGGCAGTAAGCGTTCGCAAGGTGCACGCTTCGATCCGGCTCCTTTTGTTCAAGTACTCTCGCTCATCGACCAACAGTATCCGAGTACGTAGCCCAAATCAATAACATATGGGATACCATTAAAATAATGTATACCTCTCTCTCTTTCAGTCAAGGAGCGTGGCGATGTGCTTATTTTTGTCAGTGGCGTCAATGAAATCGACAGCGTTTGCGAGGCCATTAAAGAATATGCTAAGGAACAAAGCTTATGGTTGATCCTGCCGCTCCATAGCGGACTCGCACTAGCCGAACAAGACAAGGTGTTCGACTATGCGCCAGATGGTATGCGCAAGTGCATCGTCTCAACGAACATTGCCGAAACGTCGCTAACCGTTGACGGTGTGCGCTTTGTCGTTGACTCTGGCAAGGTGAAGGAGATGAGCTACGATGCCAGCTGCAAGGGACAGCGGCTCAAGGAATTCTGGGTATCCAAATCATCGGCGGAGCAGCGCAAAGGTCGTGCCGGACGTACAGGCCCAGGCGTAAGTCTGTAAATTATAATTTTAGACTTGCCATACATATCTATTTTCGCACCATTCGTTTTGGTTACGAGGAAAATTGATAGTAAAAATGTTATATTTAAATTTTAAATAACAATTTCGAAAGTATTTTTACATATTTAAATGTTGAATTTATAATAAGCTCGGATTACATAAGACTTGAACAGAAGGAACAGAAACTTTCAAACTGTTTAACCACACACTTCTCACATGCTCCGCAGATTTGCTTCCGGTTGTTCACACAGCAACAGTTCGATGGCTTCGAGGCGTATTCCACGCCGGAGATATATCGCGTGCCGCTGGATACAATGTTACTCCAAATGGTATCAATGGGTCTGCCGGATGTTCGCGCCTTTCCCTTTGTCGAGGCTCCCGAGGCGGAGCGCATCGAGCTAACGATTCTGGGACTAAAGCAGCATGTAAGTGGCAAGGAGTGGCAGCTAGAAACACAGAATCACCTAATCACTGAATCACTAATAAATGCAATCGCTTATGCAGTGTGCACTCAGCGTGGATGAGAAGATCACGCCGCTAGGCAGCTCGTTGGCCAATCTGCCCGTGGAGCTGCCCATTGGCAAAATGCTGCTGATGGGCTGTGTCTTCCCTGATGTGGACAAGCTGCTCACACTGGCCGCCATGCTGAGCGTACAAAATCCGTTGACGACACGTGCTCACACGGATCAGCGCTGCGAACGTGAACGTCAGCCGCTCGAATCGGATCAGGGTGATCTGTTCACGCTGCTACGTGCCTATCGCGATTGGCTGCAGCTGAAGATGGGCCTTGAGAACACGCGCAAGTGGTGCCATCGGCTGGGAATTGAGGAGCAGCGCTTCTATGAGGTATGCAAGCTGCGACACCAATTTCAGCGCATACTCGAAACCTGCCGCATGGCGCTGCCAATTGCCGCCAGCTCCTTGACCAGTGCAGAGCGCGCCCAACGCCATGGCGAGCTGCGTCAACTGAGAGGACTGAAGCGTCGCCAACGTTTCGAGCAGCCCCGTCAGCGCAAGGTACTCAAGCAGCAACATCACCACCAGCTGGACGAAGATGATGGCCACGGCGACGGTGATCCCAGCGAGGATATTCGCGATGTTGACTTTCGGCTGCGCCACGATGCACGCCAATTGGCGCTATTGGAACGCTCGGCACATGTGGAGCGTCATCGGGATGTTATGCTGCTAAAGTTACTTCTTGTCAGCGGCTTCTATCCGCAGCTGGCCATTGCGGATGAGTTTAATTACTGCAAAGGCGCCGGCCAACAATTCTTTCACACGCAACTCAAGCCGTTTCTCTCGTTGCATCCCAACTCGTACTTCGCCAAGAGCTATGAGCTGCTCAAGCTTGCTGACAGCGATCTACATCCGAAGCCATCTTACTACACGCCCAAGCAACCGTTCAGCGATCGCCATCAGCTGCTCTGCTATCAGTGAGTTGGCTCCATCTTCTTATTGTGTTATATTCATCTTTATTGCTTGCAGATCTCTGCTGGAGACGGCCAAGCCGTATCTGATGAACTGCATCCGGTTGCCGGCAGCACAGACGCTGCTTCTCTTTGGCTTTGCCATCGACACTAATCTCGGCGTTTCGCGCATCGTCTGCGACGGCTGGCTGGGCCTTGACTTTCCACAGCCAGGCAGTGGCCTCCATCTGCTTAGTCGTGCTATTGAGCTGCGGCGACGCTGGAGCAGTCGACTCTACGCGAAACTAAATGGTACGTCCTGCATGCTTCTCATTTCTTAAATACACCTGAAAACTCCGTTTGATCATCAGAGCTAAACAACACCAAGGAGTCGGAAGAAGCGGGATCGCCTCCAGCGATTGCTCTAAGTGATGGAAGCGATACACTCTGGCATGATCTGCTGGACTTTATGAGCCTCGATGTTGCCTATAGCATAAGGCGACTCCTGCCTGCCGATATGAAGATATTGTATACCCGTTGCCCGCCGCCGGAGCGCCTAGAGGCGCTGCCAACGAATCCCTTTGCCGCCGACTACCCGCTGAGTGCGAACAGCGAGAAGGGCGGACTTAATATCTCTGAACACGTCGTCTACGGGTGCCTGGCCGAGTTGCCCTGGTCACTGGCCATGGAGGCAGCACTGCTTGAGCAAGTGTGGCACTGTGCCCAGTGTGACTTTCAGTTGGAGCAGTTCGTTGTACCCGATCAGCTGGAGCATCGCCTGCATTGTCCAGGACGAAGCAGCAAGGAAAAACGTCGCCTGTCCACGTCTGAACCGGAAACCATGGAGAAGGCGAGCAGTTCACGCGATGGCTCCAACTATCACTGTAAAATCTGTGGACGGCATTTGAAACTGTCCCACATCGATATACTGCGCCATCGTCGCACCTGTTTAAAGCCTACTTGATTACGAATAAATTATGATATTCAATTTAAAACTTATCTCAATCATTACACACCAACAATTAGCCAAGACTCGAACCAGCACCACTCAATATATGCATGTGTTACAGTCCTCTCTCTCTCTCTCTCTGTCTGTCTCTGTCTATCTCATGTTACAGTGGACAAACTTTGGACAGAAATTTCATTATATAAATTATAGCCACAGATCAAGTTTTTTTAAGTCGATTCAAAAAAGGTCACTATTTCCATTCTTTTTCTCTGATATGTTTTGAAAACAGTCGTGATCCGTCTTTCGATTCACAGCTTCCTTCCACTTAAGCTGTATGGTTTAAAGTAATAATAATAAATACCGATTTAAATGGATAAATTGTGATCTCTGTGGCAAAAGAAGATATTGCTGAAATTGTGTTCATAATTTAAACATGAAAAACACATCAAATGCTGGTTAAAACATTTATTTTCTAAAACCACACAAAAACGTACACACAGAAAAAACGGGGAATATTCTTAACGCATTTTCGTGTATGCCCTTGGTTAGATATATTATTTCGGTTATTTGGCCGATTTCAATTCTGCAATAATTCAGTTTTTCTGAGGGAATACTTCATTTATTCCCTCTCTGTCACTTTTTAGTAATTGTTAAATTTGTTAAATTTTAATAACCAATCAGTTATCTTTCTTCTCGAAAAGGGGTAAAATTCGTTTCGTGTTCTGTTAGCGTAGAGTTTCCGCCAGATATTAATATATTATGTCGAGTATATCGCTGATCTCAATTCTCTAATAAATTGGATATCCTGTAGGAATGATTATCTCTTTAGTTAATGTATGTTTAGTTAGTATCTTTAAACCAAAGTTGTCTTTCATTATTTGGTTGCCATTTTCTTATAATATATTCTTTTATAGACACGCATAAATTATTTAAGCAGACACATAAATCTATATTATTTCACATTGAGATTTCAAAATATTCAAAATTTCAATTTGCGTTTTCTAATAATTATTTTTTCCCCTAAAATACATGTAGATATATGTATATATATTCTTGTATAGACACGCATAAATTACTTAAACACACATATAATATGTATTATTTTTTCTTAAAGAACCAATCACTTCACTTTTCGCTCTTTTTGTGTCTCTTGACGGAAAAAAAGCTTTTGCTCTTCAAATATTTAAGCCGTATTCAAATTAAGCAAAAAAAAATGAATATCTTTTTGCTCGAATTAAAATAAAGTGTGAAACAGCTTACGAATAAAACTAGTTGATTATATTAGTAACTTAAAGAAAGATCTCATCTTTCTCTCCACATCTTTGCTCGATCTTTTACATTTTTTGACACATTCACGTTGATGTAAATACATCAACAAAATTTTAGCATACTTGAGATCGTTCTATCTTTTAAGTGGCGAATCTTTTGGTTTTTATTCTAGTTAGTTTAAATTTAAAACCTTGCTTTCCAAGGATGGACTTGATTAAGATCATGTGTTCTCTGTAAATAAAGCTCAAGTCAAAATTTAATACGAAAATTATAAATAAAAGTCTTGTTTTTCTTTGAGAAAGATCACGTTTGTTGTCTGTCTGTCTTCCTTTCCGTATCGGTTAATTTTTATTAGGGTTAGTTTTCATTTTTTGTTTCGTTTGCTTCACAGGTCCGACTACAAAACGTATTAAAATCCAATAAGTTGGGTTATTTTGAAATCAGAGAAGATTAAGCTGGCTGGTGAATTAGCAGGATGTGATATATGGAGTCAAAAGCCTTACTAAAGTACTAATGTCTAATATTTCATGCTATACGCTGCATCTTCAGGGAATTATTTAGTAACGTTGGTGAGCAGTGAAGGAAGCCAATAATTGATTGATTCTTTTTGTCGTCTTTTTGTTGTTTAGTCCAATATGTAGTGAAAATCAAATTTGGCTCGCATGCGTGGCCTACGCTGGGTTCTAGTTTGTTTTGGCTAGGAGATAATATATTATCAAATTATATTCTTTAAATTCATATTGAAATCTTCTTTAACTCACGTTTCTTTCCGACTGTGTCCCCTCCAAATTGGTTATTTGTGGGCTAGACAAGTGGAGTGAAAAAAGGTTATGGATTTTTATATATATATTAGAAAATATACAATCAATAAATAAAGCTATTTCAAATTACCGTTATTTTAAGAGTTCTCATTAGCTCACTGCTGGCCTCATCGCTTTGAGCGGCTGCTCCTGAGTAACTTGGCTGTTCGTCGTCGTCGTCATCAACCGCATTGTCGCTGAAAAAAACATCCTGTCTGGAATTGTTAGTTGAGCTTTGAGCACTTTGAGCCGCTGCTGCTGAGCAACTTGGCTGTTCGTCGTCGTCAACAACAGCGTTGTCGCTAAAAAAAACATCCTGTCTCGAATTGTTCTAAAAAAAAAAAAAAAAAATTTAATTATAAAAAAATACAAATCTTATTTATTGCTAAATAAATTATGATGACTGCATCATCTCATCCGTTAAATGGATCTTAGTTCAATGAATCTCACCCTTTCGACATCATTGGGAAAATAGACCCGCCTCGAGTTCCTTGGACGATATGCCTGGATGGGCACAAAGTCCTCAATGCTTGTGGTCCGACGATAGGACGGCGTCTCGTTGTAATACTCTAATCCGGCAAGGCGATTGCTGTTGCCCATGATGTTGTTACTGATGCCAAAAGCGCTGTTCAAGTTGTTGCCATTGTTATTGTTATTGTTATTGGTGGCATAAAATTCGTTTGGATCGCTTTGCTGAGTGTTGCTGTTGGGATACGACGAAAACATAGATGAAGTGTTGTAGCCAAGGTATCCAGATAATGGTGGCTCGGACAGTCGTTGATACATGCGCGAGGAAACTGGCATCTCTGGCTGCATCTCTGAATGCATCTCTGACTGCATCTGTGGCTGCAAGTGTGACTGCATCTGTGACTGCATCTCTGACTGCATCTGTGGCTGCATCTGTGGCTGCAACTGTGACTGCATCTGTGGCTGCAACTGTGCCTGCATCTGTGCCTGCAACTGTGCATGTAACTGTGCCTGCATTAGAGGATTCATCAGCGGATGCATCATTGGATGCAACATTGGATGCATCTGAGGAGGGATCTGAGGGTGCATCTGTGGCTCATCCCCAGCCAAATTCCAGAGCATGTTCTGGTTGGCAAGAAGGTCCGACTGCAGCTTAGCCTGAGCCTCACGCTGCCAAAACAGCGGCGGCAGCGGCAATTTCTAGCAGATGAACAATAAATTAGTCAACATTTTCTAGCAGTGAATAATTAATACTTAAATTGAATTTAATTATGACATGCAACCAGGTGCAGGAGTCTTGATTAACTCTTACTTTTATGCATTATACAATTTCAAATTCAAAACTCACCGGCATCTGAGGCAATTGCGATGCCTGTGGCTGCTGAGATAAAACATTTTCTTGCTGCTGTTGGAATGGCTGCTGTTGGAATGGCTGCTGTTGCTGCGGCTGCTGTTGCAATGGCTGCTGTTGGAATGGCTGCTGTTGCTGCGGCTGCTGTTGCAATGGCTGCTGTTGGAATGGCTGCTGTTGCAATGGCTGCTGTTGGAATGACTGCTGTTGCTGCTGCTGCTGCTGTTGCTGTTTCTGTTGTGATCCAGACTTTGACTCCGACTTCGGTGCGACTGGGTCGCCAATGCTCAAGCCCAGCAGCGATCGAAGGGCCATTGTTTGGTTATCGGATGTGTTGGCATCATCTGCTTTGGCGACAGGCTTCGATGGTGCGCTTTGATTGCTCGGCGTCTTGAACAATGATGACATAAGTCGCATTGGCTCCTGTGGTTGCAGTGGCTGCTGTTTTTGCAATGGCTTCTGTTGTGGCTGTTGCTGTGGCTGCAGCTGCTGTTGTTCCTGTTTTCGTGTCTGCTGTTGTTGTTGTTTCTGCTGCTGCGTTTGTGGCTGTTGCTGCTTTAGTGGCTGCTGTTGTTGTTGCAGCTGTCGTTGCTGCTGCGGCTGTTGTTGCTGCTGTCGTTGCTGCTGCGGCTGTTGTTGTTGCTGCTGACGTTGCTGCTGTGGCTGTTGGTGCTGCTGCCGTTGCTGCTGCGGTTGTTGTTGTTGCTGCTGCTGCTGCCGCTGCTGCTGCTGCTGATGTCGCGGCTGCTGCCGGCGTTGATGCTGCTGCGGCTGCTGAGACTGCTGGCGTTGATGTTGTTGTTGTTGTTGTTTCTGATGCTGCTTGCGTGGCTGCTGTTGCTGTTGCTGTCGCTGATACTGATTCTGCTGCTGGTACTGCTTCTGCTGCTGCTGCTGCTTCTGCGGCTGCTGCTGCTTCTGCGGCTGCTGCTGCTGCTTCTGATGCTTCTGCTGCAGCTGCTCTTTCTCCTGCTGCTGTTGTTGCAATGAGGGCACCGTTGACAGCAGACGCCATGCTTGCCCCTGCGACGACTGTGGCGCCTTCGAGGCATACTTGGCCTCTGCAGATGCTGCAGCAGCTGCCGCAGCCGACGTGGATGCTATTGGATGGTCGTCGTCATAGGCGGCAGCGCCTCCTGTTGCTCCGGCTGTTGATGTGCCTGTTGCACTAGCAGCCGGCTCGCCGGGCATATAGAATTCCTTACGAACGTCAGTTTTCATTGTGATGGGATTGCTTTCGGTGCCAGCGGCAGTCCTATAACGCGTCTCACTCTGCGGTTGATCGCGCCAATTCTCTTGCGATGCCTCCGTCGTCTGCTGCTGCTGCTCCTTCGGTTTTTTCTTCGGCAGCTGTTGTTTTTCTTCCAGAGCGGCAGCTTCCCCATTTATCTCCAGTCGCTCTGTGAAATAACGATTTGCAATTTGATCGGTTAGTGAAGAGAATCAGAAATTCATATGTTTTATTAGTTCGGAGAAGATGCAACCTTCACAGAACAAAACAAAAAGAGATGGGCTCAAATTAGTTGATGCTATTTACCATTTATGTTGACGACGATTAGGGCAGCCTCGGGTATCTTGTAGACGCGACCTTTGGCAAGGCCATGTATGTCCTGGTTACAGTTGGGGATCGGCTTGTCGAACAGTATGTCGCAGAAGGTGTCGACGGCATTCAGGCACTCGAGTCGCACCGGATTGGGATCAGTGACCGGGTAGACACCAATCACAATGCCTGTCGCACCGATGGGCACCACATAAATTGTGCGGACAACTGCGACACGATCGAAGAGACGGATTTCGGTTAGGGAACGGTAGCGTCCGGGCAGCGTCACATTTGGCTTAACGAGCAGGTGGGGCTTCACCTGCAGCTTGATTTCTCTGATGGGCATGATACGCACATCCTCGACGGCGGTGATTACCATCTCAACGGCCTCCTTACAGACAGTGCGGGAGCCGCAGGTGATGCGATCAACTTGCATGTGCGGCTGCTGGCGCACCCAATTGGCAATATCCTCGATGAGATGCTGGCCAACCTCATCAGGATAGATGTCCTCCTCATAAGCGAACTCTGCCTGATCGCCGCTCCTGGTCAAATAATCGATGACCTCCGGATATAGATCGCAATAGTTATATATTATGTCGACAGCGGCGCTCGAATAGTTCCACTGATTGTTCATTTGGCGACAGAAGCCGGCCCGTTCCTCATTCATTCGCGGATACTTTAACTGCAGGCCAATATTGTGTCGTGACACATTCTCCATTTTCTCGCGTCGCGGTCCGAGCACCACCCAAATGGTACCAGTTAGCCGACTGACACACTTGCTGCTGAGATTCAAATCGCGGCACACCTTGTAGTGCATTACGAAGTCCCTGTCCCGACGCGCCTGCAGCGCAATAGCAGCTGCCAAATTTGGCTCTGGATGCACGCGTAAATCAACTATGGACAAGGACATTAAGAAAATATACCTAATCTTGCGCAAACCTTACCTTGAATGCGTCCACAGGTGTAGACAAGCTCTGTATCAAGAACGGTGCCCTCGCTGCCGGCGTAAGGTTCACCAATAAGGAAGATGGTGCAACCGATGGGGAATACTTCATCCATTTTGTTAAAATGCTTGCGCATCCTCTCCTGGACCTGTATGTTGGAAACGATACCCTGTGCCGGATATGGTGTAATCAATTTGCTCCACGTGTCCTTCATAAAGACTTCGCCGCGATTTCCAAAGTCCACAGAGTTGCCCACAAAGTGGCGTACATTGAGGAGCACTTCGTAATTAGAAAACTTGATGCCCATGCGGTAAGAGAAGCTAAAATGTGAATAGATGAGGAATTAATATACATATAGAAATATAAATATATATATATAAATATATATATATATATATATATATATATATATATATATCGGAGAAGAAAGGAGAAGGAAACTCAACTGGTCATCGAGCGATCTGCATTCGCTTTCAAAGTGTCGCGGATCGTTGGAACTGATGCCGTTCAAATCAGCAAAATGGGTGCGTGTGCAAACGCTGTCCACCTTGGCCTTGATCAGATGCGGCCATCCAATGTAAACCACCTGATCTAGATATTGACCAGCAACAGTTTCGATAATTGGCTCCTCGAAAATTCGCTTCTTCGGCATCATAATCACGGCCTGATTCCGGCTACGCTGATCGAAGACTTTGACATAACCGTTGCGCATTTCGAACTACAAATGAAATTCGAGATGAAATGATATGAAATGAAATGAAAAAGTATGAAAATGCAATTTAAGCTTTGCATACATCGAAATCTAGATGCTTCATTGTGGGAAATCCTGGAAAGAAGACATGGCGAGCCGCATTCGGCAGCTCCGCGCAAACAGTGTGCGGCGTATTGATGGCAATCTCTTCGGCCCAGCGGGTGGTCTCTGTGCAAAAGACACGCTGCAGGGATCTTAACGGTGGCACCCCAGCCAATGCGCTCTGCGATATGGGGCTGTAGTCGTATTCATACATCGGTCCATGCGAGTTGCGCAAACGCTCCTCATTGGTCAGCAATGAGTCGCGTTCGGACATGGCGTACAGCAGGCGAGGAGCATCGATGAAGGGTATCAAGATAACTGCCTCCCAATCGTGCATTTTGCCATTGAGATCGCTTTCAAACTCCGTAGGATAGAACTCTGCTATGGAACTGTTCGGGTTCAGCATCAAATTATGATATGCCTCCGGCAACAGGCTCGAACTGGCCGGTGGCAGCACAGCCAGCAGCTGCAAGCGAATAATTCAATAATCATCCAATGAATTTCGTATTTGGTTTGGGTTTAGGATTATTTACCTGTTGGAAGGGCAGAAACGGTTTGCCCATTTTATAGTCGAATTTAATATTCGGGAGATTAGCCATATCACTAATAAAGGGGGCATAGTGATATGGATAATACCAATCCCAGGACTGCACGCCACGATAATAATAATCGAGTACCCATTGCAGGGCCGTCAGATAATGTTGTCCCACCTCCGTAATGAGACCGTCGTGCATCTCGTTCTTAAACTTATTGCGATAATAGTTGCGCTTGAAATTCTGGAATTCTCCGTCTAAGGATGTATCCTCATCGCTGTCGTCCTCATACATCTGAGTAAAGTTAACGAAAAAAGATTAACAAAAAATGTCAAATAAACAAAAAACAAACAAAAAATTCAAACTTAAATGAAATACTTAAAAATGCAACGAAAACAAGCTAAAATAATACGATATACTCTGAATCCAGTTGTTGTGAAACATATATTTTAGTTTCATTCCCAAATTTTCCTTCTTAAATGTGGGAGCAACTCTGCAAATGCAAAGGGACTGCAGAGTACAAACATCAAATGCGTTGCATATTTTTATTCAGATGCCCAAACTGGCTGGCATACATACATAAATAGATACATACATACATAGATACATACAAACATATATATGAAAATATATACATACATACAAGAATTCAAACGTACAGAAATTCAGACATACATAAATACATACATATGTAAATATGAATACATACATACATATATACATATGTAAATATATACATACATATGTAAATATATACATACATACATACATAGATACATACATAGATACATACACACATAGACACATGCATACATACATACATAGATATATACTTACATATATATGATATATATATACATACATAAATTCAAATACACATAAATACATATATATATATGTAAATATGAATGCATACATACATACATATGTATGTGAATATATACATAAATACATACATAATTACATACATAGATACATACATACATATGTATGTATATATTCATATATATATAGATCGGAATCTGGTGGATAGAGTACACCAACGGCCATATCAAATGCCGATTTATTTTATTTTATTTTATTTATATTATCACTTTTGTGTTAAATAGTTTTTCACTTTATCGAAGAAAAATAACAACAACAAAATAGCAAATGCAAAAGATATTCAAAAATATGAAAATTTTGCTGTGTGCAAAAAACACCTACTGAATTCATTGCAATTAATTAAAGACGGTAGACAAACTGAGCAGGGCAAGTGTTAGCCAGGTGAAGTTACAACTGGAACTGTTTCCGATTTCCAATACTTGTTGCAAATGCAACACATTGCTGCAAGGCGGATAAACGCACGGATACAGATACAGATAAGTCTGCAAAGTGCCCTGATTTCCTGCTACGAGGGAGACAAATGCGCAGATACTCATAAATATGCAAACTGCACTGATTTCCCGCTGGAAGGCGGACAGGACAGATGCGCAGATACTCATAAATCTGCAAACTGCTTTGCTTTTCACGCATGCATATGTAAGTAAGTGTATATAGTGATGTCTGTGTGTGTGTGGGTGTGTGTGAGTGTAAATGAATATTTACCTTCATGCTGCTGTCGATGAGTGCTGTGAGATCCTTGTCGCGATGGCGCAACTCCCTCACATCCACATCGAATGCCTCGTTTTTGCTGTCGGCATACTTGAACTTGTCGCTCTGCTCATCGAACAACTGCATCTCGACGTCGCTGAGAGCGGTCATGAATATCGACAAACGCTGCATATTCAGTTTGCCCTGCTCGTTGATGTTGCCGCCCAGTTGCGGATACACACGGATGTAGGTCTTGTAGAGCAGCGGCAATGCATTGGTGTTTATGTGCATCAGGGGCAGACTCGGTATGAAATCGTTACCGACAAGGAAACCCATTAGAACCCAATCGTCAATCAGTTGGGCCACATCCAGTTCACGCTCCGGTGTACTTAGCCCAGCGAACTCCAATTCGAGATATTCGCGCAACAGACCCAGATGCAGCAGAAAGAAGCGCGTCTCCTCGACGGCTGTACGCTTCACGTTCTTGCCAAACTTGACCTCCTCGCGCAGCACAACAAAGTGCAGCTCGTGGGTGCACAGGCCGAGGATGATGAGGTCGGCATCGAGGCCATAGAGGCAATGGCGTGTATTGGGATCATAGCTTGGCTGAGCCTTCATGTAGCGTATGTAGTCCATGATTTTGTGCTCGCCCTCGCCGGGTGTCTCCACGCCGCTCAAAATGACGCGGCACTTTTGCCAAAGCGGATCCGCTGAGATTTTGTTGCGCAAAAAGCAGCGCAAACCCTTCTGCAATCGAGCCATGAACTTAGTGCCGGGCGTAATGCAATTGCTATCGAATCGCTCGTGTTCCCGCTTCTCACCCCGCTGCAGTGCCTTTGCATCAACCTGTTCGGCCTCGCGGGCCGTTCTGAAGCGGCGACTACGCTGCTGGTTCATTTTGGCGCGTGGCGCAACGCCATCAACAGACACAAAGAACAGCTTCTGCGGCTTGATCAGATAGAACAGATTATCGATGTAGTTGTAAATGTCCTGAAAGATTTGTGCCTCCTCCAAATGAAAGTGTATGTTGTTGTCATCCGGATGCGAGCAGTTGTGCACAATTCCATTCACGTCCAGGAAAAGATTATCGAACTCGGGAATCTATTGACCACCCAGAAATATATACATATATAAATATTTATGCCAAGAAAGTGTTTGGAAACAGGACAAATTCACGTATTTTGTTATTGACTTCTTCTTATTGGTCTGATGAAATTTGCCCAAAAATTCTCTTGTTAATTTTTTTTTTTTTTTTGATTAACAGTTTTACGAAGTAAACTAATGGCATAGATGCAAAAAGAAGTTAATGTCAAAAATAAAATACGGTTGATTGCCAAAGAAATAAGAAAATATGTATTTTTTCTTGTGTGTGTATGTGTGGGTGATTCTGAAATTGAAAGTACGCCTTAATCTACGCCCACTGACCACTGCACACTGCGCAGTGCACACTGCAAATTGCACACTGGAATGGCCATCCTGTACTTACACTATTTTCACGCGCCAATTCGCTAAGACACGGATAGCGTTCGCTGATATAACGGTAAAATTTTGGTACTCCCATTTTGCGATGAGGTCCTGGAGAAAATTTATTTGTTTGGTTATTCCTAGTTTTTGCACAAGTATCTTGCACTGCAACACCGACGCTCTTCGCACAAATGATTTCTACTTGTTTGTATGCAGCGTGACTGCATTCAGTATGTGCATAAATGCTTATATTTTGCGAACCTACCACAAAAAAAGAAGGAAATACCAGGAAAAAAATACTGACTGAGCTCAATCACTCGTATTACTAGCTAATTTCGTCTCGTTTATATGCAGTGTGACCGCAATCTGCGTGTGCATAAATGCTCACACAACAAACAAAAATTCTCAAAAAAAAGTATTGACTGAGCAGCAGATCAATATGTCAGCTGTTTTTTGCTATGTCACTCGTAGCACTCAACTAACTGTCAGCGTAGCTTAAGCAGCTGTGCAAAAAATAAAAAAAAAACACTGCGAACGCTTCCAAAAATTTTACGTAATTTTTGATTGTGATTTGCCGATTATTGGCCGTAATTGTTTATAAACAAGCGAAAATGTCGCTAATACGCCTAGTAATGAGCCGCGTTGCACCCACCATGCAATTGTAAGTACACACACAGATTTCAGTTTCCCGCACACAGCGCTTCTAGATAAGTTTGCCATTCTTTTCGCCAAGCACTGCACGTTGGGCATCTACCCAGAATGTTGGGCCAGTTGATCCGAGCACAGCGCTGGCCCGTCCCGAGGAGGTCGAGCAGCGCAACAAGCTGAGCGGCAAGATAACGGTGCCGGTAGACGTCAATCTGGCTCCCATTTCGGGTGTGCCCGAGGAGCACCTGAAGGAGCGACGCGTCCGCATCCACATTCCACCAAAGAATGCGATGCAGAGCGGCACCGACAACATCAGCCACTGGCAAATCGAATTCGATAATCGCGATCGCTGGGAGAATCCACTCATGGGCTGGGCCTCCACGTGAGTAGTCCAACTGCCGTCCTCAAATATTGAGCACGAGAAAGAAACAAACAGAACGATGACAGATATTTATAATAATATATATTTTATTATAAAGATGAGCAAGAAATTGCTGTTTTATTTAATGTCCAATATATATATATATACTTGCTTTACATTTGTTCAACTTTCTATGATTGCAGCGGCGATCCTCTGTCGAATCTGAATGTGCAATTTGGCACCAAGGACGAGGCGATCACTTACTGCGAAAGGAACGGCTGGAAATGGTACGTCGACGGCGAGCTGAAGGCCAAGAAGGAGCGCGTCAAGAACTATGGCGTCAACTTCTCGTGGAACAAACGCACGCGTGTGTCCACCAAGTAAACAGAATACAACTGCAACTGCAACATTCACCAAGTTGCAGCAGCAGCAAAATAGCAAAAAATTACGTGTTATAAATAATTTAATTTCTTTTTTTTTCGCTATAATTAAACTTATAATATGTGAAATTAACCGTCGTTTTTCCTCTTGCGTATCGATTAACTTACAACTACAGTCGGGCATGGCTACAGTGAACTTATTCATTCGCACCATATTTCTTACTTATTAAAGAATTTCACAATCATTTGGCTTTTTAGAGCGTAAAAACTCTTTCCTCTAGAAGATTACTGTGAAATATTTCACTTGTTTAATTTTCAATGGAATCTTCTCTTGTGTTTGCTATGCATCGTGGATCGGGAACGGGATCGCAAACTGGAGCGGGAACGTGTCCGTCTTGAGTGTTGTCGTTCGATTGTATGCCTGCTGGTACTGCGACTGCGCTCCTTGTACCTCCTGCTTCTGCTGCTGTGCCTGCTGCGCTGATCTTTGTCTGAGGAATCTGATCTCCGATCGCGACTTCGAGTTAGAGTTCGTCGCCAGTGGTCCGACTCGGACTTGCCAGACTGATGCCTTTTCCATTCTCTAGCTGCGTCAGGGAGCAGTTGCCGACGCTGCTGCGCCTGCAGCGCCTGCATTTGTAGCTCCACCAGCTGATGCATCTCCTCGTGGAGAGTCGGTTTGCTTTTGCGATGTCGTCGCTGTTTTTTGTGCGCCTTTTTGGTTTCGGCAACGAGCTGCGCAAAATTGGCATTCTCCTCAAAGCTCTGCCGCTGACGTGGCGTCCGCTGGATCACATGCTCATAGATAAGCAGCTTCTGTGGTCCAGTAAAATTCACCTGCAGATCCTCAACTGTGCCGTTGACCAATTGCGTTGGCATCGCAGCTGGTCCGAGGAGTTGCTGCAAAAGTCCAATATTGAGCTGCACACTTTGCTGTGGTGCTTCCAAGCAACTGTTTGGTAGTTGCTCCACATCCACATCGATTTCGAATTCATTTGCAACAGACGCTTGCTACAAGTGGAAATTGGCAAAATAAGGAAGCAATTCGCATGATTCATACTTGCCTGGCGCACGCCATCCTCTGTCCAATGCAGGCGCTGCAGCAGCTGTTGCAGACGCTCCCTGCCACTGGCCACATAGAGACGCAGTGTTTCCTGCGTGGCGGCCATTATTCCAAATTGCAATGTCAAATTTGTGTAATAAATTCTTGTTGCCGGGATTGGAATGTTTGGTCTTTTTTATATCTGAGCAACGGTCACACTGGCTGATCAGCAAGCTACAAGCGCAGTGCTATGTGAATAAAATACGTTGTTTTGGGTTTTTGTAGAAGACATACAATTATTGTTTAGCTCTTCGGCTTAAAACTACTTAATAAAATGTTTTCCAATTCCGTAAATATTCAAAAGTTAACTCCAGAACAGTACTGTGCAAGCCATTATCACGCAGGCGGCGCCGACCCAAGGCGATTTTCGTTCCCCAATGCGAGCCATCTTCCAAAAGGTGCCCAACAAACTGTAAATGTAAAAGATAAGCAAGTGATTGATATGTAATATCAATAAATAAATTTGCTGCATAAATATAACTGCATAAATATAACTGTCTATTACCCAGTTTTGTTACGATCAATGATACTGGGGAAGAGGGAACGTAAATAGGCACAGGTACATATCAGCAAAAGAATGACAGACAAAAGGCTTTGAAAGTTAAAGAGCGCACTCTGGAACAATAACAAATTTCGAATGTTAATAAATTGTGTAATTGTTGTTCTATTCGTTATCTATAACTGAGATTCTTACCATTTTATTGTGTTTGGTACGTGTTGGCAGAAAATACAACTGCCTGCAGGAATAACAACAAATTTAACAATGACGTGCCCGGGTTAAGTGTGGCCGAGCTTTAATGTACGCAAACACATTTATCGCGTGACGCAGCATACAGTTTTAGCTTGTTGCCACTAAATACTCAATGGTATATCGATGTGAAATTAATCGCATTTGGTAATGTATATGTGGTGTTCTCTATCGATACTTTTTGTTATTCCTTCATCACAGTATCTAATACTCTGCGGTATTTCTTTTGCTCTATTACTGCTTATTGTTGTAATTGTAATTTGATCGTTGAATAGAAAACTTTATTGAATTGACGCAGCGACAGTTCAGTTTAACTCCAGTTAACCACTCGGTTCACTTTTAAAACGAATTTCAAGTATCCGCCAATTGCATTAAATGAGAAGAAAGAAAAACTTTTTGCTTTGCCAACTATATTGTGTGTGTATATCGGTGTACGGTACTCAGAGCGCAACGCAGCGTTGAACTTTAAATACAGAGGCAAATACAAAATCGAGAGAAACATTGCACGGTTTGCGCAAGTGCTACTCATAGATAATAAATTAACGAAGTTCTACTGCTGTGGAACGAGTGTTACTCATTGCGCATTGCGCCTCGTATTGCAATTCCCGGTGGCAGTTGCAAGTTTCACTTGCACCCTAGTTTTTTTCATTCGCTCGTTTTTTGTATTGATAGATACATACATTTTTTTTGTGTGTGTGTGAGTTAGTGTGTATCAGTGAGAGTTCTAACCGCCGAAGCACTTGTTTGTTTGTTTGGATATGTGTGAGTGAGCACCAGTTTAAGAGTCTGCAAGTGAGCTAGCAACAATAACTACAAAACAAAATACAACAACTACAACTGCAGCTAACAGACATTTGACATGTTGGGCCCCTTGCGGATTTGGGTTGCACTTGCTGCATAGTGGTGGTAAGTGCGCAAAAATATTCTATTTATATGTAATACTACGATTATAAGTAAAAGGGAACAGTAATAAGTTTTATTTTAAGTATGGTCACCCTTAAGCATTTCCAAGCAATTCAAAAATATGTATACATAGGGCGCCGACTAACATAACATGCATGTTGCATGTTAATTGTCATCACCACTGGCCCTGTGTGC
Source organism: Drosophila demipolita (assembly GCA_035042405.1). Classification (NCBI taxonomy): domain Eukaryota; kingdom Metazoa; phylum Arthropoda; class Insecta; order Diptera; family Drosophilidae; genus Drosophila; species Drosophila demipolita. Next base: position 2,301,062 of record JAWNLI010000476.1, on the reverse strand, counting down.
ATATTCTGTTGTTTCTAACGGCACAATAACATTCATGTTTTTTTTTTGGTAACTAAAAAAAAGCTGCGCAACCATTTAGCTCATACTTGTGCTTCTTCTTCTGCTATGTGTGCTTCGTAGTTTTCATCGTCCCAGTCTCTTCATCGTCGTCGTCGTGTTTAGTTGATATCTTGTTTGCATCGGACGCACTCATTGATAAGTGTTGACCAAAGAAGCATCAGCAGTAATGACAAAATATTATTAGTAATAATAAAAAAACAATCGAACAATTTAACAATTAAATAGAAGCAACACATATTAACATATAAAAAGTAAATTTTTTTTGTCTCCTGCCGTGTGTGTGTGTGATACCAAGAAAGAGTTTTTGACAAGAAGTCAAGAAGAGCAACAGCTTCTCTGAAAACAGCGTTCGTTGGTGGTGCACAAAACGATAGAAAGACAAAAAGGTAAGAGTGAGTTGCATTTTAAATTCGTTTATTTTGCTGTTTTTTTAACATATAAAACACACACTTTGTAAATTTGGCGTGCAGGTTTTTTAGTGCATTACGCACACACACAAACTTTGAGTGAAAAACTCGATTTATTTTCGCCGCTCTCTATTTCGGTTTTTGGTATTCCCTTTTGTTGCATCCATTCTCGTTTCTCTGTTATGCGTTTTCGCTTCGTTATCGGTTTCCTAGTTTACATGTCCTTCCTGTTTCTTTAGCTTTTAATATGTACTTTTGTTCGAATATTTTTGAAATATATTTTCGACTATTATTTTTTTGTAACATAATTTTTCATTTATTTAGATTTATTTTACACAAATTTTGACATTTAATTTTAAGTTACCCGCTCTCTCTCTCTCTTTCTCTTTCTCTCATGCACGGTGGACGCACAGCTGCATAACATTAAGAGCTTTTCTGGGTTGCATTTAGCGAGTGTGCTTTTGCGTTCGGGCGCTTATGTTAAATTTAAAATGGCATAGAACTGTTGTCTTTTGAAAGGTTAAACGGGATACTGAAACCAGTTTTGTTTATTATTTATTTATAATCCAGTACCGGGGGATAATACCTAGTTTCTGTTTAGTTTAAGATGTAAATTAATCACAATTAAAAGTTTTTGGCATGTTGCGACTTGAGATTTTAGCGAAAACTTCGAAAAGTGCGCGCGCATTTTGCAGCAAAATCTCCTTCCGGTTGCAAAATGTCCAATGCCGAAAAGGGGATAGGTTGTAGGTTGCTGCTAGGAGAACATTAATTTATCTATTGTATTATTTTTTTTATTTGCTGTTGTGTAAAATAATTTTTTAAAAATTTTTGTTCCTTAATAATTTTTTTTTATTTCATACACATAATTTAAATAATAATATGTAACTGCAAACATGTCTTTCATTTCACAATTGTATTCAACAGTTCGCTCTGTTGCTTTCCCACTCTTCCAGGCTCTTGCTAACGAATACACACTAGTCTGCAAATATTGCAAGTAAAGCATATGCATAGATAAATACACACACACGCTCTCTTTCTCTCTCTCCCACGCTCTCGCCATCGAATTCATACTAAGCTGCAAGCATGGCAAGTTAAGCGGTTGCATTTAGCGAGTGTGCTTTTGCGTTCGGGCGCTTATGTTAAATTTAAAATGGCATAGAACTGTTGTCTTTTGAAAGGTTAAACGGGATACTGAAACCAGTTTTATTTATTATTTATTTATAATCCAGTACCGGGGGATAATACCTAGTTTCTGTTTAGTTTAAGATGTAAATTAATCACAATTAAAAGTTTTTGGCATGTTGCGACTTGAGATTTTAGCGAAAACTTCGAAAAGTGCGCGCGCATTTTGCAGCAAAATCTCCTTCCGGTTGCAAAATGTCCAATGCTGAAAAGGGGATAGGTTGTAGGTTGCTGCTAGGAGAACATTAATTTATCTATTGTATTATTTTTTTTATTTGCTGTTGTGTAAAATAATTTTTTAAAAATTTTTGTTCCTTAATAATTTTTTTTTATTTCATACACATAATTTAAATAATAATATGTAACTGCAAACATGTCTTTCATTTCACAATTGTATTCAACAGTTCGCTCTGTTGCTTTCCCACTCTTCCAGGCTCTTGCTAACGAATACACACTAGTCTGCAAATATTGCAAGTAAAGCATATGCATAGATAAATACACACACACGCTCTCTTTCTCTCTCTCCCACGCTCTCGCCATCGAATCCATACTAAGCTGCAAGCATGGCAAGTTAAGCGGTTGCATTTAGCGAGTGTGCTTTTGCGTTCGGGCGCTTATGTTAAATTTAAAATGGCATAGAACTGTTGTCTTTTGAAAGGTTAAACGGGATACTGAAACCAGTTTTGTTTATTATTTATTTATAATCCAGTACCGGGGGATAATACCTAGTTTCTGTTTAGTTTAAGATGTAAATTAATCACAATTAAAAGTTTTTGGCATGTTGCGACTTGAGATTTTAGCGAAAACTTCGAAAAGTGCGCGCGCATTTTGCAGCAAAATCTCCTTCCGGTTGCAAAATGTCCAATGCCGAAAAGGGGATAGGTTGTAGGTTGCTGCTAGGAGAACAGTAATTTATCTATTGTATTATTTTTTTTATTTGCTGTTGTGTAAAATAATTTTTTAAAAATTTTTGTTCCTTAATAATTTTTTTTTACTTCATACACATAATTTAAATAATAATATGTAACTGCAAACATGTCTTTCATTTCACAATTGTATTCAACAGTTCGCTCTGTTGCTTTCCCACTCTTCCAGGCTCTTGCTAACGAATACACACTAGTCTGCAAATATTGCAAGTAAAGCATATGCATAGATAAATGCACACACACGCTCTCTTTCTCTCTCTCCCACGCTCTCGCCATCGAATCCATACTAAGCTGCAAGCATGGCAAGTTAAGCATACGCACACATAAAAGTACACACACACATCCAAACGTTCGTATTAACATAGGTTAACAAGAAATTGCTGTTATAATTGTTGGCGCGGTCTATTCAAATTTGCTAATTAAACTGGGAAGTATTTTATTTATTTATTTATTTGTGAATTGCACATGCTGTAATAGTTATTGTCTTTCATCACGGGAAATTCGATGCGAAAATTCTTATCGCTCTCCTATAACAGTAACGGTAATGAGGCAGCGCTGTTGTTAACATCGCAGTCAGCGACTCAGTGCTGGCCAGTATTGTTTGCATTGTTTGTTGTTTCTAATGGCACAATAACAGTTATGTTTTGTTTTTGGTAATTTAAAAAAACATGCACAGCCATTGGAAGAACTTCCTGCTGTTAGTGTGGCTTCTTCTCTGCTACGTCTGCTTCGTAGTTTTCATCGTCCCAGTCTCTTCGTCGTCGTCGTCGTGTTTAGTTGATATCTTGTTTGCATCGGACGCACTCATTGATAAGTGTTGACCAAAGAAGCATCAGCAGTAATGACAAAATAGTATTAGTAATAATAAAAAAACAATCGAATTTAACAATTAAATAGAAGCAACACATATTAACATATAAAAAGTAAATTTTTTTTGTCTCGTGCCGTGTGTGTGTGTGATACCAAGAAAGAGTTTTTGACAAGAAGTCAAGAAGAGCAACAGCTTCTCTGAAAACAGCGTTCGTTGGTGGTGCACAAAACGATAGAAAGACAAAAAGGTAAGAGTGAGTTGCATTTTAAATTCGTTTATTATGCTGTTTTTTTAACATACAAAACACACACTTTGTAAATTTGGCGTGCACGTATTTTTTGTGCATTACGCACACACACAAACTTTGAGTGAAAAACTCGATTTATTTTCGCCGCTCTCTATTTCGGTTTTTGGTATTCCCCTTTGTTGCATCCATTCTCGTTTCTCTGTTATGCGTTTTCGCTTCGTTATCGGTTTCCTAGTTTACATGTCCTTCCTGTTTCTTTAGCTTTTAATATGTACTTTTGTTCGAATATTTTTGAAATATATTTTCGACTATTATTTTTTTGTAACATAATTTTTTTCATTTATTTAGATTTATTTTACACAAATTTTGACATTTAATTTTAAGTTACCCGCTCTCTCTCTTCCTCTTTCTCTCATGCACGGTGGACGCACAGCTGCATAACATTAAGAGCTTTTCTGGGTTGCATTTAGCGAGTGTGCTTTTGCGTTCGGGCGCTTATGTTAAATTTAAAATGGCATAGAACTGTTGTCTTTTGAAAGGTTAAACGGGATACTGAAACCAGTTTTGTTTATTATTTATTTATAATCCAGTACCGGGGGATAATACCTAGTTTCTGCTTAGTTTAAGATGTAAATTAATCACAATTAAAAGTTTTTGGCATGTTGCGACTTGAGATTTTAGCGAAAACTTCGAAAAGTGCGCGCGCATTTTGCAGCAAAATCTCCTTCCGGTTGCAAAATGTCCAATGCCGAAAAGGGGATAGGTTGTAGGTTGCTGCTATGAGAACAGTAATTTATCTATTGTATTATTTTTTTATTTGCTGTTGTGTAAAATAATTTTTTAAAAATTTTTGTTCCTTAATAATTTTTTTTTATTTCATACACATAATTTAAATAATAATATGTAACTGCAAACATGTCTTTCATTTCACAATTGTATTCAACAGTTCGCTCTGTTGCTTTCCCACTCTTCCAGGCTCTTGCTAACGAATACACACTAGTCTGCAAATATTGCAAGTAAAGCATATGCATAGATAAATACACACACACGCTCTCTTTCTCTCTCTCCCACGCTCTCGCCATCGAATTCATACTAAGCTGCAAGCATGGCAAGTTAAGCGGTTGCATTTAGCGAGTGTGCTTTTGCGTTCGGGCGCTTATGTTAAATTTAAAATGGCATAGAACTGTTGTCTTTTGAAAGGTTAAACGGGATACTGAAACCAGTTTTATTTATTATTTATTTATAATCCAGTACCGGGGGATAATACCTAGTTTCTGTTTAGTTTAAGATGTAAATTAATCACAATTAAAAGTTTTTGGCATGTTGCGACTTGAGATTTTAGCGAAAACTTCGAAAAGTGCGCGCGCATTTTGCAGCAAAATCTCCTTCCGGTTGCAAAATGTCCAATGCTGAAAAGGGGATAGGTTGTAGGTTGCTGCTAGGAGAACATTAATTTATCTATTGTATTATTTTTTTTATTTGCTGTTGTGTAAAATAATTTTTTAAAAATTTTTGTTCCTTAATAATTTTTTTTTATTTCATACACATAATTTAAATAATAATATGTAACTGCAAACATGTCTTTCATTTCACAATTGTATTCAACAGTTCGCTCTGTTGCTTTCCCACTCTTCCAGGCTCTTGCTAACGAATACACACTAGTCTGCAAATATTGCAAGTAAAGCATATGCATAGATAAATACACACACACGCTCTCTTTCTCTCTCTCCCACGCTCTCGCCATCGAATCCATACTAAGCTGCAAGCATGGCAAGTTAAGCGGTTGCATTTAGCGAGTGTGCTTTTGCGTTCGGGCGCTTATGTTAAATTTAAAATGGCATAGAACTGTTGTCTTTTGAAAGGTTAAACGGGATACTGAAACCAGTTTTGTTTATTATTTATTTATAATCCAGTACCGGGGGATAATACCTAGTTTCTGTTTAGTTTAAGATGTAAATTAATCACAATTAAAAGTTTTTGGCATGTTGCGACTTGAGATTTTAGCGAAAACTTCGAAAAGTGCGCGCGCATTTTGCAGCAAAATCTCCTTCCGGTTGCAAAATGTCCAATGCCGAAAAGGGGATAGGTTGTAGGTTGCTGCTAGGAGAACAGTAATTTATCTATTGTATTATTTTTTTTATTTGCTGTTGTGTAAAATAATTTTTTAAAAATTTTTGTTCCTTAATAATTTTTTTTTACTTCATACACATAATTTAAATAATAATATGTAACTGCAAACATGTCTTTCATTTCACAATTGTATTCAACAGTTCGCTCTGTTGCTTTCCCACTCTTCCAGGCTCTTGCTAACGAATACACACTAGTCTGCAAATATTGCAAGTAAAGCATATGCATAGATAAATGCACACACACGCTCTCTTTCTCTCTCTCCCACGCTCTCGCCATCGAATCCATACTAAGCTGCAAGCATGGCAAGTTAAGCATACGCACACATAAAAGTACACACACACATCCAAACGTTCGTATTAACATAGGTTAACAAGAAATTGCTGTTATAATTGTTGGCGCGGTCTATTCAAATTTGCTAATTAAACTGGGAAGTATTTTATTTATTTATTTATTTGTGAATTGCACATGCTGTAATAGTTATTGTCTTTCATCACGGGAAATTCGATGCGAAAATTCTTATCGCTCTCCTATAACAGTAACGGTAATGAGGCAGCGCTGTTGTTAACATCGCAGTCAGCGACTCAGTGCTGGCCAGTATTGTTTGCATTGTTTGTTGTTTCTAATGGCACAATAACAGTTATGTTTTGTTTTTGGTAATTTAAAAAAACATGCACAGCCATTGGAAGAACTTCCTGCTGTTAGTGTGGCTTCTTCTCTGCTACGTCTGCTTCGTAGTTTTCATCGTCCCAGTCTCTTCGTCGTCGTCGTCGTGTTTAGTTGATATCTTGTTTGCATCGGACGCACTCATTGATAAGTGTTGACCAAAGAAGCATCAGCAGTAATGACAAAATAGTATTAGTAATAATAAAAAAACAATCGAATTTAACAATTAAATAGAAGCAACACATATTAACATATAAAAAGTAAATTTTTTTTGTCTCGTGCCGTGTGTGTGTGTGATACCAAGAAAGAGTTTTTGACAAGAAGTCAAGAAGAGCAACAGCTTCTCTGAAAACAGCGTTCGTTGGTGGTGCACAAAACGATAGAAAGACAAAAAGGTAAGAGTGAGTTGCATTTTAAATTCGTTTATTATGCTGTTTTTTTAACATACAAAACACACACTTTGTAAATTTGGCGTGCACGTATTTTTTGTGCATTACGCACACACACAAACTTTGAGTGAAAAACTCGATTTATTTTCGCCGCTCTCTATTTCGGTTTTTGGTATTCCCCTTTGTTGCATCCATTCTCGTTTCTCTGTTATGCGTTTTCGCTTCGTTATCGGTTTCCTAGTTTACATGTCCTTCCTGTTTCTTTAGCTTTTAATATGTACTTTTGTTCGAATATTTTTGAAATATATTTTCGACTATTATTTTTTTGTAACATAATTTTTTTCATTTATTTAGATTTATTTTACACAAATTTTGACATTTAATTTTAAGTTACCCGCTCTCTCTCTTCCTCTTTCTCTCATGCACGGTGGACGCACAGCTGCATAACATTAAGAGCTTTTCTGGGTTGCATTTAGCGAGTGTGCTTTTGCGTTCGGGCGCTTATGTTAAATTTAAAATGGCATAGAACTGTTGTCTTTTGAAAGGTTAAACGGGATACTGAAACCAGTTTTGTTTATTATTTATTTATAATCCAGTACCGGGGGATAATACCTAGTTTCTGCTTAGTTTAAGATGTAAATTAATCACAATTAAAAGTTTTTGGCATGTTGCGACTTGAGATTTTAGCGAAAACTTCGAAAAGTGCGCGCGCATTTTGCAGCAAAATCTCCTTCCGGTTGCAAAATGTCCAATGCCGAAAAGGGGATAGGTTGTAGGTTGCTGCTATGAGAACAGTAATTTATCTATTGTATTATTTTTTTATTTGCTGTTGTGTAAAATAATTTTTTAAAAATTTTTGTTCCTTAATTTTTTTACTTCATACACATAATTTAAATAATAATATGTAACTGCAAACATGTCTTTCATTTCACAATTGTATTCAACAGTTCGCTCTGTTGCTTTCCCACTCTTCCAGGCTCTTGCTAACGAATACACACTAGTCTGCAAATATTGCAAGTAAAGCATATGCATAGATAAATGCACACACACGCTCTCTTTCTCTCTCTCCCACGCTCTCGCCATCGAATCCATACTAAGCTGCAAGCATGGCAAGTTAAGCATACGCACACATAAAAGTACACACACACATCCAAACGTTCGTATTAACATAGGTTAACAAGAAATTGCTGTTATAATTGTTGGCGCGGTCTATTCAAATTTGCTAATTAAACTGGGAAATATTTTATTTATTTATTTATTTGTGAATTGCACATGCTGTAATAGTTATTGTCTTTCATCACGGGAAATTCGATGCGAAAATTCTTATCGCTCTCCTATAACAGTAACGGTAATGAGGCAGCGCTGTTGTTAACATCGCAGTCAGCGACTCAGTGCTGGCCAGTATTGTTTGCATTGTTTGTTGTTTCTAATGGCACAATAACAGTCATGTTTTGTTTTTGGTAATTTAAACAAACATGCACAGCCATTGGAAGAACTTCCTGCTGTTAGTGTGGCTTCTTCTCTGCTACGTCTGCTTCGTAGTTTTCATCGTCCCAGTCTCTTCGTCGTCGTCGTCGTGTTTAGTTGATATCTTGTTTGCATCGGACGCACTCATTGATAAGTGTTGACCAAAGAAGCATCAGCAGTAATGACAAAATAGTATTAGTAATAATAAAAAAACAATCGAACAATTTAACAATTAAATAGAAGCAACACATATTAACATATAAAAAGTAAATTTTTT